>PVKZ01000089.1:1141121-1728859 GCA_004027375.1 Macroglossus sobrinus | reverse complement strand
TTTTTTTTTTAATCAAGGCTGCTGGCTTTTCAAGGCAATCTTTGAAGCATATCCCTCAGCAAGGTCTGCTTTATCTTCCCAGCTTAAGCTCCTTAGGGAAAAGGGTTCAGTCTTGTTCACTTCTGAACAAGTTCCCAGTACTTGGCATACAGTAAACGCAATAATAGTAGCTACCAATTAGCAGGTACTTTACCATGCACCAAGTGCTTTGTAAATATTATCTCTTGCTATAAAATATGCTAAATTGATTTTAACTGGCCCACATAGGAGAAATGGCACCACTTTAAGGGGGACATGATGGTAATCTAGACATGGAATCAGAATCAGAAAGACCTCAATTCACATCTTGCTTTGTCACATATTAGTCATTTGAAATTTGCAAATTTGGGCCTGAGTTTTCTCATCTTTAAATTGGGAAAAATAACATCTGTTCTGACTGCTCCATGGAGCTATTGGGAAGGAAATGTGATGAAATATTTGTGAGTTATTTCTTTGTAAGTTCTAATGTTCCTTACAAATCTAATGGTATTAACAGCCAGATCACACAGTAGGGTTGCCATGGTTTATGAAGAGGTGTGATTTGAGAAAAGGTCACATTTCCCAAAGTATTCCTCAATTGATCTACCATAGTCTGGTACCTCCTATCTGTCTCATAATTCCCACAACTAGCACGAACAATAGCTGGGACAGCAAATGAGGTTGTTGCCAAATCACAGTACCTATGGCTGTATAACAAATGAGCCAAAACTTAGGTGGCTTAAACAATGACCAACATGTATCATCTCACATAGTTTATGTGAATTAGGAATTTGCTCAAGATTTTTCATGATACATGCAGTTAAATGTTCGTCTGGGGCTGCAGTCAGGTAAAGGCTTTGTTGGCACAGAAGAATTTACCTCCAAGACAGGTTGCTTCACATGGAGCTGGTCGTCAGTAGGAGGCCTCAGTTCTTCATATGAGCTTCTCCATGGGCTGTCTGAACATCCTCACATCTTAGTGCCTGGCCTTTGCCAGAGTAACCAATTCAAGACAAAGATCAGGAGAAGGCCACAATGCAATATACCATTACTTGCACCACATTCTACTTTTTAAAAAGTAGGTAATAATTCTGGCCCACACTCAAAGGGAGAAGAACTAGGCTCCACTTTCCAAAGGGCAAACTGAGAATGTTTGGGAATATTTTCAAACCAATACAGTCACCATGAAAATTCACCTATTACCTTGGAGGCCTCACCTGTTGGTGCTCAGCTGCATAAGGCTGAAGCGGGAGTTGAGATGGAAACAAGATTCAAGACCAGGAGAGTTCACAAGTCAGGCACAGTGATGGAAGACGCTGGACTGCCAGGTCACAATGTAGTTTCGAGGGAGACATTCATGACTATTGGGCATTGCATGGGAGAGCAGTTGCCCTGGTCTTGCCTAGAGGAAGACCAAGCCTTTATCCCAGAGCAGTTAGTCTTGATCTCTCTTGTTGTTGAATGGCTTATTCTTCCCACTGTCTTGGGAGCTTGTAGAATCACTTCTGAAGAAAATTTACTGGTCTGAGAGATTCATTCTCCTGGCATGGGTAGGTCTTATTTCCTCCTGGGCCTTGTCCCTGACAAGAGTTCAGCAAAAGATTAAATCAGAAAGAGGATCATGAACTCAAGAGCCAACAGGGGATGATCAAAGGGAGCATAACAGATCTAAGAAACAATTAGGAGTGGTAAGCATTATGGCAGACTAGAAAGCAAGTTACAGATAATTTCACTCCAGAAAAAGAGAAGTATCTGGATCTTTTAGGAACTGTCAGTCATTGATACTAACCCTATCATTAGGATTCCAGAAAACCACCATGATACATAGGTAAAAGTAGCTGTTTATGAGAGTCCATTGAAACAGAATTTGGGCTTACTTCAATCTTTCAGTGGGCCCAGTATGAAATGTTTATAAAAATATTTATTTGTTATTTCCATGGTTTCCAAAAATTTAATGTGAGTAAATATGCTCAGGAACTGGTAGAATCATCATATTGGCTCTTTCACTTGGAGAGTGAGGGCTTTTATGATAAGACAAGCAAAGCGGAAGCAATCCCCTGCAGCACTCCTCTCTTACCAAAACAATAAGGCAATATCACATCCCTGGGGGACTAACATAGGTTAGCCCACCAGCGAAGACTTTAAAGTTGTAAAGGCAGTGGTCCCTAGCACATTTCTATTTAACTTCCCTGTTTGACCTCTTCACAAGACAGATTGTATTATTTTAAGTGTTATCAGGTGATGACTGCAATTGAAGCTGATCTTCTAAATGTCATCTCTTTACCTATGTGCCTGCTATAAGGCTATCAATCTGGTGAATACATTTTCTTTATTAGAAGTTTACTTTTACCTAACAGGAATAACAGTATGTATTCACCATCCTGGTTTGGAGCTATATTAATTTTTTTGCTTTATGCCATAATTTAGATCAGAGTGAATTTTGATCCTCTTATTAAACCACAGAACATTATGTTGGACCACAGTTTCAATGACATCATGCTAATAGACCATGTAAGCAAGTAGGAGCAGATGCTATAGACACTCTGTAAAACCCATGTGCATCTGAATTTGAGAGATACATCAATTGGAAATTCAGGGATCTCAGAGACATTTCTAGAAGTTTATATCTCTGTATAATCTCAGAGTATTTCATCCAAAGTGAAAGGAACTTGCACTGTGCATACTTTACCACTAAGAACAAGCAACACATTTATTGGCCTTCTCTGGATTTTGAAGGCAATATATACCACACTTGGATATAGTCTTCTGACCCTTTGCTGAGTAATGTGTAAGGTTACTTGAGTAGAGTCCAAAGCAGGAGAAGAGGCACAACACAAGCAATTCGGCCAATAGGTCTTCTGACTAATGAATACAATGATGCTTGAAGTATTAGTGGCTGGTCAGAGTGCTACATGGAGCCTGTGCCAAGCTCTAATAGAAAAATCACAACGGAGAGAGTTCTGTTGCCCTCAACATCATATTAGTATATATTTTTAAAAAATCAACTTTACTGAGCTATAACTAACATACAATAAAGTGTATCCACTTTAGTATAAAGTTTGATAATAGTTGATAATTCATACACCTGAAAAACTACAGCACGATCAAGATAAGGAATGTTTTCATCAAACCAGAATACTTCCTTTTGCTCCTTCACAGAAATCCCTGAGCCCCCTAGAACCTAGCCCTAGGCAGCCACTAATTCTGTCATTATATATCTGATTTCTCTTTTCTACAGTTTTACATAAATAGAATCAGGCAGTATGAACTCTATTGTGTCTGGATTTTTTTCACTCAGCATAATGTTTTTGAGTTTCATTCTGTCACATGTATCAGTGTATCAGAGGTTTGTTCCTTTTTATTAATAAGTATAAATATAGCACAATTTTATTTTCCATTAAGAAACATTTGAATTGTTTTCAGGTTTGAGTCTCATGAATAAAGCTGCTATAAAATTCTTGTTAAATCTTTATGTGGAAAAATGTTTTTATTTCTCTTGGGTAAATACCTAAGAGTGGAATTTCTGGGGCATATGTTTAGTGCATATTTAACTTTATAAGGTAGCAAACATCAGTTTTTCAAAGTGGTTGCACCATCTTACATTCTTATCACCAATATATGAGGGTTCCAGTTGCTAAACATCCTCATCAGCATTTGATATTGCTAATGTTTTTAATTTTAGCTATTTTAATTGGTGTATAGTAGTATTTAATTAGGGTTAAAATTTTAATTCCTTGATGTCTAATGATGTTGAGCATCTTTTAATGGGCTTATTAGCTATTTTTATATTTTTTGTGGTATCTGTTCAACTTTTGCCCTTTTTAATTGGGTTACTTTTTTTCTTATTATTGAGTTGTAAAAGTTCTCTATCTATGCCAGACATAAGTCATTTGTTAGTACATGTGTCCTGAATACTTTCTCCCAATCTGTGACTTACCTTTTCATTTTCTTAATAGAGTTTCTCAATGAGTAGAAGTTTTTAATTTTGATGAAGTTCAGTTATTACATTTTATTTAATGATTTTTTTTTGTCCTGCCTAAGGAACTCATTTTTCAGCAAAAGCAGCAAAGCAATAGACATGCTCATGGTATTTGTGACATTGATATGTCACAAATCACCCAGAGGCAGCTGATCATACCAGATGGTAAAATGGACTCTTGAAGACTCAGTTCCAGCTCCATCTGGGAGAACCATATTCTAGCTTTGGAGTGAGTCCTGCAGGATGCAGCATATGCTTTGAACCAGTGACCAAAATATAGTGGTGTTTCTCTGATAGCCAGAAAACACGGATCTACTAAAACATAGAAGTTGGAAAGAAACCCCTAGTATTTCACTCAGTGCTCTACTTAGAAATATTCATTTATCAGTCCTAGAACTCTGCTGGTTTAGAAGCTATAGTACTAAAACACACACACACACACACACACACACACACACACACACACATGCACACACCCATGTTTCCAGTGAATTGGATATAAAGATTGTCATCCAGAATTTCAGCCTCTTCATTTCAATGGGTACTGTTATTTATTTCAGGTAGATCTGCCTTCACAACTCTGACCTTGGACCTACACACTCAGAGATGTTCATCTCCTGTGAAATGATTGCTTATGTCACCCTCAAAATGGAAGAACAGTCTAAGGATTTTTCATAAGTCAGGTTTGCTGTAAATATGATTCAATAAAACACTTAAAATTGCAAAGAAAGTTGTTTTTATCACAAGGGAGGGAATTTTTTAGAGCCATTTGTATATTTAATTAGTTGTGACATTGTTATATGAATAGTCGAACATATTGCCTATTTTATTCCTTGGTATAGATTATTTTTATGATGAACCTATTAGAATCCATCTTGCCCTAACAGATGAAACAGGACTCTAAGTAAGTCAGACACAGGATAGATGTGCTTCCATAGAGACGTGGTTTGGAAAAAGTCTAGGGAATGGGGCACCACTGTTTATAAGAAGGATAAAAAGTCTAGTTGTGGGGAAGAAAAGAGAACCAGGGTATGCCATAACATGGGTATGTTGTAGCTTGGAGAGGAAATATTCAAAATGAGACATGAGGGAGAAATAAAATCCAATGTTACCTGTCCAAATAGCTGGCTCTGCCTTTAAAAAACTGTGTAATCTAATAGAAACTCCACAGGCACCTGAATTAGGAAAGAAAGTCCTTGTCCAAACTCTGCCAGAGCTTCAGTGAGAGCTTTAGTACCATCACTGCCTTTAGCTAGACCTTATTTTTCTCACCTGCAAAATGGGGAAATTAAATTAAATTAAATTAATGAGGATAACTATTCCATTTCTTAGTCTTACAAGTTCAATATAATGCTTAAATGAGCCCTTTGATCATCCCAAATAATAATACATAAAGTATTAAAATTTATGCAAGTTGTCTCTTTTGAAGAAGTGGAAACAAAACATGTTCTCATTCATTAATCTTCAAATTTTCTAATTAAGGCACTAAAAAAAATGTATTCTACTACCCAGATGAGGAGCCAAACCTGGATTTTAGTCTTAGCTCTGCCACTAACTTATTCTGTGACCTTAGCAAGTCACTCCCATTCCTAAGAACTTTATTTTGTCTACAGAATTTCAGGATGAAATGTCACTCTTTCTGTGGTCCCTCCCAGTTCAGAATTCAGTGATGTGGGGCCATCTGCAATAACTGATTTCAGCCCTCACGGATATTTGTCCCTGGATGTCTTGTCTCGGAGGGGGAAATGTGGATAGCTTCTCTTAGCCATTTGTTGTAGAGGAAATGTAAGGCACGAAGTATGGAAATATAAATTATGAACATTGTGATACACTCTCATTCTATGCCCACTGACACTCACAGGCCTCTTCTCAGCTCTCCCAATCTCAAACTTTCTCCCCAAGTTAGAGGAATCTCCCATGGAATCTGGAATAACCTGGTGAGGGAGTTTTCCCTAATATCTGCACAGAGTGGAAGAGTATCAGGGATACAGTGGTGTTTGGCAATCCTCAAGATCAAGAAAATGTTTAAATAGTGATCAGAACAGCAAGTACTAACAATTTTTTTTTATTATTTATGCTTCAGTCTGTCAAATATAATTGTGCCATTCTTGGTAAAATTCAATTTAGAAAATTCATTTATAAAAAGTGAATTAACCTGACACATACATTTTACATGTTTTATATATTATTTGCATATTTTGTGGGATGAGTATTTATACAGCATACCTTCATCTCATAATGCCAAATTTCTAGAAGAAATTCCAGAATCATGAGTACTACATCTGCCTGTTCTAGAATTCATGAAAAATCTGTCCTCTGCATACCCAGTGCCATTTTAACCAGTGACTTAGAAGTGGTGCCCCATTCCCTAGCAGCAATCAGGAAAATTAAGGCAAATATGAGTTCAATAACTTATTTTTTTAAACACATAGGAAATAAAATATAAAATTCAGGAACCCTCAGTATTTATATGTCAAATGGAAAGTTGCCAGTAAATATTTGTGAGTGAATGTAAGAGGAAATGTAAGAAAGTGTTTGCATTACTGGATTATACTGCCTCCCAAAGAGCAGCATAAATACTGAGACTAGAATAGCAAAGCTCAACTAAGTCAGAACATCGTTCTTGTTCTATAAAAGTGACATCAGGTAAGTAGTTTCTTGTTTTGTTATTTACTGGTTTTGAAGCAACTTCCAAAGTCAGTAAAGTGTCAACCTAATTTGTTCCAGTTTCTGAATGATAGAATTCTTTGTGATTGAAGTTTATACTGCTGACCCTGAGGTTTCCATTTATCTATAAATAAAAATGTATTTTTGTATTCTTATGTAAAACATACTTCACATCATATATTTTCTATTAAAATGAACTATTTTATTTTATCACAATATACATTATATACAAATTACATAGAAATGTATGGTATATGCTATATTTTAATAAAATATTTTCTTTTATAAATATTCTTCTACATGCCAGGCCCTATGCTGTACTCAGTCACCAAAGATGTTTAAGACACAGGTTCCTGACCCTAAGAAACTTACAGTCTTATTAAAATTATGAGAAATCTTTAAAAATGTTTCTTTTGTTAAAATGCAAAGAGAAAGTCTTTGTTTATCAGAAATGTTCTCTAAATCATTTAGGGGTAAAGGGGCATCATGTCTACAACTTACTCTGAAACAGTTCAGAAAAAAAAAATATATATATATATACATATATTGTAGACATGTAAGTGTATATATATGTATATGTGTATATGTATAAATAAATGTATATTTATATGTGTATGTATATGTGATATATATTTATATACATGTTTATATATTTATATATTTATATATACACACATTTAGAGAGAGAATATTAAAGCAAATATGGAAAAATATTAGCATTTGGGGAATCTGAGTAAAGGACATTTAGCATGCATTCTCCATGAGGTAAAATGTTCTTGGGGGCAAAAAAATCTTGCTCTTTTTCCATGTAAAGCTCAGATATACATAGAGTCCATAAGCAGATATATAGTATACCTGTGGTATTAAAATTTCATAGCAGAGGGCAATTAGGGGGAAAAATATCTAAAAAGGGTTCTTGGGGAAGTAATGAGAAAAAAAGTTGAGAAACACTGGTATACAGGAATTCTTTAGATTTTTTTTGCAACTTTTTTGTAAGTCTGAAATTATTTTCGAACAAAAAGTGTAACCATTGCAATGTGCCAGTGCTGGAAGAGTTATGGGAACACAGATGAAGAAGCGCTAACTCTGCAGGGGCAGGTGGGGGCTGCTCTGGGTTAGGTGGTAAGGGAAGTTCCCACCAGGAAGGTGACATTTGCCCCAAGTCTTGAAGGAGAATCATGAGTGTGTTGGGTAGATAAGGACACAGCCTAATCCCAAAAGGCCTCAGAGGAAGATTAAATTCTATATCATTTAGTTTTATTGTTTGGCATATTTTACCATATTCTAATGAGATACAGATTGATAAGACATATCTTTGCTAGAGGATGACTTAAAATTAAATAACAATCCTTTGTTAAGCAGAAGATCCAACTTCTAGACTTTCTAAAGAAATGGTAGTTTGAGGGAAAACAACCCTCTTTGCCTTAGAATTCACTGCTTATCCAAACTTTCAGTCCTTGGAGGAATGTTTCTAGATTTACGACTTCTTTTCTTAGAAAACCCTTTGGGATTTTGGAGAGGGAAGGTGCCATCCTGTGAAATTTGCCCTTAGCTCCAATGTTGCGCTGGATCAGGAGGCCTAAGAGAGGAAGAGGTGGCTTTCACATTTCAGAGCAGCACACCCTGCCTTTCTGTCCCTGGAAACCTGACACTGAGCTGTAGAAATGCAGAGTCAGAAAGCATGCTGTGAGAAGGGGTGCAGAAAGGGGCAAACCCTGGAAAAAATGTGCTTTTCTCCCCATGACAGTTTTCTTTTGTTTGGACAAATAATTTGAGTAGAGAACAAAAAGCAATTGTTTGCTTAATGCCAAGCCACAAAAACATGGAGGATTTCTAGCTCCAGCAAGGAAAAATTTTCTGGTCCCAAGCCTTCCTAATGATTCACCCGTAGGTCCTGCAGACCAAGGTGACACAGAAAGCACTCACTGTCCCTGGACCCCCTTTCACTGGGCAGAGGCCACCTCACTTATTCATAACTCAGTAGGACAGGAGTTCAGGGAGTGCCAGGCTGGGCTAAGTCAGAGGGTGGCTGTGATGGGGTGGGGTGGCATGAAAGCAAGTTATTAATGCGCATAGATGCCCTGCCTGCCAGTTGCCTGTTTTCTTGGCCAGAAGAATCTGCAAAGAGAGTACAAAACCTTGTGTTCAAAAGTTTTGGAGTTTATAACATATACAGACTCATACACACATACGCACATGCCCAGAAACACACAAACTGCTTGTGATACATACGTTTGGTGCCAACGTAAACAGAGCCCTGGCCAAAAATCGTATTGGTTAGCAACTGGCCAATGAAGTGTTTAAAGTTAGAGGCCAAGAAAAAAACCCAAACAGTGATGTTTTTCCCAAACTTGAAGTCACCAGTCAGTATTGTTTTTCCTTTACAGAATGATTTTCTAATATCTTTACTCAGGAAAGATCCTGTCTGCAAAAAGGCCCATGACAGGTTTGCTATTAGGTGAGTTCATTGCCATAAATCCATCCAAGGTGAGTTCCAATAACAATTACAAGGGCATCAGGCCATAAAATCCAATGGCTGCTTTGAATTTGTGACCAGTGCCAGTGAAAGGGAGGAGGGAAGTGCTGGGCTTCTAAAACTGCCTGGTCTCCAAAGTTTATGGAAGCACTGAGGCCCCAAAAAAAGGAAGAAATGGCTTGTCTGGCCAGCCAACTGACATAAAGAGGAAGAACAGGCTGGGAAGGAAGCACACACTGTTCCCCAAGGCCTTCAGAGTTCACCCTGGTACCACGTAGAGTGAGCACGTCATTCTGGGTATACATACACATACTAGGTGTGACTCTTTTCCCAAAATCTTCTGTTTTCAGGTGTTAAATGTCCCTTTTACCATCTAATAACACCTGTTCCCAGGAAAGGACTGATGTCTGTTATTTACTACTGAGTCTCAATACATTTAAATCACCATTACCAGGTCTTAGGATGAGTTGCACTTGAACTCTGACCTATCATTCTTGACATCTAGTAGATCTAGAGTCCTTGGCCAGCCAGTGAGAGATTTGGTAGGGATGAGGAGGGGGAGGATTTCTCAAAAGCTATTCCCATTGCCTGTATGTTCTTCCCTCTCAACCTTCAGATCTCAGCCTAATTCTCCATTCCTAAGTAGGTCAAATGCCAACAAGAAAGTCTCTTGATATCATATACCTCTCTTTAGTCTTTACTGAAAGTCAAGATCCATATTTGATCACCATTCTCTCTCAAGTGCCCAGCCCAGTGCCTGGCATATAGCACATTTCAATGAATGTTTGTTGAATGAATAAATCGATAAATGGATAAATAAAGCCTTAGACGGATGGATGAATGGGTGGATGGATGGATGGGTGGGTGAATGGATGGATAGGTGGATGGATAGTGGATGTAAGATGAAATTTTATTAAACTCCTTCTGAGCCCTGTCCATCTTCCTATGATCCTGGCTTCCTGAGAATTTTGTTGCTTCAGTGCAAAATTTAAAGAAGCCCAGTCAATAGGTGATGGTGTTACTGGATGTTCATGATAAATTACTGCAGTAGCAACTGAGAAAGGCCAAGAGAGCAACCAAAGAGAGGGGCTAGGAAAATAAAAGGTAGAGAGGGAGAAATAGAGAGGTTGAGAGGTGTGCAGGAAAAAAACAGACCATGGGCAGCTGGAGGAGAAAGGCAGAAGCTTTGGGGACCTGAAGGCAAAACAGAGGGAAGAGGGGCATTGAGACTACCAGTGGGGAGGAGGAGGCAGCTGAGAGTAGGAATCATGGAAAAGAATTTGCATCATCAGGAAAACAAAAATGATAAGGGCTTCTCTAATAGGACTGTAGGGATATAAAAGTTGAAAGTGGGAGGCTTGTAAGAGGAAAAGAGAGGAGGTGAATCTTAACCAGAAAAAAAAAAAATTTAAATAGCAGAGAAAGAGAGAATCAAGACTAGAGAAAAATTCTGGCCCTGAAATCCACAGAAGGGGTGCCCAGTGTGAGAGAGCCAAAGCCACAGCCGCTCTGCCAAGGGAGGAAACCGTAGGAGACCCTCCCGGCCAGAATCTTGAAGTTTCAGACTTTTTCCACCTTATGAGCTGTAAATTGATCTATTCAGTTAGAGAAACCTGGTTTTTATTGAGTAATTTCCTCTGAACGACCTCCAGTTTTGAAAATGTCCCCAAAGTTCTCTGAATTCCCCCTCCCCCTCCAGGTCCCTGCGTCAGTGCTCATAAATCACAGGGAGGCAGCCCCCCCTTCCTGCTCATCAGGTCCCTTGGCTAATCCTGATATGGCACTGGGTCCTGCTTGGTGCAGAGAGCTCGGATCTGTTTGTTCAGCCGGCCAGGTCCCATCATGCACCTCGTTGAGCTGCCATCCCAGCAGCTGCTTGGGAGCCCCCAGCCACAGAAGGGTTTTCTAACTGGTCCCAAGCCACGTCCTCCGCCTGGCCTCAATATCAAGGAAATTTCTCAATTTTCCTTCTTAGCCTTCAAATAGGGCTTCTTGAAGATGCAAACAAGGGGCTCTTTATGAGAAACACTGTCCATCATTTGCTTTTACATTGCATCTTTTATGCCAGCATCCCTCAAAGCATTTTCTCAGACAAGTGTCATTGTCTCCCCTTTGCAGATGGCACCAAGAGGAAAGCACAGAAAGTTAAGTGGTTCAACAAAGGTCACTAGAAAAGTCAGAGCAGAGGTGGGAACAGAACTCAGAGCTCCCTGATCCCAGACCTGTCACCTGCTCATTCCCAGGCCTCGCTGGAAACAGTTGGTATCTGTGAGTGCCCTTACCATACTCCAGTAGCATGCCAACCCCCCACTTTGCTACTTAAAGCTCAGAACTGAACCCCCATCTTCCTAGCCAGTACTGCACAGATCTTTGGATGGAAGGAGTCATCTTGCAAAATCAATTGAAGGCCGATGGACTTGCCAAGACCCAGTAGAACGGGAGGGAGGCCTGAGGGCCGCCTCAGGAGGTGAGATGCAGGCGTCAGGCTCAAAAAGCAATTACATTACCTGTGTGGCTGAGGTTTTACTGCCTGCTCAATCTGAAAGTTAGCAAAGTAGTAATCAATGAAAAGGAAATATAATTGAGAAGATTAAAAGCTGAGGGTGGGTATGGACTGGAGAGGGAAGTGATTGCTAAAGAGGTCCATTTGTATAATTCAAAGGTCGATGCCTCTCATTAAACTCGCATCTCCAGACACTCAGGGGATGAAAGAGAATCTCTCCAGGCTGACTGGCTGACACCTAACAGTTTCCTCCGGCCACTTTTAAGGGCAGTGTGAAGCCAGAGGGACAGAAGGAGCTGTTGGAAAGAGAATTTAGAGGAATCCATAAGCAAAGGAACATTTGGAGTATTGAAACATGAAATCAGGTCTTCTGACGCTGTTAAAAAGTTTCTTTTAGACTCTGAGGGCTTGTTCACATGATCTAAATGAAAGCTGAATTGATGCCCAAGGAAGTTGTAAACTGGCAAGGCCTTACCTTTTCTGTTTATATTTATACCCACCCACCAACGCGCGCACGCGCACACACACACACACACATGCACGCATGCACGCACGTATCTTTACATGGAATGCATGTTTCTTCAGCTTCAGGTTAGTAATGTGCTCTGGATGACATCATATGTTTACTCTCAGAACTAGTAACTACTTCTGTTTCTGAGACAAGTGACAAGCTTGTGCTCCACACTCCTCCCGGGGAAGGGAGGTATATAGGAGTGTGTGTGTGTGTGTGTGTGTGTGTGTGTGTGTGTGTGTGTGTGTGCATGTGTACAGGTGAAAACTGAGACGGCAGAGCCTGGTCATACTTGCCTTCCAGGATACAGACACCAGAGCACGTGATGTTATGGTTTGCTTTCCTGCCCTTGCTCTTTTTTCTGTTGTGGTTGCTAACAAGAAGATGTCCAGTACATCTGGGTCTCCTTGCTCTCCTTGTCTTCCCCTGTCCTTGTTGCTTACACCAGGACCCCCTATAAGTGTGTTTTAGAGGTCATAGGATACAGATAGGGCAGCCAGATTTAGCAAATATATTAGTACACTATTGACGCCTAATATATTACCACAAACTTAGCTGGTTAAAACAACATAAATTTTTGTCTCACAGTTTGCTGGGTTCAGGAGTCTGGCATAGCATGGATGAGTTCTCTGCTCAGGGTCTCGCACAGCTAAAAGCAGGGTGTTGGCCAGGCTGACATCTCTCCTGAGGCTCAGGATCGTCTTACAAGCTTTTTCTGGGTGTTGGCAGAAGCCAGTTCATTACAATGTAGGAACAAGCTTCCTGTTTTCTTGATGGCTGTTAACTGGGGTGGTTCTTAGCTCCTAGAGGCCAACTGCTATTCCCTGCCATGTCACCTTCTCCACAACGAAGAAGTTTTCTCTTTCAAGGCCAACAGAAGAATTCTCTTTGGCTTCAGATCTCAGACTTCTGTTTCTGGCCTCTGGATCCAGACTTAAAAAGGCTCATGTGGTTAGTTGAAGCCCATCTAGATAATCTCCATTTTGATTAACTCAAAGTCGACTGATTAGTGACCTTAATTATACTTGCAAAGACCCCTTTTGCCATGAAATGTAACATAATCACAGGACTGATTTCCCAGCATAGTGACAGATTTCACCTACACTCCAGGAAAGGAGATTATACAAAGCTGATGGTCATTGGGGAAGAACATTTAAGACTTCTTCCTAACACAACAAATAAAAAAAGCAGATGCCCAGTTAAATTTGAATTTCAGAGAAACAATGAATAATTCTTTTTTTGTAATTATGTTGGGACATAATGATATTTAAATATTTATTGTTTATCCGAAATTCAAATTTAACTGGGCATCATGGATTTTATCCAGCAACCTCAGACACAGAGTCTCAGGGGCCTTTTCCCCACATAAAGGGCCACTAGTGGCCTGCAGTAGGAGCAGGCATTTCCTTTGTGAGGCAAGCAGCAGTAGGCTTTCTTCAGCTGGGGGCCCTTTCGTGATAAGGGAAGGCCTCTGTGGCCTTATTTCTACAGCATCAGTTCCTCTGCTTCTCTCTCCCAGCTCCCTCAGCCCATGGCTGTCAACACCCTGTAAGCACACGGAGAGCAATTGCTGTTCCCAGGCCATGTGCAGAAGTAGGCCCCCAAGGTCAGCCACAGAGCTTCACTTGCCTAGATTCACAGCCTGGTGGGTGGGATAGGGAATTGGGAGAGGAGATTGGGGAAGGGGTAAGGGTGGGAGGGGAGGCAGAAACAACCCAAGGCCTTCTACCCTCTGCCCTGTGTGAAAGATTCCTGCCCCAGAGGCACTCTTGCCCATGAAGCGGGTCATGCGGGCTCTTTGGAGCATGGAAATCTCCCCTCACCAGCAGAGTTTTCCTTCTGAGCAATGTTTGACTCTCCCCACGGCTGCTCCAGATCAAATCTTTGCCAGCAACACTTCAAACTCTGGCCAGCCCAGTGTTACATTTTAACAGGCCAGGCCCTATTAGAAGGATCTTAGGATGGGTTATTCTTTCCAGTTTCACTAACAAAAATCCCCTTTTATTTGGACACTCAAGTGGCCTCTAGGAACGAGGCTTTCATGAGTTGCCAAAAATGTTCGGATGCGGCAACATTTGTGTGTGTGGCCAATTACAGCGGTACCTCTGGGGCCGATCCCACAGGCCTTTCTCAGGCAACATTCCTGTGAAGTTCCAGCAGACCCCCACCCTTTTCCCTGAACTTTGTTTGCAAGAGGAGGCCCTCGGTGGCTGTAGATAGGCGAATGTATGGAGTTCTTACTCTTATGAAATCAATCTGAGTGGAGGGAGTGATTTATATGAGCACTAGTCAATGCATTATTACAATTAATCTCATTATTTTGCTGCTTCTCTTTTTAGGTTTTCCTCTCATTAATCAATTCAGTTCGATAAGATTGGGCTGAGTTTTGGCTGCACACAGACCGGAGTGTTCTGCATTGTGGGAGCAAAGGACTATTTGGCGAGTTCAGACAATGCCTCCATTGTTTTCTGATTTATTGAAAGCTCAGGTTTTGCTAGTATTACATGTACTCGTTTTGCAAAGCAGGGATTAGTGAGATTGTTTTGACCTGAAAGCCATCTCCATACAGCATCAGTTTCTCACAGTCTCTAGCCGGTTGTGAGTTGGCTTTTCCACAGACAAGTAATGGCCAATGAAAGGGTGGGTAGGTGTTTTTATAATCATTCTTTCTTTCCATCTTCATATTGGGCCAATACACATTAACTTGTCTCATGTCTGCTCTGAGTTTCCTAACTGCTTGCAGAAGAGGATCTATTTGAGTCCCTTTTTTCCCACATCATACTTATTAAATGCCTTGGTAGTGAAATCTGTATTTATTCTTGATGCTATCCCATTACTAAATCAACGCAGACTGTAACTTTCCATCAGTAGTCCATGAATACAGGCACCTGGGGCATATCCATGGAGGTTCAGATGCCCTCTTCCAGTGACCTCTTAGTGCACCTCAGGCAAAGCTTCCCTCCACTACCTACTTCTCAGAAACTTGTTGCAGAAGACATCACTGAGAAAACCTAAGGTATTTTTCTAATGAACAGGGCAGCAAAAGAAATGCTTAGGCATTAGTCTGCAATAGGAGATCAGAACAGGCTGATTTATCTTCAAGTCGAGTCACACTCACTTCACCCTTCATCTCTTCCACCTACCACATCTTCACCCATGCATTTGCCCCCTCCTGCAGACCAGAGCCTTCCCAGAGCTCTGTGCAATGGCCTTTGCTGCCTGTGCCTCTCTTCTGGGGATTCCTCTGCCCTTCCTCCTCTTTGTTCAGAAAATGAAACAGGAGAAAGAAATTAGGAGAACAGGATGCATTCCCACTCACACATGCACCTGCTCTTAAGAGGAATGTGGATGTTAACCCCTCTCGGGGTGGCCAAAAGCCCGGTCATGCTTTGTTTTATTAAATCTAGTGAATCCAGCAAGAAATCGAAGTTTAAATAAGCCTTAAAGAGATGGGGCTTCCAAACCCAGAGTCACTCACTAAACAGTTGTCGAACCAACTGGATTTGATATTGATGAGTTTTTCTATTTTAAGAGAAATTACTAAAATAAAAACCTTCCCCAAATGAAAGCTTTCTCAAAATAAGGACTTATTAGGTGGCTTTAGAGGCAATCCCATGTCAGGCCTACACAATGAGCCTTCCCTGCCCTATTACTTGGATTCGGGAATTCTCAGAGCAACCTCAATTTTACTGGAAACATAACATGCCTACATGTGAGCACAACACATTGTACCATTATTGCTCCCCCAATCCCAATTCACACACCTTCTCTGGCTAACACATGCAAGTGTATTTCTTCCAAGGGGAAACATTACAAAGGAAAGTGAATCAAGAAATTGCTTTTGGAAATGGAAAGGGATTTTTTAGATGTTGGTTCTGGAATGCACACGGTGGAGACAGCAATCAAAGGTGACAAAAACCTGGCTGGTGGTGTTACAAGTTAGGTGCACTCTTACTGTCTTGTAATTCCATGTTCTAAGGTGCTGGGTTTTATTTAATCTACGTCATTAGCACAGTATTCTGGGAAGCTGACACATTATTAGCCCCATTTTACATATGCCAAAGTCGAGGCTCTGGGAAATTAGGTGGCTTGCCCTAACACTCAAGGGCATGGACTAAAGCCAGCTTTCTTGTTCTCCTTTTGAGAAATGCTGTTCAGAGTGAACACATTTTTCTAAATAGCAGTTCTTATTAACATATCCCTCCAACCAGGCTGTGAAGTCCTTGATAATGATGACAAATACAATGATGATGGTGATGATAACAAGGATGAACATTTATTTTGGCACACTGCATTTCAAGCAGTATGTTATGTTTGAATTTAATCTAATTTTCAAAATGGCTCCGTCAGTTAGGGTAATAATATTAACCCCATTTTATTAATTAGGAGAGGAAAAGGCTTAGAGATGTTGATTAACTAGTCCAAAGTTACACAGCTAAAATAATATAGGCAAGTTCTGACTTGGACGGTGCTGTATGTGCTCTAGATAATTGTTGGCTTGCACTGAAGCAACACCTGGTTCAGACTTTCTTTCTCCTCATTTCTCACAGTAGGCATTTCCAACTGCTAGCCCCATTTAACATTTCATAATGTGCAACTGACTGATACCAATACATGGCTGACCATCTGGAGTGCAATGCATGGAGTACAAAGGAGAGCAAAATGTAAGCTTCTCTCTCTCTCTCTCTCTCTCTCTCTCTCTCTCTCTTTTTTGATAGCTACATTTAAGGCTCAATATTGTCCTACTTCTGGTTTCTCACCAATAATAGATCATAGCCACTAAGAGAGAGCCATTTATTTAGTTCAACAAATCTTATAGTAAAATGATGCACCTTATATATGATGCAGTCTTAGCAAGGTTTGCCCTAGATTAAAAAAAAAAAAAAACAGAATGTGCAAGTGTATAGTCATGCCTCAATTACAAAAAATGTTCATGGATCATTCTAGATAATCATTCACCCTTTTTTGAGATAGTGTGGTTGCTCAGTGAAATCAGAAAAGCTGTGTTCAGCTCCTATCTCTGAAACACACTCGCTTTAAAAGTAACTTCTCTATAGTAACTTTTTAAAAGTGTAACTTTGGGAAAGTTACTTTATTTCATTGAATATACTTCCTTACCTATAAAATGGGGATAATGCTATTTTCATATCAGCTGCTAGGAGGATTAAATTATATCTGTTCTGGCAGGAGTAGGCTCTCAACAAATATTGCTTTTCCTTTTGGAATATATATTGAATGTAATTTAGCTTTATTTCCAAGATGTTTGCTTACATAAACTGTAATCATTAACTCATAGACTGTGTCTTAATATAGTGAAGCGCTCAGAGGTTATTGACTTCAGTTACCTCAATTTACCTTTGCACTAAGCAATCCAACCTGCTTGTGTGGACCATCCTGTTTGGCTTTACTTTGACACTTGCTATGTTCTAAAGGGCTGGGGAGTCTAAGTGTGCTGGATGGTCCCCAACTACAAGCTTGGTGTTTCACCTCTTTGCCCATGCGTCAAATATCCACTCTGTTGATGTTACCCCAGTTCCTATCTTGCTTTCTCTACTCCTCTGTCCTCCACTCCCTTCTCTTCTTTCTGCTTTTCTTCTTTCTCCTTTTGCCTTATTTACTCTAGATTTCTCAGTCTTAAGTACCAGTGAGACTTGGTTTGCATAATTGTTGTAGACCAGCAAGAAACAGATGACACACTTAAATTGAAAAAACTCTAGAAAGGTTTACTTCAAAAACTATTTACCAAGTGTGGGCAAAATGTACCACATAAGGAATAGTGCAATACCCTAGACCTAAAACAAGGGAGCTGTTATCACCTCTACACCCAAAGGGGTGAGGAAAGGGAACCTGGAACCTGGAAGGAGAGTGTCATAGAGAGAGACCCCATTGGAAAGGGATGATAATCTCAGTTGAGAGAACCAGGGGGTAAATACCTCAAACCTTCTCTTTTCCCTTCCTTCCATGTCCTGCAAGGGTTTCCCATTAGGGAAACCCAACAAGAAGCCAAAGACCAAGGCTTCTAGGGTCCAGAGTGGGGTGAAGAAGGGTAGAGGATCTGGAGGGGCATGAACACCATGAACCAAGCATTCGGACATCTCCAAACTCTTGCAGCAGCATTTGATTCTCTTTTGGATCCAGACTCCATACCATGCTAGATAGCCAGAAGTCCTGGTGTGGGGAATGAGAGTGTGTGGGCAGGGGCGGTAATTGGGGTGTGGCTATCATTTTATGCAGATTTACAAGCTAAACTGTGTTTTTTTTTCAATCTTAGTTCCGTTTTCCTTCTTTTCTTTAATTTACTATCACCTGCTCTACGTTTTATGTAGCTATTTTAAGCATACACAGGAGATCTTGCCATACACAGGGAACAATCAATGTTCTCACTTAATAATTCATTCTTTCATTAAATGCCCCAAGTAATTAAATAAAACATGAATAAATTCCACACTGATATTTGCTAAAGTTAAGTTTCTAGAGATTTTACCTGCTGGAGGATGTGCTGAGACTATCATTCACTATGATGAACAATGAAACAAGGAAACCTTAATGGTGTATAGTCACATAGTACTAATTTCATTTTAATATTTGTCAAATGCCTACTAAGCACTAGATACTTCACAGACATCACCACCCATACTGAAGCAGTGCAATGAGGTTTTAAAACACGGAGGCTCAGAAAAGCTCAGTGTCTTACCCAAGATCACATCAGGCAGAATTCAACACGGTGTTTGTCTGGCACCAAAGCCCTGCTTTTTCTCATATTCCCCATCATTCCATCTTTCTAACACTTCTATGGGTAAGTATGCGATGCAGAAAAACATCCTGATAACTCACAGAGCTGTCCATATTTTGATGCATTCTTGCATATGGGACGGGGGTACTTTGGAGCCAGGTGTGGGTTTCAGAAGCATGGGAGATCACCTCTGAGGAGAGTTCTAAAAGAACAGGAGTGAAGAAGGGGAGAAAACTGGTGGAAAATAGGATCTTCTGCTCTTACCTCATTCCTCTGAGCATCCTTTCCCCAAAGAAGTTAAGCCAGCATTTTTCCATGGGCCCAAATATTCACTTAAGTTCTCCAAAGAAGCCCACCCTCACAGGACACAATCGTGTCCTGGCTCTGCTATGAATTGTTGAGTGGCATAACCACTTCTGAAAGGGCTTTCACATTGGGGGGTCACACTCCTTTCTAATAATTTGTTCTTTTGACGACCTCCCTGTTAGCACGTTCTGATTGCTGCACACACCTCTTCACTTTAACACTAGTTTTGTAGAAGGTGTGGGTTCATGCTAAGTCTCCTGAAAACCTTGTGGATATTAAGATAGTCTCATTCCTCAGGGAGAAAACGCAGTTCTGTATACATCCCCACCACTCCTCCACCTCTATCCCAAAGAGCTCCTCTTCTTTCTTGTGCCCTTTGGAATAATGCCCTATCAGTCCATTTGTGGTCTCAGTCTGACTGCTGCCCCTCCCGCGTACCACATCAAAGCAGTCAAGTCCTGTCAGATCTATGTTGCGAATCTCTTCCTCTTTCTTTCTCACAATGACCAGCACAGTTTAAGCCCTTACCCTCTCTCTTTGACATATGACAAACATTGCATAAAGGTTTTTGAAGACTGAACAAATGAGCCATTTTGAGAGAGAGTTCCCTAACCACATTACCACTATGCATATTCCACTGAGCCACTAGAGTTAACTTTGTGAGATTTAGATGTAATCATTTCACTTCCTTATTTAAGGTGCCTCCTATTGTCTGCCAGTTGCCTCAGAGAAAATTCCAAATGCTTTAACATGACACACAGGGGTCCTACCCTCCTTTCTAGGTGTTCCCTCCAGCCTACCATACACTCTTTATTCATTTATGCCTCCCAACCTGTGTTCATCATGTCTTCTCTACCCACAACACCTATCACCCTACTTCTTACCACACCTCCTGCATTAGCACCAGTCCATGCTCTTAACCACCACACTATGGAGGGGAAGAATCCACTGGCCCAGACTGGTTCAGTTAGCTATGGCTAGAGGAACAAGGCCACTTATTAAACACACTTGTTTTACACATGTGTAAACTTATAGACATGATCAGTGAGGAGCACTCATTTGTGGGTGGTGGGCATGGAAGGGTGAACCATGACTAACCAGGTGGCCACCATGAGTTATCTGTTGTATTTCCCATGTTGCTGTAGGAACATACAGAGGGCAGGCTCTATGCCCACGGGCTAGTGTCTGCCAACTGGGATAGGCTGAAGCAGGGGACTCACTTATGGTATTGGTAAGCCAACACGCTTTTCTTGTCATTTACAATACATAGAGACATAATTCTTTGCTAGTTCTTAACTCAGCCTGAAGTTAGCATGCACACCCCTAGAGGGAGGAGCAGAGGGTTAAAGATGGAAATGGTGGGCAACATCAGAGAGAGGAGGAACACGGAAATCAATGCACTTCTTGTAATTCTTTTCTCTTCCTTTCTTTAGTGTAACCACCCTTTAGAATGCATGTGAGATCACAGTACTCTAGAGTATTTCAGATGTCCTTTACCTGCAGAACCTTCTCTTCAAAAGAGATTTTAGTAGCAATATATTAATGACCCAGATAGAAATAGAGCCGTTTGGTGCAGGGGCACTGAGAGCACTGCATGGCCTCCCCCAATCCCCTCTCCAAGGAGCTTGGGAAGCACCAGGGCTGGAGCACAATTGGAAAGGCCCTGGAAAAGACCAGTATCAGGTAGGGCTGCCCACCAGAGAGGACTGAATCTCAACCAGGGCGCAGAAGGCTTCATTACAAGCTCTGGTTAAGTTTTCTGTAGTAGCTTTTCATCAGAGAATTCTAACAAAGCTGTTTTTCTTTTACCTTTTCAGGTCCCTTATTTGAGACGAAAAAATGGCTGTATCATTTGTGGCCTGTGTGTGTTGTGTCTGGTTCCCGTGGTTTGTTTTCCTGCTTTGAAAACGAAACCGTTCATGGCTCAGAGATGGAAAGCAGACCACATTTTGTCAGCAAGGCCATTCGTCATGTCCCCCAGAGGGGGCCGTGAACTCCCGCAGCATTGCGCACTGCCAACAAGTGGACCACCCATGTTGCGAAGCTCGGAAGGCCACCAGGCAGTGCTGGGCATGGGGCTCTGCTACCCAGCTGGCCCGAGGCTTCAGCCAGCTCCCACCGATCCCTGGGGACACAGGTCTGAAATAAACCAGTGTGGTGGTCCTGGGAGACTAGTTTCCACATGGCAGTCCTGGTTTCTTGCAGGACGAACCTGAGGTGGGCCCAGGGAAAACTTTCAAAAATGTCCAGAGTGAACAGAGCATCTCAGATCTACTTCAGAGCAGAGCTCAGTGAAGAAATCACTCGACTGCTCCATTAAAAGTTGTTTGGCTATGTTTAAGTTGAACTCTATTGTTTTTTACTGTTCTGCAGAAAGCTAGTTGTAAAATGCTTTGACATCCAGCAAAGAACTTCTGTTAGCAAATGTCCGCACCTGCTGGGTGGGAGAACCAAAAGAGGCATAAGGAGGCATCGTTGCAAAAAGGAAGATCCTGATGCAGCTGTCCCAGGCAGGCTGGCATTTCTCAGCAACTCTGTCAGACTCACCTGGAAACTTACTAAGATGCAGTGATCTGCAGTGGCCCACCCAGACGTTTGGGGCTGGCAGCCCGGAATCTGCCTTTATAACAAGTTTCCCAGGTGATTGTTATGTGAATTCATATAACCAGGGCACAGGGGCCAATGTTGATTGCAGGGCTCAATGTCTGGGGAATGTCTCTTCATGTGAGCTCAGGGCTGATTAGCAGGGCCAAAGAAAAGAATCCTGTTTGCTTTGCCAAATTGTGTCAAGATGGGAACAAATGAGCACAGGGCTTGAGCCTTCTGAATCCATAAAAGACCAGTATAAATATGCCACTTGGCCCAGGAACGACAGTGTAAGACAGAGTGGGAACTAATTGTAATTGGGCTCAGTGAGGAACAAGTTGAGCCTAGAGCTGGTATTTAAAAACTTGTTTCATTCTTATGACTTGGTTCATTTTTATATGAGGTAATGACAGACTCAAATTATAATTTTAATAAAGATAAAGCCATACTAGAAAAAGCATGGAAGTATGTGCTTTCTCACTTCCTCTCATCTAAACCGACTGGATATATCACATCTTATTCATCTTGGGCACATGCAGCTGAGGCTCCGTTCATGTGCAGCAGACTTCTGGCCTCAGGATGAATCAAAGGAATGAATTGAGGGAATGAATCGATGAAAAGATGGTATTTCCCTCACAGCTGCAGGGGTACCCAGTCCACAGTTTATTGTGACCCCAGAACTGGTCTGACCTTTCAGGATTTCCCAGAATGTGCTGAAGTAGTCCCATCCCCTATGTCTCCTTCCAGCTGACCCCTGCCCAAGAACACCCTCAGACCAGGCCTGCGCTCCAGGGATTGGCTGGGTTACCAGTTGTCTCAGACCATTTGGTGCTTGGTCAGCTCCCACACTGCAGGGTGACTCCTGAGTCAGATTTCCTGACTTCATGACTTCAGCATGTGTGGCCAAAGGGACTGAGTGGTCACGCTCTCCACAACATCTGGTATGCTCTGTCTCTTGGGCTTCTCTTGCACATTTTCTAAGGAGAAAAAAAATCTGATTATCTCATTTCTTTCCCATTGGGTACAATGGTGAGTTTTGGTGGGAGGAGAAGATGCTGGGGAGGGGGGCGAGTAGAATGGCTCTTACTTCTTCCTGTGCACTAACTGTCTTTGAAATCCAGTGACAAAGATACATGTGAGAGGGAAGAGGGCTTTGGGAGGAGAGCACATTCCAAGACCTACTGGCCTGAGCAGTCAGCTAATCATATGTTATCCACAAATGATTTATATTAATACAATCAGTATTCCTGGAGTGTGGGACAACCATTACTGGCTGTGGCCAAATTTCCTTGGAAAATGAAAGAAAGGGAAGAGCAAAGGGCACAATTGGTGTGAGGAGAGAAAGAGAGACTAGAGAACAAGTAAATGCTGAAATGGGGATTAGGGGAAGAAAGAGCTGGAGGAAAAAATGAGAAGGCAATTCTCTACAAGATTAATTTTTCTATTTTTCTCAACATCTCTCTTTTACTTTTAAAAAGAAAGATTTTTCTTTATTGTATTAATATTCTAGTAGGCCTTCACTGCATCACAGACATTTTGGGAACTGTTGATTTAAGAGTTTCTCTCTCAATGTTGGAATATAAACTCTTTGCCAATATTTGAAATTTATTTAAACTTGGTAAAGACTCAGCAAGTAACTGAAATGACTATTACAAATTTTAAAAAATTGTCTTCACTGGTGAATGAAGTTGTTTACTTTTGGGATACAAAGATAGGTTAAAGTGAGGCCATCACTGGTTTTCTTCTCTCTTCTTTTTTATTTCTCTACTTTTTTTTTTTCTAAGAGAAGTTTTTAAAGAGGATAAAGAATACCAAATTCTAATTAGCACTCACCTTCATATCTGTAATCATCGTATTTATGATCGTCATGCAGCCTTGGTCTCATGCATTCTTACATGGTTACAGTATCTGACATGTAGTGAGGACTAAAAAAAATGTCTTTAAAATGGATG
Organism: Macroglossus sobrinus; assembly: GCA_004027375.1. Lineage (NCBI taxonomy): Eukaryota > Metazoa > Chordata > Mammalia > Chiroptera > Pteropodidae > Macroglossus > Macroglossus sobrinus. The sequence continues at coordinate 1,705,128 of PVKZ01000089.1, read as the reverse complement.
CAGGCAATGTCCTTGGTTGTCCGCTGATAACTCAGCATCAACGCCACCTCCTGCTGTATTCTCCTCTGCATCATGGGGGAGGATCCTGAAAACACATTTCTCAGAAATCTTCCCCTGTATGGTTGTGGGTTAGAGTCTGCCTCTCAGCAGCCCTTGCACTGCGTTCGGAAGCCAGAGTTCCCCTGCATGGGTTCCAGGCAGATGTCTTGTCAGTTAGCAGATGCAGGAGCTTCCAGGCAAGCTCCAAAGAGTTGCCTGCTCTGGAGCTGTAGGCCAGTGGCATTGGCTTCGCAGAGATTTCATAGTGACTTCCGGGCAAGCTTTTGAGAATTACCCAATCCAGTGCTGCAGGCGGCTGAGATGAGCAGAGGGAGCTTCCCTGGTCTTAACTCTCTAGTCCTCCCAACAGTTTTGTAAGCCTCTTATTCTCTGAATTAAAGACATTACTGCTTATAATACCTAGAGTGGCTTTTGTTTCTCTGATCAAGCTGTGAATAATGCAGCAAGCCATTGGAATGAAACAACATTAGGGCAGGAGTATAGAGAAGAGGACAAGAAAACATGCAAGCTACTTCCTTCCTTCCCCTGCCTGGCACTCTCTGACATGCCACCTTCCAGTTCAGTGGGGCCACTCGCAGTATCCAAACCAGAAGTTGGTAGACCGCCTCTGATGCTCTCCAGAGTTAAGCAGAAATGGTGCCCAGGACCAAAAGATATTCTTTCTCCAATTTAAAGAAATAGCCTTTACTTTAAGCAACCAGCTTTACAGATTTCAAATGTTAATAGCACAACTTCTGGAACATATTGATCCAGGTTTAAAAGGAGCGACCTGTGTCCAACATTCACTCAATGGAATATTCTGTAAGAGCAAAGTAACTCAAGTAGAAAAACAATGTTTTGGTCTCTTTAGTCTATTACTAATCTCAGCAAAATCGACTGTTTGCTCCTGAATACAGTCTATGTAAACAAGAAAACATGATAAGATAACTAAAGGGAGGGGCTGAGAGCCACCAGTATATATAGACACTCAAAAAATTGTTAACTGAGTGAATTTTTGAAATCACAGAGTGAATTCCAGGAGCTATGGTTATCAGGAGAAAATAATATCTTTTAGATGCAAAAAGAGCATTGAAACTTTTAACTCTTCCACAGAGGAGTTAACATAAGTGAATCCTTTCATCATGTGAACTCTAGAAAGGGTCCAGCTCCAGAAAAATCTAAATTTCTGGATTTCTAAGAGATGAATGTGAAGCAATGGCTTTCTAGAACCAACCCCACCCATGCCCTAAGAAGTATTTAATAACATAGAAAAGATTTAACAGGCCTGCCAGCCAGAGAACCCAAATAAACAGTTCTATTTTCCAACAAAGGGAGTTATTTAAAATCTCTGTGGAATATCATTTTAAAAATCAGTGTCAAGAACAACACAGACTACACTTCAGACACGCTCTCACAGTACTATTTCAAACTTTGTTTCTTTCTGTGGTGGAAAGAGAGTAGGCTCAGAAGCACTGAGTTTAATTCCCAGGACTGGCCACTTTTTGAGTGGCTCTGGGAAAAATCACTTTACTTCCTTGAGTTGCTTTTCTTCAACTATAAAACGGGAATAATGGCATGTGCCCTCCTAACCCAGGATTATTATGAGGGTAAAAGGATGAGAGTGAAATGTCTTAGACAATAGAAATATTCTCAATATATAACCTATTACTAACACCTTGTGTTCCTGATTATGGTGACCCTATCTAATTGCTCAGGGTTTAAGATATCATTCTTTTTATAACAAAATAAAAACCCTTCATAACCAATTTCTATGGCATGGGAATGGATAGTTATTTTATTCCACTGACTTATAAGCAGTATATATGCAACCATACAACATTGTCATTACACTCACATACTTACAAATAGAAAAGTCCATAGCAAAGTTGGTATGGCAACAGCTGGACTGTGAATATGAGACTGGAGTGGACCATGTCCTCACTAATAAATGTCAGCTTGATTTGAATTACTCACTAAAATACAGCTTAGACAAAGCCTAAAAGGAAAACCAAAGCTTTCTTGATAAAATGGAATCCCAAAGCATAAATAAAAGATTCCACCTGAGAAGAATGATTTATTATCTCTCACTCAAAAAAAGCACAGTCCATTCTGTGTGACCGCATCTCTTAAGCTGTTTGCTACTGGTTTAGAAAAAGCTCATGCATGTGTGTACATAAACACACACACACACACACACACACACACACACACACGCATATACACACATACAGACACAACAAATTTATAAGTTCACTAAAAAGAAAACTAGAAATTATACATTGGTTACTTGAATGAAACTAGGAAAGTTTATCCTTTTCAAGAACTGATACTTTTCTGTCTCTAAGAAAGCGAATTACCTCACATCCAGGTCAGAAAACACTGATGAAAGTTTACAGTGGCCAAAGAGAACTTGGAACCACTGGGAACCAAGGTTGCCAGTCCTTTGGTATCAAAGTGAGTATGCATAAAAGAGACTGAATGTCTAAAACTTAAAAATCCATCATACCCAGCGTGAATACATGAACAAAATTATTTTTTTTAAATCAAACCAGTTTGAATCATATATAATTCACCTCCTTCTAAGCTATTTGATCAGAAATATTGAAAATAATAATTTTACAGCATAAAGCCCTTCATTCTCTGAGTTCTTCAAGTCATCAGAGATACGATACTATAAAGTATATTTACATTTTTGCGAGAAAGACACCGAGTACATTCACTAAAAGCAGCCATCTAGAAATGAAAGGCCATAAATAGTATTTTTTTCTAGTCACACATGATCTAAATACCTCTTTTTCAACATAATTTAGACAGCTTTATAAAATCAATATCAGATTTTTAAGGGTTTTTAAAGGTTTTTATAGTTAAGTGTCATTTAAAAGATGTGTCCAGTTGACCATGTGATGACCCCTACTCTATATAAGATAGGTGGAATCATTGGGATAAAATATTGGATCAGTGGAGAAGTCATTTGAGGGCTCACTGAGCAACTCTGGTTTGCATTTTAAAAAGCTAATCAATAGGAAGCAAACACTTCAGTTACATTAAACAAACACAAACAACAGTTCACCATTTAAAATCTGGGTTTTCTCCCATACAAAACCACCTCAGGAGCTGTACCATACCTGGCAAGAACACAAGATTCCTATTTTCTTAAGGCTCTTTGTCAATTAAAACATTTAACTCTTAACAGCGAAGAAATGTATTACCTCACACATCAGGAAAGCTAGGCACATTATGACCCAGGCTCTGTTGCTCAGAAATTCTCTCAGTTTGGCCCTTCTGCACTTGTTGACGTTTAAATTGCATGCTTTCTGAGCAGCATGATAAAGTCCTCAAGTCCTGCACCATCCCTCCCTGGACGTGAATCATTCTTTTGTCCTGTTAATCACTAGCTGTTTCTTTAGTTATCAGATCCACTGTCACAGTATCTCAGTGCTTGTGTTCAAGTAACCCTTATTTTACTTAATAGAGGCATCAAAGCTCAAGAATAGTGATGCTGGCAATTTGGAAATGCCCAAGAGAAGTTGTAAAGAGGTTCCTTTAAGTGAAAAGTTATGTATGTGTAGGAAAAAGCATAGTGTATGTAGGGTTAGATACTACCTGCAGTTTCAGGCATTCATTGGTTGTCTTGGAACATAACGGGTGACACTAATGGGCTCACACTAATAACCTTACTTTAACTTGATTATCTCTGTAAAGACCCTATCTCTAAATAAGGTACTAAGGGATTAGGATGCCAACATATGAATTTAGAGACATGGTTTAAGCCATAATATCATGTCACTAAGGATCTTTAAAAGGAGATAATGTCGCTAGCTGAATCCTGCAATGCAGCCTATTGACGACTTGCTTCTACAAAACAATTAGAGGTCAAATCAGGACTTCCAGCATACAGTGTAAGGTGCAATAAAAAGCTTAATTTCCTAAACCAGAGGCCTAACTTGGCCTTATAAATTACAGTGATGAAAGGACAGAGCAATATATCTGTTACTTCTTTGGTCCATCTTTCTGTAGAGACCACAGGGGAAAATATCTCATTATGACCCCTTCAAGGCTGCATTCCTGCTTCAGAATTCTTTTTGCTCCACAAGCACCAAGCACCAACCAAGACAGCAGTATCTATAGAGAAATAATATTCTATCAGTTCTAGTGCATTGCAGACTTTTTCCATCTTCATCTCATTTTATCTTCCCAACAGTTATAGAGAGTATAGACATCAAATAATTTCATGCTCATTTCCACATGAGGGAATTTAGAGGTTAAGCTTTTAGTCTAGAGTCATGTAATTAATTAATGGCAGTGCTGTGATTCGGTTTAAGTTTTCTAATAATCTATCAATTACAAGTCAATTTATTGAGCATCTCCTATTTGTTTAGCACTATGCTAATTATTGAATATTGAGACCTAGCATCAATAAAATCAAATGACTCAAAGTTCCAGTTTTGAATGAAAAGCTACAATGGTCAGGGCAAAGTAAATTTCTGCTCACTCTTGATGAAGCCATGACCATAAAAGCTCTTAGAACATTTTTGCCCTTCATTTTGGCACGGTTCCTTATAGATCACCCAAAAGCCTTCACTTTGATCTCCCACAGTAAACAACACTTTGAAATGCCGTTTCCCTACTCTTTGCTGGAACTGATCCCTCAATTCTCCTTGCCGTATCTCAGCAAGTGCTGAATACTATGTCTCTGCTCTCCTTTCTATACCTTGGAGAAAATGGCACTGCCATTTGGATTGGACACCTTGCCACAAAAGCAATGGTTTAGAGTTTTTCTAGGCTCTGAAACCAACTCCACTTAGTAAACTCAAGCATCAACTCAGAAAAGATTAGAGTGTGCTTCCCTCATTTGTCTAAGGGCAGCCTTGTTAAGTGGATGCATCTGTTAGGTTAGCTGCATAACAAACTACAAAATATCTCAGTGGAAATTAACAACAAAAAATTTCTTTTCTCACACATCTATGAATTGATGGGGGTTTGGCTACTGATGTAGGCAGAGCTTGGCTGGCTGTGGGTTGGATTTAGAGCTCTTCCATACATCTCTCATTTTGTCTGGACCAGAACTTCCCTGAGGCGTGTTCTTTCCATGGCAAAAAAGCAGGAGCACGAAAGGGCAAGCCCAAACTCACAAGAGCATTTCAAGCCTACACTCACATCGCATTCATGAACTTTTTGTTAACCCAAGGAAATCACTTAGCCAAAAAGTCAAAGGGTGGGGAAGTACCCCCCACCCACCAAGAGACCATGGCAAAAGTATATAGATATGACACTACTGTAAGGAAGTGACAAATCAGACCCATGACTTGATCTACCCTGATAAAGTAAAGGCCTAATTTTTCAGATTGCTCAAGATGGCTCACCTGCCCTTCCAGCAGTGCACTTTTATCTTTGACCTTTGAGTATCTGCTTTCTCCTTTCCTCCCCAAATTCTATGACACCGCCTTTTCAAAAGCAGCTCCTCTCTCTTCATGCTGCTTTATTAAAAGCTTTCTACCAGGCTGGGAAGTTGAGGAATCCCACCTGCATCCAATCTATGATAATTTACTGGTAAACCAGCACAGTAACCCAGATTTTTTTCTCAGTCTGTTTTTTGCCTGTTGCATTGTTGTTGGCCAAGTTCCAAAAACCATAATAGGAAAGAGAGAAAAAAGAAACTATTTAGAGCATGATTATCCAAATATCCAAGCCATTCTCCAAGTAATGAATCCATACTGAGCGAGACTAGTATTTTGAACAATAATATAAGAAGAAAAGAAAACAAAAAATTCCTATCAAAGTAAATAGATCCTACAAGTCTGTCTTTGCAGGCTCACAATATGGAGCCTCATAGATTTAATCGTTTACACCTCTCCCGTATTTTCAGAGCCATTAACCAGAGTGGACTTGTCAGGGTTTCAACAATGTAATTGTTTAGCTATAAATTTCCCTGTTGGCCAGGGCCCGAGGTTTCCAATAATCACAGGCAAAGGCCAAAGTCAAAAAAGATAGTGCATGAGGAAAGGAGAGAGTGCAGCATAAGAATTTACTGAGTGGGAGGGCCCAGGCAGCAGGGAGAGAGAGTAAAGGCTGCAGGAGTCACAGGATGCTGAGGAGCAGGGCACAGGACCATGGTGGTTCTAGGCTAGACTGCAGGTATGGTTTCTCTTTCCCAACAGAATGAAAACTAGCCTGACCTGCTGGATTCCTCCCACAAAACCAACCTGAAAGAACTACAGAAATAAGAAGCAAGACTTAATTTTGAGAACTAACATAAACACTGTGCAGAGCTTCTAGGTAGACTAAATATGTCGGGAGGGCCAACCTGGGGCATGGGTATCAGTGAATTAATGAAGACCAGTTGAGGGAAAGCTATCAAGTTCTGCTCTTGCCCATATTACCTCTGGAGGATAATCGCCTGTCCCCGCTACAGAAAAGAAGCCAGCAGTATGAGCCAGGTCGGAGGTGGGAGGTGAGTAAAACCAAGGCAGTGCCAACACCCTGTGGGGTGAGGAACTGGTAAAACAATATAGACTGGCTAGCTGACCTTAAGCATTCACTCCTATCTCTTCCATGGCCCTTTGCCTCAGGATTTGTAGATCATAGTTGAAAGCTGTGTTCTTCAGATTTATTTTGCCTTTCACAGTAAAAAAAACAAAAACAAAAACAAAAAAAACATATTTTACATAATGTTTCAGTATCTATATAGCCCTGTACAAATGAAAGAGTTTCAGAAAGCATCATGCTTACTATTGAGATGACCATTATATTTTTCATCCTATTCTATTCTATCCTATCTGATTTCATTCCATTCCATTCTATTTCTTCTCCTTCTTCTCTCCTTCTCAATTTTTTTCTCCCTCCCTTTCTTCCTCCTCTTTCTCCTCCACCTCCTCCTCCTCTTTCTTCTTCTCTCTCCCTCCCCACCCCTATACTGGCTGACTCATTAAACTGATTTCATGACCCATTAATGGGTTGCTTCCCAGAGTTTGAAAAACTTATCTGTATATATTATTCTCTTTCTAGGTTGCCTTTCCAGGGCATTTAAGGGAGTATACTAACCAAAGTTATGGCCTGATGGAGGGGTAAAATATTGAGGAGGTGGGGTATGTTCTGTGGGACATGGAGCACTCTGCTTTGGCACCCACCCCTGCCCCTTTTCTAGGAGCTGAATCTGAGCCTCCCATCAACCCAGATAACCAGACATGGTAACTGTTGCCCCTAAAAAAAAACAATTTTAATATAGAATTATATATTTACCCAAATTACGATTTAAATCTAGGGGCTCAACAGACATGTTCTCATGCATATAAGGCTTTAGCAGGTTTGCTGCAACAAGAACCATTTAGAAAACTCAGGCAAGAAGTAAATCCAGGAGATTGCTAAAAGACATATGGGAAATAAAAGGATTAAAATAATTTAGTAGAATTTATTTTTGTCTAAAATATTAAGAAACAGATAGAAATAAGTCTATCTATAATAACACAAAACAAAACTTTTAAACAATATCAAGAAGAAAATTTAAGAAAGGAATGAAAAGCAAAGAGATGTGAGATTATGCTAACATGTCCAACTTGTTCAAGGTAAGATTATAGATAGAAGATAGATGATAAATAATTGATAGATGTTAGGTGGATAGAATACAGATAGATCTGAGAAAGCTTTAGGGATAAATAAAGTATAGGAAAGACAGAGGCTCTCAGATTAGCTAAAATTTGTTTTTGCATATATATATATATATATATATATATATATATATATATATATATAATATTGTCTATGAGAGAAATTAAAAGAAGCAGAAAGGTGAAAGGATGAAAACATATTCAGAGCAAATATGAATAAAAGAAGGTCAGAGTATTGATTTCAATATTTGACAATAAACTTCAAGACCAAAAAAAAGGAATATTAAGAACAATAATGCAAGCACCATATAACCGTCATTGGAATACAGGAACCTCACAATATACATTTAATGTATATAAAGTTAACAGTGATAAAATTGGAAGAAATAGAAAACAAGGTAAACCACCCCTCCCACGCAGAAAAGCGCATAAATGGTGAAGCCACATTTGTACTCATAGCGTTTGATGCCTTCCTACCATCCTCAAAGTAAATCTAATATCAGGGCTTGTGAGGCTCTATGTGATCTCGTCTCTCTTACTTCTCCAGCCCCATTCTTCATACCTCACTCTCTTTAATATTTTCTGTAACTTTTTGAATTTATTTTTATTTTTATATATGCCTTTTTTCTGTCACATCCAAACTTTAACATTTTTGTTCTTCTACCTGGGATGTCTTTCCCACCTCATTACTTGGCTTTGATGTTGCTCCTTCCACAAAGCCTTGAACGTATTTATCCTTTTGTAGCACTCCTCTCACTTGTAAGTTTCCTGTTTGACTGTCTATCTCCCCAACTAGACTGTAAACATTGTGAGGAAAAGACAGCGTCTGCGGTGGTCACCAATGTCCTTCTAGTACTCAGGACACTGATGGACATAGGAAAAAACTAGGGAAAAAACTATTTGATTAGTAAAAACACAATTTTTTTAAAAAAAGAAATCTTCCCCGCTTCCAATTCAGCCCAACATGGCTGAACAAGGAGAAAGGTATAGAAGAGAGCTTATGAAAGTCAATAAAGATGAAGCCTCACTGGATGGAAGGGTGGGCCTGGGAACCAACAAGAAGCACAGTCAGTCACAAAGAGCTGAAACAGCTCAGTAATCGAAAGCACTGGGTGTTTCAGAACATTGGGAGTGGGGTGGAGGGGTAGAATATATGGCTGAAAATCAGGAGATTGATTGAAAGTCTTTATGGAAAATCTAGCCACTCCCCACCCACTTCTCTAGCCCACTAAAAACAAAACAAAACAAAACAAAAAAACTAAGAGGTTTACAGGTTTATATTGTGGCTAGATAGTTCCAGAAGGGCTCTGGAGTCAGAGACAGGTAAAGCAGAGAGCAACAGTGAGATGCTATACTGAAAATAAGAAGATTAAGTAAAATTTTGAAACCCCTCTTTTTAGTCACTTTCCCACTTTGTTTGCCCCCATCTGAGACTGATGACTAGAAGAGATGGGAAATCGCAGAAACTGACGACTCTAGTAGAAAGACCTACCTTTGTTGGTGTCAAATCAGCTGCCAGATCACAATTTGGTGAGGTCCACCACTCAGCAGTCCTACTTATGTGCATGAGTTTTTCCTTTAGCTTCTGGCCCCTAATTCTTAAATATATATAAATATAAAAGATTTGTGCTCTTAGATTCTTGAGGAAAGCCACTAACCTAAAAGAAAGAGACCAAAAAAGAATTTACAGGACATAGAGACAAGGCAAAGAACAGAACAAATATTTCTTAATTAACATAATTAATATTCTGAGAAATAAGAGATTTTACATCCATGAAATGAGAACAGAGTGCCTATAAAAGGGATTTTCAGTAAACAAACAAACAAACAAACAAAAACAAGTAAGAGCTCTTGGCATTTAAAAATATAATTGACAGCTTCCCTGTGGGCTGGAACAGAATTATATGTCTAAAAATATGCTGTCTCACCCCAAACTGTCACTCTATTGACCTCTACCCAGAGCTCCTAAACCAAACTTGAGTATGGTTTTGTGTGTTAGGTATACCACCTTGAAGAGGAAGAGGCAGCCTTGATCCTGTTCACTCACCAATCCCTAGTTCTTCATCTGTGGTCTTAATCCCAGGTTCAGTCTTTAGCTTCAGTCTGTTGAAGTATGGTGTGAAATGGGCACTAGACTTATTGGGGTAATAACTTCATAAGTTATATAAGTGTCTAGTAACTATGTTGTACACCTGAAACCATTGATATTCCCAGGAACCCTCAGGCAAATAGAGATCGACATGGATGGACTTAGAGAGTACTATACTAAATGAAATAAGTCAGACAGAGAAAAACAAATACCATATGTTTTTATTTATATGTGCAATCTTAAAAAAATTACCAAACAAAACAAAAACGAACTCATAGATACAGAGAACGAATCGATCATTGTCAGATGAGAGGGGTAGGGGATGAGTGAAAAAGGTGATAGAGATTAAAAAGTACAAATTGGCAGTTGTAAGAATAGTCACAGGGATGTAAAGTACAGCATCTGACAGTATGGTGTCAGATGGGCACTAGACTTATCAGGGCAATCACTGTTATATAAAATGCCTAGTAATTATGTTGTACCCCTGAAACTAATACAATACTGTATGTCAACTGTAATTTAAAATTTTTAAGAAAGAACACAATTGATTAGAAAATAATTCACAGGCTTAGAAAGGTAAAGTGACTTGCCCAAGATCACATAGATAAAGGACAAAGACACTAAATCTTATTTCTCGATACCTCCTATTATTCGTGAATTCATCCACTTAAGAAATATCATAGTGGGGGCAACAAAGATGATTAGTTCCTGCACTTAATGAGTTCACAATCTAGTGAGCACAGAAAAAGGTAAGCAAGACTATTTTGGTGGACACTAAGATGGAGCTCTGCTCATGGGGCTGTGATAGCTCAGGAGGGATGGCCAAGAAGGGTATTTTGCCTGAGCTGAGTAATAATGGATAAAGACAAGAGAAGGAGAAGAAGGTGGAGAGACCCAAGATATAAGTGAGACTGACCACAGTGCTTTCAGGGCACTGCAGTCTTGCTTAAAGTCCGAACATCAAAGATTGAAAGGTTATGAGGAGAGCTGAGACTGAAGCATTGGGCCAGAACCAGATCAGCTGAGAGCCAGAGAGCCATGCTAAGGAGCCTGGACTTCATCCCACAGCCAGAGAAGACAGAGTCTTTTAAGGGTTTTGATCTGGCGAGTGACTCTTATCTAGTATATAATCCATTTAGTGGTATGGTTTCCAAAGGCTACCCAGGTAAGAGAAGGAAGAGACCATTCTGACCTGGTGTTTATGCCTGAAAGAGGCAGGTGATTTAGACTGATGAAGTAGAAAGGGAGATCATTTGGAAAAGGAGGCAGTGACACAAAACAAGGTTGGGCATGGAAGTGTTGAGTTCAAAGAACAGCCAGAAGGATCCTCCACCTCCCAGAAATAGTGAGACAAGGAGGAGTGTAGGAAAGAGAGGGCCAGTGGAGCTAGACACCAAATTGAGGAGGTTAGATGTGACTCTACATGTTGGTGCCTCTGCAAACTCTCTTCCCAATGGCAGAGACAAAAAAGAACCCCAGATCTCTTGGGTGGTGACTTCTCCAATCTCAGAATGTCTTTGAAATTTATGTTTCATCTTTAGAATTCATATGAATTTTGCATTCTACTTTATGTAAGATCAATCTGTTTTAATACAAAATTTTTTAATTACTTGTTCATTAAAACACTTACCTTCCCCTAAGAAATCTTGAAGTCAAATTAGCATTCCAGAAAGATGCTCCTGTGGCTTCTTCTGGTCATGAATACCAATATCTGAGGGGCACAGTAATGAGCAACAGTAAGAAATCTAGTTTCCTGAAAGGTGAAAGGGGTATTTGGGGAATGAACAGAAGGGTGCTGAATAGGTAGGACAGTTTGAAATGGCTGTTAGAAAGCCAGGTACTCTTTTGAGATAAATGTGATAGATCTTAGACCAGAGGATAGTGGTGGATGGAAAAAAAATGACATATACCAGAGAAATTTTTAAAGACTTGATGGATGATTCAATATGGGGCAGGAAGGAGAAGAAGAAGGAATCAAAGATAATTTTGACTTTGAACTAGGGGCACCAGATGCCATGGCTGAAAAGGAGGAAGTGAAGAAGGGGGGGCCCTCTCATTCCCAAGGATTGGGAGTAACATATTGACTTCAGCCAGCTGTGCATGTCCATGTGCATGATGCACATGTGGAAATGTGTTATAGATGGCTGAACATGGGGAACAAGATCTAAGTTAGAACCACGAATGTGGGGGAGAGGGTCATCCTCACAGAAGTTGACACCACAGAGTGGACGGGAAGCCTGAGTGAGTAAGGTAAAGAAGAAAGTGCAGGAAGCTGAGTATTTAACTTTAGGAGATACACGTAGATGAGTAGTAGAAAGAGAGAAATGAACCTCCATCCAGGAAAAGCAAAAATGGTGTATCGACCTAACATATAGACATACACTTTCAATTACAACTAGCAGGAAAAAATTCAAACTGTATTTTTAAAAGGGGGTAGAGACATTTCTTAGTTAGTTTCATTGAAGAGTTTGGGAATGGACCCTGACCTCGGATATAATTAATCCCAGTGCTCAAATGATGCCAGCAGAAATCAATCTCTACCTCTTCCCTCTTCTTTCCTTTCCAGTAGCTTCATTTTGAGACAGATTTTCTCATCATAGTGACCCTAGGAAGCTCCAGGCTTTTATCGTCGCATTAACCCAGATGAATGAGAAGTTCTCTGTCCCAAAAGTTCCAACAAAAGTTTCCAACAGAAGTTCCAACTTTGGCTTTGATCAGACCATCTTAGCTTACAGGTCCATCTTTTAAAATAATGACCAGACCACAGTTACACGCCCCAAGTCTCTGTACCCAAACCTGTATGAACTAAGCATTGGGGCAGGGGCTTCCCTATAGGAAAGATGCTTCTGCAACTTCCATAAAAAGAGAGAATGAGTGCACTCAAAGAAGCAGAGAGAAGATCCATTGAAACAAAGGAAGGATTTAAGAAGCTGTAGGGTGAAAATGAGGTAGCCAAAAATGTGAAATGTCATACAAATGCCAGAACGAGGACAATACTGCACTTGGCTGGACAGGAAACGGGGCAGCTCCTCTCTCCTCTACATCTCCCTCCTGCCTCAGAAGAGTGAGTCTGAGGACAGTGATGCTCTGTCTCCAGCTTTCCTCCCTCCTCATTCCCAGCCTGGCTTCCAAAGCCCTGGGGCACAGCCCCCCATCACCACAGCCTGCCACAGCCATGCCACAGGCACCTTGGCTGGGGACTGCAGGCCTCTCAGGCAATAAAAATTCTCTCTGGCTTCAGAAGGCAGTCTTATAATGTGAGAGCCAGGTCCTTCCTGGCTGGACTTCCCCGCCACACACATCATACAATTCCTTCTTTCCCAGCAGGTAATTTTTCCAGTGAAAGAGTCACCCCTCCCCTGGCCTTTGCCTCTGACCCACCAATTGTTTGCTGAGGCAGGACCAGTAACGCTCCTTGGCTGGACTTCAGAGTTCCAGTTCAGCTAGGGAGCTAGGCTGGGATTTAATCAAGGACCCTGAGGGGCTCATGTTATATGAATCATCTCCCCAGCGCGCCCAGACATCAAACCACACTTCACCCCTCGCTCTTTCTTTCCCGGCTGCTTCAGCTCATTGGCGTTTAAAGCAACATCGCTGGCAACAGCTCATCTGGAACATCCTGGCCCTCTCCCCTTTTCATGAGAGCAAGCACCCTTTACCTCAGAGAGCAAGGAAGACACAGTCAGACAGACAGACAGACAGATGAATAGGGAGAGGGGAGTCCAGCAGACAGATGAATATGGATTTCGAGCTTCTGCAGCGGGAAGGGGAGCCGTGGCAATCACATCCAATATTACACTCCAACTCAGGGTGGACCGACAGCAGCTCCCCTTAGGAATCCGAGTGGGTTCTTTCTTGTGTGCTGTTTTGAAGCATGTCAGCATTCCTGGGCACTGACTGTCAGCCTCCTCCAAATGACCTGAGTGGGGATGTGAATAGCAAACTCTCACCGCCTTGGGCTGTGCAGAGGGAAGGGCTGGAAATACTGTTCCAGAGGTTTCCTCTCACTGTGAAAATCAAGGCAGAAATGCCTCATCCTTAGCTCCCCAAATATCCTTGAAGATCAAGGGGCAGATAAGCTAATCTATTATAAATTCTAATGTAGTACAGTTCCCTGACCAGAGCCTCTTCTCCTTCCGTGCCCCGAGCGTTAGCCAATATTTCATCAAAACCAATTCCCTTCCGCAGGCTCACATCTGCTCTTCCCGCTCACCCCAAGAGGCCCGCATGCTGGCACCTTCTCTGTGCCTGTGCTCTCCACACGTACACACATGGACATGGACATGCATACACATGTGTGCATGTGCACACACTTCACATGTACACATATATACACACATACACATATGCAAAGCCAGACCCTGGTCTTCCTTCCTGATTTATGACCCTACCTTGCCCAGTCTGGCTTAGAATGATCATTTTTCAGTCTCAGAATGTTTGAATCCCACAAAAGTATGTGTAAGAACACCAAAATGGTAACACACACACACACACACACACACACACACATGTACACACACATTCGCACATACACAAGCACACAGCAAGAAGTCTCTCAGAGCTTTTCCATGAGATATTTGGTTCTGATAACTTGTCTTCTGATTTCAGCCTTACCCCTTGCTCCACAGAGGCCTGATTCTTCCCAGTGTAAATTAGACCAATCCCAAGCTCAGGAGCAGCCCTCTGGCTGCTCATTCATTGTTTATTTCTCGGCATCCAGAATGTCCTCCTCATCTGCTTGGTGACCTCATGCTGTCACTTCAATACTATTTAGTCTCAATTCTCTCTCCTGTAAAATGGGTCTAATAAACCCTAACAGGAGTCAGGCTGTAGGACTTCATGTGTTAATACTGACAAATTCTTTTGAAGATGAAAACATAATCAGCACCCTTCAGCCAGGAGGAGGGCAGGGCTCAAACTGACCTTGAGACCCTGTCTGGGTGTGTAGTTCAAGAAAGTATTATAGTCTAGCAGCTGAGTGAGAGCAAAGATGAAACAGCTTCATAAAAACTGCACTTCCGGCAGAATATATCATATGAGCTCAGGTTTCTATTGCACGTAACAATAATTCTAAAGGAAAACCCCTTACAGTGTTTACTGCATGCTAGGCACTGTGTTTTACTTGGATTAGCTCATTTACTTCTCTTAACCACCCTCTGAGGAATGCGCTATATGAAGCCCTAGCTTATAGATGAGGAAACAATAGTAGAAAGTTAAATAACTTGCCCAAGTGGTGGAGCCAAACTGTGCTTTTAACCACTACTATATATATACTACATTGAGTCAGGACCTTGGCAGGAGTGCATGTGCGTGTGCATAGAAAAAAGCCTCGAAGAAAACAGCACAGCACAGCACAGGCGGTAGGGTGGCAGGTGATTTTTTTCCTTCTCACTATAGTATCTGTATTTTATCTGGATTATTTCATTTCTACAGGGAACATGTATTGCTTTTATAAAAATTATTTAAAAATGTTCTTTTGATAAAACATCTTCATTTCTGTTTCTCAGACCACCGTGCTCTCTCACCCAGAGCAGCAGAGACAAGTAAGGACAGCGCTCATATTTCTGGATGGGCTCAAGCCTCTCTTTAGACACAGCCACCAAAACAAGGCAGAACGGCCTGGAAGAGTTTGGTCTGCCGTTCAGAACTGTCATCATCAAGGAAATGGAAAGTAGCGTCATGCACCCCAAATCTACTCAAGCTCCCAGTATCTGTGGACATCATTAGGAAGACAGTGGGAAGGACAGAAAGAGACCTAGGTGGGGGTCAGGAGACCAGATTTCTATGCCCACCTCTTTCTCTTTCTCATCTTGTGGTAGTAGATAATTTCATCACTCCCTGAACCAGCTTTCTCACTTCATGACCTCTGAGGGCCTCCTAAATTCTAAAATAGCCATAAGAGAGTCTACGTGCCTGTCACTCTGTATGCTCTTTACATGTGCTGTCCCACTCAAATAGCACAAAAAGCTCATGAAGTATATGTTAGTATTCCCATTTCACAGATGGAAACACTGAAGTTCCAAGACTAAAGAACTTGATCAA
Source organism: Macroglossus sobrinus (assembly GCA_004027375.1). NCBI lineage: Eukaryota > Metazoa > Chordata > Mammalia > Chiroptera > Pteropodidae > Macroglossus > Macroglossus sobrinus. The sequence continues at coordinate 1,689,354 of PVKZ01000089.1, read as the reverse complement.
GTTCACAAGGCAGATAAGCTACTGCGTTGGAGTGCAAACTCAGGTATATCCCACCCCAGATATTGGAGTTCTCTTTGAATTAATGATGTTGCCAGATTTCCAATGCCAGCATTCCAAAGACAACTACCTGGCCTAGTTCCCCAATTCAAGCTATGTGTCAGAGTGGTGTTGACACTGTCAGTACTGCTTTGGGGGCTTTCAAGTAAAGTGCTTTGTAACTCTTACTCTATTTCAGCCCACCCCATCACTCTCTTATCATTCTGGCTCCACAAAGTCCTCCAAGGCCTCTCAAGTTTTCCAAGGTGAAGGGAAACCAGTTCATCAGGAAGAGAGCTCAGTTCTCTGGCACCTACAGAGAGACGATTGCACATTAGCCCCTAGGTGCTGGGCCATAAGCTTTTCCCAGAAGGGATCAGAGTGGGAGGGAAGGAGGGAGTTTGCACTACACCCAATCAGTTAGCATTTCAGACAGGCAGCAATAATGGAGGACGTGATAAGCTGTCACTAGAAGCCAGCTCAGTTCTCTGAGACTTAATGGTAGAATAACACAATAGGGTCAGACTAAAAAGGTTCCCTTATGAAAATTTTATCAGCAACTTTGGTAAATGGCTATGGGAAAGGTGCTTTGCTCCCAGGCAGACCTGGGACCCGATTTTACAAGGTACAGGCAGCCTGCATTGCATCACCCCCACAAGATATTAAGGGCACTCAAATTGAATTAACACCAAATCAAGCCAGTGCACTTAACAATACAAATGCACTTAAGGGATGCCTCAGGATGATTTGTGACTAAAGAAAGCAAAGAAGAAAACGGCCTGCAAGCCACAAGGGTGGTGTTGTGTGTCATATACAGGAAAGGCCATAAGTAGAACTTAGAATACCGGAAAACCATGAACTTCAGGGGCTCTCAAATACCTTAGACCCAGCCGTAAAGTAGAAGGCCGCTTTTGTGGTATGCAGAAACAATTGATAAATAAATTACAGCCAATTTTCTTAGTGGCATGGTCTCCATTACCTCTGACAGTGGCATAACTACTCTGCTAAGATGATAAGAGGCGAGTAATGGTGTATCAGGTAGCGCCCCAGGAAATTCTTTGCCAGTTGCCAGGTCTCTTCATGACAGTGATGACACAAAGATCCTCAGCGAGAGCCAAGTGATGAGAAGTGACAGCTCGCCAGGCAAACTGTGACAGGTCCTGAAAAGAATCAGCTGAAAATGTCGCTGGCAGATGGAACCCCAGAGTCAGGACTGGCCCTTTGGTCTCTTTCCTTTTCCCGTCAGCATTTGTCGGTACACATTTTCTCTTCACTTGTCTTAATCTTTTGCTCTCAGTCTCCCTCACCCCCTTCTCACTCCCCTATTCTCACACCCTCACCTTCTCTTCTGAACACACCCTGTCTACTGAGCTGGAAGACAAGTGCGCCGTCTTCATAGATGAATGGCTCTTCTGAGATTATCTTGGAAACTTAGATACATTCTGGGACTTGGGAGAATTCAGGGGGAAAAAATGGCCTCACTGGGGATTCCTTTCCATCAAGTGAAATACACACAAAAGCATGCTTTTGTTATCCTTTCAGGAAAGAGCTGTCTCCACACAGGGTCTTACTCTGAAAACGAGCTTCATTTAGATTGGAGGTGGCCTAATTTTGTCTGAGTTAAAGCAATTGTTCGTCGAGTCATAAGGTGGCTGGGAAACTGGGGCAGGCGGGTTCAATTTTTCACGACAGAAAAAGAAGTTCTCAGATAGTAAAAAGGACCATTTTTATCTACTGTTTTGTCTCAGCCAAAACTTGCTCACTCTAGGAGGTAGGTATTATCATAAGGAAAATCAGAACAATAGGAAGATTTCTGTGTCGAAAATGAACGATGTTGGGCCCTTGCTCTACTAGAATTCATTGTTGTGACCTCAAGGGATTGTTTTGAGGATGCAGTGAAAGTAATTGTGGGAAAGATTTTGGGAAACTAGGAACTGTCTACGAATATAAAGCATTGTTATGAGGAAAATAATCTACAAAATACACATGCAGACCCACTTCTTACAAAAAGAGTCTAGATCTCAAGAAAGAAGAATATTCAAACTACTCCTGGTTTTCCGTAAGAACAGCCCCCTCTCAGATAATCGGAGAAAGAGGAGAGCAAATAGATGTAAATGAAATGCATAGAAATCACCAAACTTCACTGTACCGATTACTTTTTAGCTTCGCTCATACTGAACTTTGAAGACAAAACAACAAATGATACAATTACTGGCATTCCCAAGCTCGCCAAACATGTCTGCAGGCTTGTGACAAGACCTCTTGCTTCTCTGAGTGGGAGCCTGAGATTTGCCCCATCTTCAGATCACCCCCAGCAAGATCATCCCCACCCGCACTCCAAGTGACTGCATTCCAGGACACACGCTTGCTTGTCAGAGTACTTTCCTTCCACTCTAGGCATCTAGAGCCCCTGCCCATTTTCGGCCTTCTGCTTACTCTATTTCTCTATATGAGCCATTAAATACTAACACTGCTTATTTTCTTACCAATCACTGGTTTTCTTTTCTCCAACAACCTCCTTTGAAGCTCACTAGTCATTATCCATAAATGATTCATTTGGTCAGTTAATATACATTAAGTGCTTATTATGTGCCCAGCATGGTGCTAGCCATCAGGAATGTAGGGGTAAATCAGATAACATCCCAACTTTAAGGAGCCTCCTTCTTGCATCATTGTCCCTTTCTTGACCCCATCGTTGGTTTCTCTGTTTCATTCTGAAATGCAGAGAGCTGAGCTGAGCACACCTCTTGAGTGAGGGGAACCACTACACAAATTAGAAAGGAAGCAAAATGTGTGCTACCTGGAAGCCTCCTTGTATATGTAACTAACCATGTCCTTCTGACCACTGGGAAGAATTCATTTCTCCCTCCTCTGGGCTCACACAGACTCATACATCCTGCCTATCTTACTCATGCCTATATTGCAAGCAGATATCACAAAGCTTGGAACTTAGCTGGTACTCAATAAGCCTTTGTGGAAGGAATGAATGAATTTGTCATCTCTACTTTCTCTATTTATGACCATCTACCCTTGGATCCCCTCACCTGTGATCCAAGGAGGTCACGTAGGTCAGTGGTGATCAACAAACACTCTCTGGAGCTTTTGGGGTTTCACTCCAATTAGCTTGCAAAGGCAGATCGTTAAATATTCAGACATTTTTTGAGGGAGTTTTAAACTGTTGGTAAATTGACCATGGTGGGAGTATTTGCATGTGGAAATCAGTAAATGTTACAAATCAGGGATTTGGGGTTTCATTTTCAAGAGCCCATTGGTCAGCACACCACTGCTCTGATTCAGCTGGGTCTCGGTTTGTGGCTTAGCTCTGCTACTCACCCACTAATTGTGTGACAAGTTGCTTGATATTTCTAAGACTCAATTCTCTCATCTGTAAAATGGGGTTGATAATTATGGCTTCACGGGGCTATTGTGAGAAATAAATGACTTAATGTTTATAAAGTGCTTAGTACAGTTCCTCAAACATAGTAAGTGTCCAATAAAGGCAATATATTAGTATTAGTATTAGTATTATAATGTATTTTTTCACCCAATTTGTTATACTTTCTTTTTGTTCCCCAGAGTGTTTGTGAAAACTTTAAAAAAAAACATAAAGTAGAAAGTAGAAATAAAAAATCAGGATAAAGAAAATTAAAAATCATAATACGAAGTCAATATCACAACACTATTATGATTGGATAGAATCTGTAGACTAAGATTCACTGGAGTGTTAGTTGGAAGTGTATTAAGGTGTTGCCAACAGAGTTACAAAGTGTTAAGCAGAAGAGTCCTCAGAGATTTTCTAGTTCAATCCTCCACTTCGCAGATGGAAAACTGAGGCAGACAGACAGGAAGGCATAATTTCTTGAGCTCTTACAAGCATAATGGCAGATGCTTTTATTTTTAACATCCCACCCATATCATTCTGTTTTACAGATGAAGCTACTGAGGCAAAGGAAATGACAGACCTTCCCTAAGATCACCAGGCCAGTGTTAGTAAAATTGAAACTGGAACCCACATTCCCATTTGCCAGTCTTCTCAACTCCCTCTTGGCGGAACTATGATGTCCCTTCACTCCAGGAAGACCCATTTTATAACAGCTTCCCGAAGACCAAAAAATCTCCCAAGATTCAACAGAATTATACTCAGATGGAGAAACTACAGTCCCTGTGACAGAGGGAGCTTCCAGGGAATTTCCTAAGTCTTACTGTGATGTGTGAAAAATGAGACCATGAGCCCAATGGCGAAAACAGCTGCTCTTGCATAAAACGCACCCTCATTTTCTGTTGGCTTTTGAAAAAAGAGCTGTGTTCTTAATTTATATTCATTATAACTGGAATTTTTCTTTTTCTAACTTCTACCAATTGCTTCAACTTCACTCTTCACCAAACCTTCTTTTGGAGTGCTAATAGGCACAGAAATCAAACTTCTTTCCCCTCCCTCTTCATCTGAAAGAAGCAGCACAAAGGAAGAAAGGGGTTAAAAAGCAACCAACAGAACAAATAGGAGGGCAAGGAAGAGCCTGCATGATCCACAAAGCAAATGAATCTACCATTTATGGAGAGCTGACAGCAATGTCTCATTTATTAGACCACCACCCCTGTTTGGTAGTAAGCAGGCTGGACACCCAGCCTGGGGGGTCTGTTTTATGGGGATAGTATTATTGCCCTCAGAGCTATAGCTGACCTCACACCAAATAAACACGTCAGCCACTTCCCAAGTCACTGTTCCAGGTGTGGTATGGAGGCACAGTGCAAGGACTCTTGAGGCCATCACTCCCCTTTTCCCCGCCTCCACTCAGTAATGGCTCCCCAAGTACCAGTGTCCATGCTGACAACCCTCTCTCTCCCTTTCCCCTTTCTCAAATCATCTGTCACATCTGTCCAAAATTTCATCTGGACCTGCATTGCCACCCAGGTGCAGAGAGAGGCACTAACTTTCAGAGAAACATCTGGTTATTAAAGAAGGCCCAAAAAAGAGGAAAGCCAATTCAAAAGTAAATACAAGTTCTATTTTATCTATATCCACATTTACATCTACATCTACATCTTTCTATATATATTTCCCTCAAAAGATAGGTTGGGCACTTGTTTTTTATTATTTCTTTTTCAAGTAAAAAAAAAAATGTTTTTTATTTGTTTTTCACACAGCAGAATTGACTGCTCCAGACTTAATTCCAGGTTGGCTTAACCACAAGCATAATTCCGAGCCCCATCACTCTACCACCTGGTTGGGTGACCTTAGGGAACACTGGTTTACTCTTAAGCTTTTAAATAGTATATGGCCATGCCACCCTGACCAGCCTGATCCCATCTGATTTCAGAAGCTAAGCAGGATTGGGCCTAGTTAGTACTTGGATGGGAGACCACCTAAGAAGACCAGGTGCTGTAGGTGTGTAAAAAAAAAGAAAAAAAAAAAGTTTTTACATAAAGCAAGCCTGATTTTAAAAATAAAAAATAAAATAAAATAAAATAAAATAAAATAAAATAAAATAAAATAAAATAAAATAAAATAAAATAAAAGTCTGCTACCAAAAATCAAACAAAGCCCCCATAATCCTCTGAAAAGCTCGTTCTAAGTGCTTTTTGCCTCACCTGGCCTGAGGAAGTCCTCCCTCCATTGTCTTCTTCACACCCTGACATGCTCACCTGGGGATTTCTATAGCTGGGCCATGATTCCCTTGGAAGACAAAGGTGGATTCCAACTCCACCACTCACCACCTCTGTGACCTTAGGCAAGTCACATCAACCTTAGACCTTTAAGTGTAAAATGGGAATATTAACACCTGCCTTACATACTTCACATAGCAAACTCAAATGTGGTAGAAAATGGCAGCTGTTATTATTGTGATAAGATCAAAAGTGAGACAGATATGTGTTTTATTAGACAAAATTTAGTGTATTTGATTCTGGAAGTATTTCTTTTGGAGCTAGCAGTGAGGCCACTGTGGAGAGAGGAGTGGGAGGAGGCTCCATCTTGGGATGGAGGAGAGTGTTCAGAGAGTCGACTCGAAACCACACTCTTTAGAAAGTACTGCGTGTACACCCTGAGCAAAAAGAATTAAAACACTCGGGCCTACTCTGGGACTTTTCCCAAGGCTAATCCTGCCTTAGAACCTTACTGAGGAATTTACTTTCCTCGTTACTTGAGGGAAATAAGCACAGCTGAGACAATTATAACTCTATTCTGAAGGTGAAACAACAGTTCCGGTTTGGTATGGGTTTTATTCCCACCTCTCCTGCAGGCTTTACCTGAAGTCTCCCAAGGGAAACAAGGCTGGGAGTTGGTATCTTTGTAGGTCTATCACAAGGTCTTTTTGTGTTCTGCTTCTCAAGTTTCTGAGTTTGTAACTTATGAAATACAACTTGCAAAATGCCTCTTTAGGCAGAAGTACCACTGAATCTCATTACCTCCTCCTTCTCCTTGGAGAACAAGGGGAGGTACAGGCACTCATGTGGAGAAGACCTGCACATTTACAGACCTGTCTGGACCAAGTGAAGGTGACTCGTGCAGACCAGCAGAGAACCCCGACTTGCCAGGCTGTCACTGCAGGGTAACAGGCCAGGGGCTGAAAAATGGAGGGAGGAAAGAGGCGGGCCAGTGTTCTCACAGTGGAGGGTGAGGGGAGAGTGGAAGTATGTGGTCGTGGGGAGAGAGGAAAGAAAGATGAATGGGGCTTGAGTCAGTCATAGGCTAAAGCAAACAGGAAGGTTTTAAAGTGAGATTTGAGGAGAGGAAGTGGTTCTGAGCAAGGGAGGGAGAGAGTTCCAGAGATCCGTCTTGGAAAAGAGCTACTCTTCATTTTTTTGGATAGTCCACCTCGTGTGAATATTTCTTGGCGGTACTGACAGACGGGTGAACTAGTTTTTTATTTTATTTTTTTTTTAAATCACAACTGGCTCCAACTTTTCCCTAGAACTTGAACCAAAAAGGCTTGAGACTTTAGGTCTGAAAACATTCAGTGGATTCATTTGTGTTAAATTGCACCGCTGCCTGCTGCTCTTAGCAAACACTCAAGGCCACCCAGATGAAGAAAGCATAGGGAGGGGGTGGCCTGTTCAACCAAGGTCATCTCTCTAATGTTATGTCCACTGCACCTCATGTCCAGGGAACATGATCCCAGGAGAGCTTGGCATCTCTCTAAATCTTTCTAAATCGCCAGATGTGGAATTACGATTGGCTAAGTCCCCACGAGGCAAGAGGAGGGGAGGGAAGATGGATGAGGCTCTGGGGCTGGGGTCTAGAGTGAGCTCACATGAAAAGATAAGGATTTTTTGCGTGGCATTTCCAAGGAAAGCATAAGGACACCAATCCAACCAAATAAAGGGCAACCTGTCTTTCCTGAACTAAGCTTAGGACAGTTCTAAAAGCCAAAAAACAAAAACAAACTTCATTTAAAGAGCTTAAAAACAGCAACTCTTTCTAGTTCCCTGGGAAAGTACTCTTCCCAAGACAGTTTATCAGAAAATGGTCTGTTCATATTGTGAAAGATAATAAAATCCTCTGGGCTTCAAGAACTGAGAGACTTTGCTTTCGCTTCCTGTTTCACGACTTTAGGAACTGAACCTCCATGGGCCTCATTTTTCTCATCTGTAGAATGAGGATAACAAGCTTTGTTTCCACCTCAAAAGATGGTTTGAACTTGCATAAAGAATTAAACATATATACGAAAGAATATTATTCATAATAGCGCAAATTGCTGCAGAGCAACAATTGATAACATCCAAGTATTGTTTGTTTCCTCCTGGTCTAAAACTGAAATTGGGCATGAACAAGCTTAATGCTGGATTACTTTTTGTTGAACTAGAAGATAAACTATTTAAATAAACTCCCCAGTATTTTCTTGTGCTGTGTTCATATTCTCTATTGTGAAGTCCAAATTCACTTACGCATTGCAGTAAAATTTCAAACCTTGCTGTAGTGAACACATTTTAAGTGCTTATTGTATTTTAACAGTTTTATCGAGATATAATACATATTAATTTTATTGAGATATAATACATATTAATTTTTGTACTTTAAAACTGTACTGTCAAATACAGTGTCACTAGCTTCATCTGGCTAAAATTTAACTTTAAATTAATAATTTAGTACAGTTAAAAATCCAGTTTCAAAGTCACATTGATCACACTTCAAGTGCTCAATAGTCATATGTGACTGGCTATGGATTAGATAACACAAATACAGACCATTTCTATCATTGTAGAAAGTTCTATTGGACAATACCATTCCAAAATAATATGCACTTGTTACAAAAATTTGAAAAATACATAAAATCAGAAAAAAAGATAAATATATTTCTTATTTTCCTACCACCCAGTGAATACTACTATTAATATTTCAGCAGCTTCTTCACAGTGTTTCTTTTCTTCCTTGCACATCTGTTTTGTTTTGTTTTGTTTACATCACACTGTTGTAACCTATTCAATATGCAATGTTATAGTCTGCCTTTTTAGCTTTAAAATATAAACATTCTTCCATGTTATACGTCTCTCAGAAATATTTTCAATGGCTGCAGAATGTTTCTCCAAGTAGAGGTGCCATTGCCCCGTAGGCATAGAGAGGCCACATGTATGAATTTTTAAAAAAATAAAATAGAGGTAAAATTTAAAATCTGGCAACATTTGTTAGCTTTAAAAAAGGCCAGAGAAATTGCTACATTCTGAGATAGTTTCTAATCAATTTTATTTTTCTAGGAACATATGCAGAATCCAGGAACAGGTGACTGATATCCAGGAATAATCCACCTGAACCAATGGCAGCTTCATCTCCCTTCTTGAGCTTCTAAAAATGGCAGAGGCCACAAGAGTGTCATCACACATCAGAACACCAAACTCCCACTACCTTAGGGCTGTGCTCAGCAGATGATAAGTAAGGGAAACCTGCTGCAGAACGAAGATAATCATCATGAAATTACACGTTTCATTTGCCAAAAGATAAAGCAGAAGAATTATGCTCTCACAGAGCATTCTTTCTGCAATCTACCATAAGCCTCAAAGGGTTGATGCGAGTAGCTAATGAGGTAATTTACTCAAAAAGGCCCCACACAGTGCCTGGGACACTCTCTCCAGCTTCCAAAACCTCACTCTGCTGGTTCTTCTCCTTCCTCACTGGCTGCTACTTCTCTGTCCCCTTCGCTGGATCCTCTCTGCCTCCTGATCGGTGAATGTCCAGGTCCCCAGTCTTTGCCTTTGGACCTCACTCTACCTACATCCTCTCCACAGGAGATCTCAGCCAGACTGAGGGCTTTGACAACCATGAGGACCCCCAAATTTCTCTCTGCCTCCTGACGCTAGTCTCATATGCCCACCTGAACATCTTCCCTAGCCATCTCAAAATTAAAATGTAGTTTTACCCTATTCTCCCCACTAAACAAACAAACAAACAAACAAAAATAACAAAAATCTCTGCCCTTCCTGTAGTTTTCCTCATCTCCATAAATGACACCTCCATTTTGCTAAATGCACAGGTCAAAAACCTGGGGTCTTCCTTGCCTTCATCTTTCTCTAACACCTAGTTCATCATTAAATCCTCTATGTTCTACCTTCCGACCTCTGCTGCCCTGGCTGAGCTGCCATCCTTCTAACTGGCCTCCTTGCCTCCACTTTTGCCCCTCAGGGTCTTGCCCCAAGGTGGTTCCATCTGCCCCAATCTCCCTCGAGTTTTTGGAAATATATGAGGGTTTTCAGGGTTGTCATGTAATGCTCATAGCCTTTAGTACTTGGGGACTAAACCTAGGACTGTCCCTGACAGCTAAGTATTGTCCCACCCAGAATGCCAATAGCTCCCTGCTCAGAAGCTCTGAACTAGAGTGGTCATTTTAGAAGTAAAATCAGATATATATATATATATATATATATATATATATATATATATATATATATTTTTTTTTTTGCCCTGTTTAAAACGCTCCATGGCTCCCCATCCCACTTAGAATAAAATCTCAATTTCTCACCATGACCTAAGAGGCCCCTTTCTCTGCCTTCACCTCCCAGCCCCCAACTGCCTCCATTCCCCGCTCCCTTCACTCCACTGGATCCCACATGGCCTCTTGCTCTCCCTGATCTGGCCTTTCACACTGGCTGTTCCATCTGCCTGGGGAGCTTCTTCTGGCCCCACCCTCCTACACTCAGGCTGCTGCTCAAATGTTACCTCCTCAGAAGGCCTTTTCCACCATCACCAGCCTTGTTGGTGTTGGTCCCCTTTGCTTTCTTTCTCTTTATTAACATTGATTTACTTCTTTATTTGTAATCTGACCCCTCCACATGAATGCAAACTCCATGATAAGAAGAATTTTATGCAGGGAGGTGGTTTTAAATTTTTTCACTGCCACCACCCCAGAATCTAACCTAGAATCTGGTGGAGAGAAGTCATGACAATAATAAGCAACCTTAGTGAAGCTCTTCCCACCTGACATGCTCTGTCCTGAGCACTCCACATGCATTAACTGTACTAGCTCCCTATCCCTTCTGTAACAAATTACCATAGATTTAGCAGCTTAAAACAATGTAAATTTATTATCTTACAGTTCTGGTGGTCCAAAGTTCAAAATGACTATCACTGAGCTAAAATCAAAGCGTCAGCAGTGCTCTATTCCTGCTAGAAGCTCTATATCTGTTCCTTGCCTTTTCTAGCTTCCAGAAACCACCTGCATCCCTTGAGACCCCTTTTTCTACCTTCTAGCTCTCTTGCCTCCCTGTCATATATAAGGACCCTTTTGATTATACTGGATCCACTGGGGCAAACCAGGATAATTTTCCCATCCCGAGATCATTAGCCACATTCACAAAGTCTTTTGCCACATAAGGTAACACACTCACAAGTTCCTGGGGTTAAGATGTGGGCCTCGAATGGGGCTGTTATTCTGTCTGCTACATTAACCCACTGTGGGTTGGTTTTACTCACAACACTCCTGGTTTTGTTCCACAACAATGACCAGTTCTCCAATTCTCTGGACACTGACTGGGTGGCCTCCAATTCAATCTTTCCTGATGCTGTCTACCTGATAGTAGCAAATCCCACAAGTTAAGGGCTCAGCTCACAAGACTACCATCTCTGCAGCTGCCAGTTTTAAATCTCAGGTGGTCACTAGTACATCTGACCACCCAACTGTAAATTCAAGGGGTTCCCACAACCCCTCCTCAGATGTGATAATTCTCTAGAACAACTTACAGAACTCAGGAAAGCACTTTACTTACTATTGCCGGTTTATTATAAATGGTACAACTCAGGACCAACCAAACAGGAGGTTTGCATAGGACAAGGTGTGGGAGAACGGGCACAGAGTTTCCATGCCCTCTCTGGTCATGCCACTCTCCCAGCAACTTATGTGTTCACTAATCTGGAAGCTCTCCAAACCCCATAATTTAGGGTTTTTTTTATGGCAGTTTTATTGTGTAGATTCGATTGATTAAATCATTAACCATTGTTGTTTCATGCAATCTCCAGCCCCTTTCCCATCCCGGAGATCAGAATGTGGGGCTGAAAGTTCCAGGCTTCTAACTAAGTCTTGGTCTTTCTGGTGATCAGCGCCCATCCTGAAGCTATCTAGACTGCAGCGGTCCCCAACCTTTTTGACACCAGGAACCAGTGATCCTATGAGAATCTAATGCCTGATGATCTGAGGTAGAGCTTAGGCGGTGATGTTAGTGCTGGGGAGTGGCTGAAAATTCAGACAAAGCTTTGCTGACTGGCCCACAGCTCACCTCCTGTGGTGTGGCCCCATTCCTAACAGGCCATGGACCAGTACCAGTCCCTGGCCTAGCGGTTGGGAACCCCTAATCTAGAGGCCCACCAAGAGTCACCTCGTTAAAAAAAATAAAAGATGCTCCTGTCACTCAGGAAATTCCAAAGGATTCAGAAACTCTGTGTCAGTAATCAGAAAAAACAGACAAACAAACATATATTGTTTATGGCATACTCACTACTCATTCCAGCAACTTGATGAGCTAAGTAAGTATATTGCCCTTATTTTACAAACGAGAAATCTAAGTCAGAGAGGGGTAAGTCGTTGTCCAAGTTCATAGAACTAGTAAGTGGAACAGTCTTCCTTCCTACACAACTAGGCAATAGGGTCAGCATTCAATCTATAGTATCAAAACAGATTATTCTTTATTTTGTTGATATGAGTGAGTTTCACACCCACACCCAACTTAAAAGGACTCTCCACCATCAAATGACAACCTAAAAGAGATTTTTAATTGTCTAGTTTGAATGGGGTTTTTGAACCCTGAAGCCAGCTATTTCCATATTTAGTCCTCCCACTTTGTTCTTCCCCCTGGTGCTGTTAGGGATATGTAGGAGGCCTATCACGGTCAACCACCACTAATCAAAAAATCTCCGGGATGGTCAAGGGGGAAGGAGAGGAGAGAATCTTTAGAGAATATGGAAGATGTTTATAAGAATTCACTATGACTGGACTGTCCCTTCCCATCTAGCTGGTACACTCCTACTAATCCTTGAGAATTCCCTCTAAAAGTCACCTCCTCTAGAAGCCCTCACTGACCTCAGCAGACAGATTCAGGCCCCTTTCTCAGCTTTTTCAGCACTGGGCTTTGTGCATACCTTCATGATATCATTCGTCAAAACATACCAATAATTTTTCATTGATCTTCCCCCTACTAGCTAGAGTTCACTGAGGGCAAGAACAGTCTCAGGGTAGCAGGACAAAGGGTTACCAGGATGTAGTTCCAGGAGTCCTTAGCAGGCATCTCGCTTCACCCTCTCTGGCTGCTGTCTATAAAACCTGTATGAGCACCAGCTTCTGCCATCCTGGCTGGGCCCTGGGTTCAGAGTGTGGACCCAGAGAAGAACCACATCCCTCTATATACTCAAAGAAGTGAAAGATTCATGAACATACTTTGGAAAAGAGCATTGAGCCCTGAAGAAAAAGGAGAGCATGTTGCAGGAGGCAGAAAAGGGCACCAGCAGGCAGGCAGGTGCTGGGAACCAACCCCAACTCCTTTCCCCCTTGACAAAGGCCGACTCAGCCCTGGAACTAAAGTGAGAGTGCTAACAGGGGTAAGACATTGAATGCATTAATTACCTGAGAGTCAACACGCCTTGGAGAAGGGAAGCTCAGATTTACACCCATCCGTGGACCCAAAAAACTTTTGGTGGAATAATTTTGAAACCATGCCTTAAACATCATCGGTCTAAAAAGCTCCTGAAATGAAGAATTGCAGCCATAGTGAGGCAGCCAGCATCTTGAAAGCCTCTGCAGGTGCCAGATACACATCAGGAGCTCTCTCTGGCCCAACACTGTAGCATTTGGGAATTCAGCCTTCATGACAAATAGTAGCTTCTGTCACCATTGATTGTGAGGGACCACATTTCGGTGCAAACTGACCAGCAGATTGCTTTTCAGAGAAGCAGAGAAGCGAGAGGGAGAGCAAAAAGAGGCAATCATTTCTTGACTTGTACCTGTTTCAGGCAGTCTGCCGTTATTTACATCCTCACATCCTCATAACATGCCTACAACAAGGACAGGAAACTGAGGCTCAGAAGTGCTGAGGTGGGAGCCTATATGCCCCCCACTTCCCAGATCCTTTCTTGTTTATTACACTTTCCCTCCCTGAAAGCTCTCAGCAGCACTATCATGAGGCAGGAGGTGGAAGAAGATTCGAGGTGGTGGGAAAAGTGCTGGGTGCTCCCAAGGCTCTGCAGGCCTGGGGCCTGGCCCGGGCTCGGTTGGTGGGTGACTTTGGGCAGGTCATTTGATCTCCACGACTTCAGGTTCCTTCTCTGTCTAGAGTGGAGTTGCCTGAGAGGCCTCCAGCTCTAAAACTCTACAATCCTTGGAACTTACACCCATCACTGAGGATTTGTCCAGCTACCACTCTGAGGAGAATTATTCCTGCGGATATGAGACTCAGAATGTTAAGACTCTGCAAATGTTACCGTTCCAGCAACAATGTGTGCACAGAATATTCTTGGCTGCGGAGGGCGATATTCGGGAAGGGCGGAAGACTGTCTGTCAGCAGTGGGCTTAAATGCAGCTGAATGGCGAGTGGGGTGGTGGGAGGAGGGAATCTGGAAAGCCTCACGGTCTGTTTGAAAAGAAAAAGGGTTTTAATGGGACATGCTCACTCAGTCTGGATTTTAACAACCTCTCAAAACATCACTTGGGGAGAAGGAAAGTTAAGGAAGAGGATTTGTGCAGTGAACAGAGAGAAAGAGAAAGTGATCAAAACAGGACAAATTCAGCGCTGGGGGCCGTTGAGCATATGAACTAGAGGACAAGATCTGCCTTGGGTAGCAAGAAATTAGGTTCGAAAAGCAAACATTTCACTTTAAAATTTGGAAAGTTCTAATGTATATAATGCAGTTCCATTCCTTAACCTCTCTAGGCCTCAGTTTCCTCATTTCTGGTATGAAGAAAAGTTTGCTCCTCATAAGCATTTTGTGAGAATGATGTGAGACAGCACAAGCATAACCCAGCAGTGCCCCTAAAAGTGCTGTTACTCATTCTGTGACAGGAAACAGCCCCAAGGAACAATAGCCCCATGGAAGCAGCAGACAAGGATGGCCAGACCTTGCAAAGCCATCTTTCCCCAGTGAAAAACAACAAAAGATAAGGCGGTACCTGAGAGCTGGTCAAAAAGAGAGCTGTTACCGCCCATTACCCCAAGGGCCAAGGAGGTGCTGGCAAGTACAATCCCAGAGACAGCTCTGTAGAGAAGGGGAAAACCAAGCCAAAACAAGCCAGCCAGGTCACTGAGGACAGAGGATGAGTATGGATGGTAGGAAGAGAGAGCAACCTTCTGGGGCAGAGTACAAACCAAAGCCACGGTCTCACAGGCCACTGACACATTGTACCTAAACTATCCTTAGATAAGGAAGCTGGGGTCAGAGTGGCCTGGTGATGTGGATAATCAGAGACCCAGAGAAGAATAGGATCTAGCACTTCTGTCCCACAGTCTGGGGTTGTGGCCTAAGTGCGTCCTTGAAATCATTGCTAATACTCTCACTCATAGCACTTACCATGTATCAAGCACGTTTCTAAGTACTTGGCATAAAATAACTCCTTTAACCCTCAGAACAACTCCATTGAGTGGGTACTGTTAATATCTCCACTTCACAGAGGAGGAAATTCGAGCCACTTGCCCAACATCACATTGGCTAGTAAGTGGCAGAATTGAGATTTGAACCCTGAGGATTTCACCTCAAATCTGTGATCTGAACCTCTAATGGATAACTGTCAGAGAGGGACCCTTAAAGAAACTGAGGGGATTGTCACTATTACTGAGGTAGCATGACTCAAGGTAACTACTCATTTGTTGAAATGTGGCATTTGTTGCCCATTCCTCACCAAGTACCTACAGCTTACTCTCCAAGATAGGCCCCTCCAGGGGGATCTCTTGTCCTCCCTCCCCCAGCCAGCTCCCTCCTAGAGAGTCTGACAGAGGGCTGGAGCAGCACATGAGGATTCACGGAGGAACCACACTGGCCCGCCAGCACAGCCTGCACCTTTTCTGGCCAGCCCAGCAGCCATGTGGAGTGCTATCTGTATACAGTAAGGGCTCTACACATTCTCCCCCAGTTCAATCGGTCAGGCAGTGTGTTCTGGGAACACTCTAGACCCCTTACCCCAAAGTGGCTCACAGGGCAGCATGGTAAATTCTTGGACAGGAGGCAGCTCAAGCTCAGCAATCAATGTCAAAAGTTGATGAATCAATTGTGCTTTGCCTGACTCATAAGAGCTTATCACTGGACGCAGCACAGACTCAAAACTCTGTTCCTCGCCTAGACACCCTCCACGTGTCCTTTTCCACTGGGGTCTTTACTCCTGATGGATGTGCCAATGCTGGCAGTGTGCTAATCCTTCCTGCATCCCTGCTTCCTAGCCAGCCTAGGGCCAAAAATTCTGTGTCACAGATGAGGAACAGGATGCAGTGACAAGATGATATATGGCAGGCAGAGCTCTGCCACAAGTTTCACCTTACTTCACACGCTTAACAATCTTGAAAGTCAGGCAATTATAATGGTAGAGAACATTTACTGATCTCTTAATATGGGCCAGGTTCTGTTAAAAGTGCTTTTTTAATGGAATATTTATAGAGATACTATTGATCCCATTTTATATTTGAAGAAACTTTGCCTCATTTCAGTTATGGAAAATGAGAAGGTTTTGGTCACATAGACCTATATACCGACTTGAGTCAACCCCCCAATTTTTTTTTTTTTTTTATAAAGGGACTGAGATGCTCTGGAGCTCAGTTTCTTCGTGGGTCAGGTAGGACCCCCAGCCGACTTCCCTGGGGTGTATCAGGGTGAAACAAGGACATTAAGAGCTGGCTGTTCTGACTCAGATTGAGAAAAGACAGGTAATTTTCCTGAGGTACCAGGATTTGAATCCAGGGAGTGTCGATTCTAAATCACACCATATTCTCCCTCCTCAGGTAACTAAGAGCTTGGTATACTTGGATAAACTATTTGGAGTTCATTTGGGATGTGCTGAGAATTATTATTTTTTTAATTTCAAATAGAATATAGTGACGGTCATATTTGCCTTTTAGAAAGAATGGTCAGTGGAGACTTGAAGACGGGGAGGTCAGTTTGGAGGCTGCATGATGTTGGAGGGATGAATAACAAAGGCTATCTGCATTAAAGCAGCAGTGGTAGGTGGTGAGAGGAGAAAGACCTAGGAGATATCGGAAGTTGAATGGGACTTGTTGGGTGACAAATGCGTGGAGTGGGGTGGGGTAAAAAGGAGAAGTTTAGGACCCCCCATCCCAGATTTCTGCCTTGAGAAGCTTCATATATAAGTGGGTCACCATCTGGAAAGAGATTACAGGATGGGGACAAATTTAAAGGCAATTGGAGGGAGGTTAATGGGTTCTGTTTGAGACTTGTTGAGTCTAAGTTACTTGCCCACAGGATATTCACAGAAATGTCCTGTTATGAACTAAATGTATCACCCCAAAATTCATATGATGTAACCATAACCCCCAATGTGTTGGTATCAAGAGGTAAGGGCTTTGGGACATGATTAGAATTAGATGTAGTTGTGATTGTGGAGCTCTCATGAATGGAATTAATGTTCTACAGAGACACAAGTGAGCTTGCTTGCTCTCTCTGCTTTCTGCCACGAGAGGGTACAATGAGAAGTTGGCAGTCTACAGTCTGAAACAACACTTTCACCAAACCTGACCATCCTCCATATTCATGAGAAATAAATTTCTGCTGTTTATAAACCACCCTGTGTTTGGTATTTTTGTTATAGCATCCCCAAGCAGAGACTTGCAAGCCACCAATCTAAAAATCAAGAACTGATACACTGCAGTCGATGACTTCATCAAGGGAAACTATGAATGATAAATGATAATGATCAAGCTGAGGATATGGCCTTTGGAGCCCATGCTTAAGGGTAACTGTTGGAGAACCAGCCAAGGAGACTGGGAAAAAATGATAAGAGTAATGGAGAAAAGAAGCAGGTAAGAAGTACAAGGAACAACTGAAGAAGATGATTTCCAGAAGGGGAGCTTTATATGTCAAATGTGAAGGTCAAGTGGAAGAAGACAGAAATATGTCCATTGGACTTGGCCATTTCGAGGGTCTTTGCCAGATCTTTGCCAGAATAGCATCAGTGGTATAGTGAAGGCAGCTGCTGGAGTCCTGGGCTCTGGGGACAATCCTACTCAATTGGCCCTTGGTAAAAAGGAAAGCAGTGCTATTCTATTCTAACACACCACACTTCTTTAAAACTCTCAATTCCCCATGCTCAGGACCACATTTCATTCCCCTGGTGGTTTTCTTTTTTTTTCCCAGCATTCTTCTGAAAATGTTTCTCTTTCTAAAATATTATGCCCCCACCCCCAACCCACTGGGGAAATGGTAAAATCCATGTACTTTACATGCAGGGAGAGCTGGGTTCATATCTGAACTTTGCCCTTCAAATAGCTTTGTGTCTGGGGGTGGTGACCTCCCCCAGTGTATGACACAGGTTAATGAGACTTTTGCTGCAGGGCTGATCTGAGGAAGCAATGAGACAGCCCAGGGAACTGCCTGACTCCCAATAAGCTCAAGAAATGGGTGTCTTGAGGCTCAATTTTCTCCAGGCCCAGAAAGCATCTGTAGCCTGGGGAAAGAGAGCCTTAGTTTATCTAATCTCTTCTCAGAGAGGATATGATGAGGGTGAAGGATGAAAAGACATCAAGTTGACAGAAGCTTTCAGAACTAGGAGAAGTCATTGAAAACAAATGTTTCTATTGGTTTTATTTTAGGACAGCCTCCTGGCTGAAGTTGTCTGCAATCAGCCACCAACACTGAGTGACAGCAGTTCTGCTCACTCCTCCACTTCCAGGAGAGGTTACAGCAGACACTTCAATGCCCGCCCATGGCAAATCCCCTTGTCCTTACCCTCTCAGTTCTCGCCATCCAGACTTCAGCCCACATCTGAACCTGACCTATGGTTCCCCATGATTCCCATGATTCTAAACCACAGGCCATTTTGCCTCCACCAGGGCATGTTTGGCACCCTCTGGAGACATTTTTGTCACTCTTGTTGAGATGGGGAGTTGCTGCTGGCATCTATTAGGTAGAGACCAGGAATGCTGGCAAATCACCTACAGTTCCCAGGACAATCCCCACGACAAGAAATTATCTGGCTTAAAATATCAGTAGAGCCAAAGTTGAGATAGCTTCCCCAGCAGGAATAAGACCTGGTTGCCTACAGCAGCCACCAGCTGGATGAGGTCCCTTTGGTGTCCTCTTTCCCTTTCCTTCCTCCCTTCCCCACTGCCCTCCTAGGATCTTAATTCAGTATCAGGGTGTGTTTCTGGGAGCTCCCAAACAAGATACACCTTCAGCATGTGGAATCTGTCTCCTATCCTCCTAGTAGAAAAAATACTCCCCACCATGAGGCAAAATATGTTTTTAACATACTTATAGAGAAAAAAGCAAAAGTCCAAATGAATATATAACACAAGTGGTGACCTCTTAGGACATAATACAGAGAGCACTAAAATTAAAAGAGATTGGATTTGGGCAGAGTCCACCCAGGCATAGGTCCTCGAGGAGATGAATTTGAAGGAGGCCCAAAGTGACGAGTGGGGCAGACTGGCAACAAGAAGGAGGAAGGATTTTCTGGGAAGAAAAAGCACCCCTGTGGGCACTCCCCAGATTCCAGCCCCACGTCCCAACACCCTGGGCTTCTTTCCCTTCCAAGGCCAGGCTCAAAGGGCACCCTGGGGATTTTAAACACAGCGTGGAACATTACAGGTTGTGCACAGGGCCCATAACATCCTTCTCCCCAAGCGCTTCCTTTTTGTGGGAGGGAACAAAACGGCTGCAAATGTCTCCAGTGTGAAGGGAAATCTTTGCTGGTGTCACGGCCAGGGGATTACATCTGCCTACAGTTACAGGATGTATCACTTGCAGAGAATTCCTTCCATAACATACTCAAAGAACCAGGAAAAAAAAAGTATTAAATAGCTGGTTAAATTTGATCTATATTTTTCATTCTGTTTTTTTTTTCTCTTGTGGTTTTTCACCAAAGTCCAGTTTGACATGCCATTAAAAGAAAACCCTATGTACATGAGCAATAGATTTTAAAAGGAAAAAAAAAAAACTAATATATTGAACAACCCAACGTATACAATTTGGAAGAGGTAACCGGATCCGCTGCTCTGGCAGGCTGTAAACTGGGCTAGGAAGAGACATTGTTTTTCTTTTGGTCATTCTGCCAAGTCAAAAAGGAAGTTGGAGATTAGAACAAAATATTTAAATCAAAAATGAATCCTTCAATGAAAGTTGCTTGATCCCCTTTGCTACCACCCCCTGCCTCCCTTTCCCCTTATTGGAAGCATATTTCTCTTTGAAAAGAAGTAGTGTATTGTTGCTGGATAGAAGGGGACAGCCCACTGGGGAGACACATTGATCTCATCATTTTAAAAGTGGGAGATAAATGACCTAAGGCCTCTTCCCAATCAAATGTTGTTTCTGCACGTTCTTGGGATAAATGGCATGGTTTTCCCCAGTGAGTAGTAAGGGCTCTCCCTCTGGCCTGGTTTACCAATGCCAGCCATGCATCTCAGCTCCAGGAACAAGGGTAAGTAAAATCAACTAAAATAGACATACATGAGTGATGACAGGTCACCTCATTGTTCTTTGAAACTCAGGCAAGACCTGGACTCTTTCTAACAGCGAACTTGTAGAATGGCCCCCATATTAAGATTCAGTGTTTTGATTTCAAAAGTCACCCTCAAATTCACTATAAGTGATGGATAGATACCTTAGGTTCTGCAAGTAGTGTTATAGAAGGAGATCCAAGAAAGGATATGTAAAGAACAGAGCCACATCTGATATCCAAAGATGCCTCTTCCACTGCATCCTTCCAGTCTCTCCTCAAAAGAATTCCACTTTCGAAGTGGCCCAAATAAATGTGGTCCTCTTGGTGCTGAGCCCACTTAATACTTGTTGAAAATACAATGCAAAACAAATAATGTGGTGGGACTTTCTGACACCAGGTTCTGCTTATTAGAAATATGGTTCAAGAATGTATGGGTAGGAAGGAGCAAGGAAATCAGCAAGAATGTGATTCTCTGACCTTTGCTCTAACCTGTGCAGGACTCCCATGTGTGGATGAGACCTGTTCCAGCCTTGCCTTAGGAAGAGCTCAAGCAAACAGGGCAATCAAGAATGGTTTTATTAAATTGGCTACCACCTTCATAACTGGCTGGGTTCTACATACTTCAGTACTCGTCACCAAGATTCTATGCTTTTGCTAAACCAATACACCTACTGCACTTCAACACTGTAATGTTGCCCATCGATGTGAATTGTACAGCTCTGACAAACAAAAGAATCATCCAAGATATAAAAGTATAATGGAACATTTATATCATTAACAACAACATGGAAATACATAATAGTGGTTGTTATTTTGTATGATAATGAGTTATATTACACGATGGATTTGAAAATAAGCATTTGTAAATAGCATGCATTTTAATAGTAAACAATGATATACAATGCACTTATATCCTGATTGTTCTTCTTAACCTCTCTGGCTTCACCACTCTGTGACCTCATGTATTTCAATGTTGATCTTGTGTCAGAGATGACTTGAGCTCATCACACCTCCTGGGCT
Source organism: Macroglossus sobrinus (assembly GCA_004027375.1). NCBI lineage: Eukaryota > Metazoa > Chordata > Mammalia > Chiroptera > Pteropodidae > Macroglossus > Macroglossus sobrinus. Next base: position 1,668,232 of record PVKZ01000089.1, on the reverse strand, counting down.
TAGCACCTACTCAATACCCATGCAAATAACCTGGAAGCCCAGCATTCCCCCTTATAAGCATTAAATATTTTAGAAGGAGGCTTTAAAACAGGAGTACATAATCATCATCAAATGATCCTTGATAGGCCCACAAATGGGCATCTCAGGTAGGGGCCTTTTCTATTGTCCATTCTGATCACCTATAGCATGTCCTCAGCAAGAGGCTGCCACTCAGTTCTACCGGATTTGTGTGTGTGTGTGTGTGTGTGCGCGTGCGCATGGGTGTTTCTTCAGCGTGATCTTCCTCAATGATCTATTATAAATTATAACAGAAAGAGAGCTCCTGTTCCTTAGAGCCTCTCTTTTATTCTTAGATGTAAAACCTAATGACACCTTCTTCCCTAGACAAACTGTAGATCTCCCTCATTTCTAGCTTACCTGCTTGGCAGTTCTATTGATGGCTTCATTCAAAAAACCTGTACTGAACATGGCCATGTCCCAGGGACAGAGCCAGAGGCTTTGCCTCCATCTCGTCATCTAATTCTCGCAACACTCAACCCTCAGCAGTCATGATTCTTTTCATTTGCACAGGAGGAAGCTGAGACTGAGAAAAATCAAGTGATTTGCCCAGGATCCCAGGGGAGTCCAGTGCCTTCTACCTCTCAGTGTCTTCGCTTGGGTAGCCCTGGATGGGAGCCCTTCCCTAGCAGCGCCATGCCACCTGGCCTGTGAGAGCTGTCATTTGGGTTGTTGCTGCCACACTTCCCTCAGACTAGAATCCTCATGACCCTCTTCACAAGAGCTGTCTCTTTCTCACTTCATCCTGGTCACCCTGTCATCACCTCCCACCTGCCTGGCTGAAGCAGCCTCTGTCCAATTTTGTTGCCTCCTTAACTGTATGCCCATGGCTCTGACACACTGGAGTGAGTGCACTGCCAACTCACTATTCCAAGGACACTGCTTGAACTTCTTTAGACTCCTGAGAGTCTTGTTCCACCGTGAACTAGCTGTGTGAGCCTGGGAAAGTCATTAAAAGTCTTTGACAGTTTCTTCACATTTATAATATACATCATAATTCCAGCTCTATCTCTGGAAGAAAACTGAAGTGAATATCAAATGAGACTCAGAAAGTGGGCTTTGGGGGACATAATTCCCATGCCAGGTTTTATCTCCAAAATGGCCTTGAAATGCAAATTTTCATCCAAATTTGCTTAAATTATGATGTTTTTTGGTCCAACTCCAAAGCTGAATGTTTCATCCAAAGTTTGCCGCTCTGTCCACAAAGGATGAAAGTTGGTTTGTCAACTTTTCCCTGCAAATTTGAGTTCATAGTTTGTGTTCCAGAAGGTGTGGCCAAGAATTATACTCAACAAGAACCTCCAAATTTCTCATTTGTGAAATTACCAATAAGAAAATCTCAATAAGGAGTCCTATTTTTAATACCTAAAAGTCATATTTAATTAATCCCATCCTAATTTTCTGGGTTAAGTCACTTACACGGAAGTAGTAGTAGTCAAAATAAAAAAATAGTTTGGAAGCATAAATTATTGAGAATCCTGGTGCTGGACTGGTCCAGATCAAAATAAGTACCCAAAGCCTTCAGTGGCTCCCCTTTACCATACAGCAGAAATCCCAGCTCCTCAGCCGGACTTCCCAGTCCACTCCCAGCCTCAGTCTACTACCTTTCCCTCCTGAAGTTAATTTTCTCCTGCATGAACCACATTTTCTCTAGTTACTCAGGATTATTTACTTTCTTCTTTTAAAAGCCTCTTTATTTTTTTTTCCTCTTCATTTTCCCTCAAGCCTCCCGCACCTAGAATGCCTCCTCCAGCCCCCTCGACTGTGCCAGATCTATCTAGTTCAAATTCTCACTTCTTCCACAATATCTGCCTTGATCTTGAAGGTCTAAACAGATCTCTCCCTCCCCTGAATGCTGGTGGCAAGCGCATGCTCTTATTCACCATGTGCTGCCTTCTGATGTTTCTCCTAGTGTTATCTTGAACTATCATTAAACATCTTTCCTTTTCATATTTTAACATGTGGTGCCCCATTCTCCCTGTTTACCCCAGGACCAGCTAACATAGTACTTCACATACAATAGCCACTCATTAAAAGATTGTTACTTAAATTTGACTCAGATGCTTGCAAACTGCTCTGATCAAAAGTAATATTTCTCATGCAATATTTCTCCAAGCAAATGGAATAGTAGAAATCCACCCCATCAAATCTTTTTGGCTAAAAAGAAAGGAGTATCTTTTCACCATCTCAATGGAAACCGTGCATGTGAATGTGTGTTTGGGGTATAGAAGTAGAGAGAGGCTTGTTAATTTTAAAGCCACATAGCATGCTTGGCTAAGACTATGACTCCATTTGTGTATTTCAACCACGTAAAATACACCCTGGGATTCTGGACTGAGAAAAATAGCCATATAAGGAGAAAACAAGACATTCCCTATAGCTGCCCTTGTAAAACACTCTATGATTTAACCCTCTGCTCGGACAGATCCAAGCTCCTGTACTTTACAACTGCCAACAATCAGATTCCTGGGAGGAGCTCAGCGTGTGACCTGCACCACTGGGCAAAAACGAATCACAAACAAAACCTGACAGGTCACACATAGGGCAGCATGACCAAAGCTTTGTAGCCGCCTGCCTGTCTCTCGGTGGTGGGCCGTCCCCAGCCCGAGCAGGCACCAAGATGAGAGACACCAGCCCAGAGACAACTCTGAGGAGCTCGTTAATCCTTCTTTCCTCCAAGAACACAGGGATCTGGGGTCTGCCTCCACCTTCAAGGTGACAGTTCATCAATCTGCAAAATCCTTTTATTGGGGAAATGGGGGCAGGAGAAGGGGGATTCAGGAGAAAGGACGACGGGCTCCAGAGGCAGGAGCAGGCCGACTGTTGGCCCACCCTCCAAACAGGGCCTGTGGCTCTGAGGTGCAGGGTGTGCCTGGCTGAGGCCTCTGCTCCGGGTAGAACAGACCCTAAAGAGCCAGGGGCCAACTGAGAGCTCTTTAGCTCTCGTTTCCACTCTCTTCTTAATTGCTCTCTTCTTAATGGCTCTGTGAGATACAATTTTCTGGAGGGTAAAACTGAGGTTCAAAGAGGTTCCGTTGTCCCTCACAAATAATGAGTGGGGCTACAATTAGAAATAAAGTTTTATGCTGCCATTGATACTGCTCATTTTCTTCTGTTGTCCAGTATAATCTCCTTTCTTGCAGCAGTAGAATGACCCTACAACACACACACACACACACACACACACACACACACACACACACACGTATGCTGAGGAGCAAGGAAGATGGATGCCCAGCTGGAGACAATATTTCCTCCCATACAGCTCGGACTGGCCAAGTGACTGAGTTCCTGAGAGAGGGACATGGGTGGAAGTTCTGCGTGCAAATTCTGAGTCACAACTTTAAAAAGGACTTGCTTGCCTTTTCTATGGGTTGAGATGCAGATGTGGAATGAAGATGAAGACGACAAAATAGAAGGAAGTAGGATGAGCAGCGCCACCTACCTGCCTGGTACTAACTGTTCCCTGGAAGAGAAACAATCTCATCTGAGTCACTGAATTTTTCAGTGTCTTTGTGACAGCAGTTTAGCCTGCACCTTAACTAATGCATGTGACTTTCTGCTGCCTCAGCTTTGTGTAAAGAATCTTGAGGCCATACTAGCTTGCACTAATTTAAAAAGCAGAAGGAAAAAAACCCCAGCTAAGTTACATAACAGTCAGCAATGTTTCCATGCCAAAATCACCTCCTCCCTAAGGCAAGGCTGGAACAGGTCTCATCCACACATGGGAGTCCTGCGCAGGTTAGAGCAAAGGTCAGAGAATTTAGCTCCTTCCTTCCCCTAAAAGAGTGTCTGTCCTGTAGAAAGTTTGCCTTCCCAAATGAATTTCAGAGAGAAGAACCTTAAACCTCTTTGAGCTGGAGCCAGAAGCACTATTTGCACACTTGTCATTATCATTCCAAAAATGAAATATTCAAATCTTCTTCCTTAACTAACTTTAAAATTTGTTTTATCTATCTGAAGAGATGGATTAAAACAGCTCCTACTATGATTTTCTCCTGGGAATTCAATTTTTGCTTTTTATTTGAAGTTATTAGGTATATATTACGTATTATAATTGTCATATTTTTGTAACAATCTTTATTTCATAATGACAGATTTTGTCCTAAAGTCTGATATAAATGTAACTCTAACAAACATCCCTCTTTTGTTTTTGATCTGTTAGATCTTCTTTTTTGCCTTTGTTCTTTTCTTTGCCCTTATATTTTAGATGAGTCTCTTATAAACCACACAGATTTTTTTTCCATCCAAGTTAACAATCTCTGTGTTTTAACTGACACATTTAATCCATTTACATTTATTAGAATTTATTTCTGCAATCCTATTTTGGGCTTTATATTTGCTTTGCTATGTATCAGCTTTCTTTTTTTCCTGCCTTTTAATGGATTGATTAAAATTTTTTATTCCCTTTTTCTATTCTACTGATTTGGTAATTATACATCTCATTTGTATACTTATATATTCATAAAACTTTTTAGGTGTCACTCTTATATTTTTATAACATATACTTGACTTTAAAAAGTATAATATTTAGTCAGCATCTCTCTCCATCCACCAATCTTCAGAGCTCCAATCACCTTTGACTCTTCCTATATATTATTGTTTTGTCCACTATTTCAGTTTCACATTCTTTTATTCTCTTAAAATTTGTCAATATTATTGTTATTTCTTTAGACAATGATTTTTTTTAATTTAATTTTCTGTCTAGGATCTCATTCCTTCCTTAGAGTTTTGGGTATATTATCTTACTGAATGATTTGTGTTACTGCTGTTGATAAGTTTGTTTTCTGTCTAATCCTGTTATCACTGTAGGAAATATGTCTTTTCTTTGTTGCTGTAATAATTTTTTTGCTTTGTCGTTCTGTAATTTCATTACAGTGAACTTAGATTTGAATTTATACTTATTTACTTAGCTCATTGTTTGCTATGTATTATGAATCTCATCTTCATTTATTAACTGTTGTAAAAAAAAAAACCTCAGCCCTTTTCTCTTTTAATAGCTCTTAATTCTATATCTACTTCTTCTAAAACTCTTACTCTTTTTCATTCTATTTTCCATAAATTTAATTACTTTCTCACCTTTTATGTTTTTGTGATACATTCTGAATTGGAATTAGATCTCTCTTCCAGAGCACTAATTTTTTCTTTAGCTGTATCTAACACATTAAAATGAATGAAAGTTCTAGAAGTGTTATTACTTCTAGAACTTTTACTTGTTTAGTAATAACACTTCTAGAACTTTTACTTGTTTCTTTTCAAATCTATATTTTCTTTTTTTCATAGTTACTTGTACATCTATTATGTTTTTAATTATTACTTGTTTTATGTCTCTAATTACTCTAAACATAACATTTCTATACAATAGATTCATTATCTGAAGTTATTAAGAATCTAATCCTGAAGCATGTTTTATCTGTAGGTTCACTCTCACTGAGGATTGTTTGCTAACATGTTTTGTAATGTTGAAGGGTAAATTCATTTTAGTGTGGCATTATTTGTGAGGATCATGTATGGCCTAGATTGAGGGTGTGACTCAACAGAGAGTTTTGTGTTTGGTTTAAAATTATATAGTATCATGGCTTGGAATCACATTTTATGTTCATATCTCATCTCAGATATTACTAGACCAGATACATAGCATAATCAAACCTCAAACCCAAGTAAGGCATTAAGTTCCTGTTTAGACTTCTTGAATCACAATTGAGAGACATTCCTTTGTACTCAGATCTCAGGTTAGGACAGACAAATTTTGTTGTTGTCTCCCTGTGTTATTGGCTTTCTTGGCAATGCCTGTATTTGGCCTGATATGGAGGCTGCAAAATGTAGATCTCTCAGCATTTTTAATCACTTCCTTTTCCAATTCAAGTTCATAAGACAACTAATGTAGTCTCTGTCTTTATACTAAATGTGGCTGGCTTCTCTTTGATCAGGAATCCATATCTAATGCAATCAGCTGTAGATAGGGACAGGGTCTCATAGCAATTAAGGAACTCCATTTCGGGCTGTTTTTGGAGAGAGAACTTCTCTAGCAAGAAGGCCTAGAAGAAAGGACAAAATGATCATTAGAGGAAATAATTATCATTTCTGCAACCAATAACTTTTTCTCAATACTTCTCTTATGTAAGCTGTGCCCTCAGTGACTGTGTGGCCTACACTTAGTCATAAAATTGTTCAGAGTAAGAGTCTGAGCTGTTGTAACCAGGGAAGTGTCCACAGTATTTTCCAGGAAAGATCAAGATGAGTATGGTTCCACATAGCAGTGGAGTTTTGTCTTCAACGCAAATTAAATTTGGAAGTTACTCTTGCACACAGCACCCACCCCAGTGTCTGACATAGCAGATATTCAAAAGATATTTGTTGAAAGAAAATATCAAACACTTCTCCCACCCTACAGTAAAGAGATAATGCAGCACACTGAGGCAGCAGGCAGAAAGTATTCAAAGAGAGACAGAAAGCTGCAAGGCCATACCGAGAGAAAGATAACTCTTTCACAGAGAAATAAGTAACTGGAGTCAGGCAGTTAACAAAGAATGCTGGAGAAAAGCAACTTCTTTAAAACTCAGAACTTGGAGTGGATTTTGAGTTAGTACATATACAAGATGGAGAATATTCTTCAGTTTGTAAATAAGAGCCGTGTCACAGGTGGTGACATCCCACACAGACCCTCACAGCAGGATGTCATCTGTGAACTTGGAATTATATTAAGATAAAGCACACCCCACGCAAAAAAGAGACAATTCTCTTAAGCATACCTACATAAGGGATTTAAGGGGAAGGGAATGGAGAAAATTTTAAAGTGAACAACCAGATTAGTTTTTATATATAATAATATCCATGTTAATTATGTATTTAAAAATGTGTAGTTCATATTATCTTGTGGATTCCTTCTTAATACGATCTCTCTAAATGCTATTATAAACAGATATTTAGATTAGCTGAGAGCTTCAGTCAAAGCAGAAGCTAAGAAAGCAGTTCCCCTAACATAATGCTGCTTTACTCAGGTTTTCTTTTTAATAAGTATACCATAAAGTGGGTTCAGCCAACTAATGGAATCTCCACATTTTCTTTAGAAAAAGTTCTTAGGGGCAGCCATCTGGTCAAAAGATGGAGGAAGCCTAGCAAATTCAACTTGAAACTGTTTGCATATCAAATATGCTATGTTGTTACTCAAGTTGGGTATTTATTACAGTTTATTTGGGGAGGAGAGCAGGTAGACCACATTCTCCAAGCTTATCTTTGTTTGCACAGAACCAGAAAACCAAATGAAGGACTCCACAGTAAAATCTCTGGCAAATAAAACCCATGGCATGAAAAAGATGATTGCAGTGCCAACCCAGAGTCCAGGGAAGCTGTGTGAGGCAAAGTTTTAGGCTGTTTTAGCTTTTCAAAACACTCAAACCACCTGTCCCGCAGGATGGGGGCAATCTTTGTCATGATGGTGAATTGCTGGACCCTTGCCTGTTCTAATCAGCAAAACTCTTGACAGGAGCTTCCTTGATGAATTCAATAGAACTCAACTATGTCACAGACCTGGAACATCTAATACCAGTAATGACCTCAGCATTGAACTTTGGGGTGTATTCTCAACAGTAGCTCCTGCAGTTGTTCTCTGATGAAATTACAGTGGAAAAAAATGTGTGAGATGGCCCTTCACACAATGGGGTGAAAAGGGCAGCTTCCTGGGTTACCACCCTGTTGCAAACACCACCTCACTAGCTCACAGGTGGTGTCACTCAATCACAAGAATGTGTGGAATGTGTCAAATGTGTGTGTCAAATGTGTGTCAAATTAGGTGGCTTCCCTTTTGAAACCATTAAATCTGTGCCTCTCATTGTGAGGGAAGGCTAGTGGGAACTCTGCCACATAGCTAGACCCATGCATCTCCCTGCAGAAATGAGGAGGTGCTTGGCTGTGGCCAAAGAGGGTGACTGAGCCTTGCACATTTTACCTTTTGTTCCCAAGTAATTCTTTCCAGAAATGCTACTGGGTGCCAGTCTCCCCTCTTCCAGCATTCCTGAAAATAGTTAAGATATAAGCACTTGGAGTTCAAATTTATATTAAGAAGCTTGGGTGAAAAGACTCTATCATGTGTATATTGAGCATTCAGAACTCTAGAGGAGTTTTGGGCTGGGAAATACCAGTCTACTTCTCACCCTACTAGAGCTCCCTTAGTGGGCACCACAGAGACTGAAAGACACCCTTACTCTGAGGTCCTATGATCAGATGTCAGACCCCAGGGGAGTGTGAGTTCGGGACATTTCCTGAGTCCTCAGTGGGGTTTCTCTCTTGTGACACTTGAGAAAAATAAATGAGGGAACAACATCAGACATATACTAACCCCTTCCATTGCATTATATCATGGTACCCAAGACAACATCTTGTAGTGTCTTTGCCCTAACCTTGTGCAGTGGGCTCTTGAGTGCTTGCTTGCTCCACTCTTATTTCCTCTTTCCCTGATGACAGCCCATCACTTTTCTCCTGGAGAACCTCTCTATCATTGTTCATGGTTTGGCTGCCCTCCTCTGGCCAATGGCAGAGAATGTGACCTAAGCCAGACCAACTGGAGTTGCCCTTCTGGGATTGTGGATCTGGGATAGCAGTGACATGCAGAAAGAAAACTTTCAGAGCTAATTAAATCTGAGATCCAGGCCCTAAAGAGCCTGTCCATCAGTCTCTGTTCTGTCGCATCTTTGCAGCTGCCCTGAGCCTCACCCCTTCCTCAGGTTCTAGGGGCTACATCCTATCATTACAATAAATTCCATCTGCTTCTTGGAGCCAGCATGGACTTCTGTGCCTTGCTACAATGGGTCTCGGTACCCGATTCCCTGTACAGAAGAAATCAATTCTCCAGTCACAGGAAATAATGTGGAAGCAGGAAGGGAAGCCAGCCTCCGACTGGCAGCCTGTGCCTTTCCCCTGTACCTCCCCAGGGACTCGCACTTGGCCTCTCGCCTCCTCCTCCTTGCTGCTACATCGCTCTCCTGTGTTCCACGTCATCCCACTCTGAACCCATCATCGATTTCAACTCTCAAGTCTCTTTTTTTTCTGGTACCAGGTTATTTTCATAAATCGTTTGTTTTAAAATCAATCTCAAGTGTCTCGTTCACCACAACATTTCTAAAATTCATTCCTCTGCCCCATTCTTCTGCCAATGTGCTCATTCCAGAGGGGGGCCCTTCCCACTTGAATGCTGGCAAACATCCTGGCCTCTTGGCTTCCTCTCCTGCCACCTTCCTCTCTCCCAGAAAGAAAATGAGGTTTGGGCTTGGTGGGTTGAAAGCCCATCCATGCATGCCATGCATAACATTCCCTTCCTCGACACTGATGCATTGTGAGACAAAAAGGCCTTTGATAATGTTTCTCTAGGGGCCCATTTGGTGTCATTTTGGCCAAGTTTCCATGCTGGGGAGTAAGCAGCAATAACCGATAAAGGGCAAGTTTCATCCCCACCCAGGTCCATGGGCTGCTTATACAGCCGAGCCCTGTTAGTGCCACATCCTCACCTAAACCAGAAGTTGATGGCACAATCATGGCACATGGTATCTATTCCACCTAAACATGTTTCACCTAATTTAATATTTACAAAAATGGCCCTGTTTGGCAGCCCGGGATTACACTCGCCCCTCAGGAAGTGCTTACATATTAGAATTCAGGGTACCTCTTGCAGCTGGGAAGCTCAGTCTATGGCTGTCCTCTGCGGGCCCATAAGGAATTCACACCTGTGATTTCCCTAAAGCCCTCTACAGATCCAATTGAGAGAGCAGCTCGTTGGCAACGAACAACTTGAGTTTTTTAGAGAGAAATCAGGTACAACAGATTCAGGTAATTTAGCATATCACAATAAACACAGTGACTGGAGCTAAGCGAGATTATTGCCGACATATACAATGAAGTGTGGGCATGCTGGCCCAGACATGTACAACCTAACACCTATTATTAGATCTGTACTGAACATTTTTTAAAGTTTTCCTGGTATAAAAGATTAAATTTGCTATTCACTTGCAATTTCCCGTGCTACTTAAAATTAGATTACTAATTTACTTTTGTGGGGTATTCAGAAGTAGCATGTTATACAAGAGAATGACCACATATGTGGAACATGTGCTTGTGTTCCAGTTGGGAGAAATTATTTTTATAAATGCAGGCTGAAGAACCTATTTTTAAATGAATTCTCTTAAATTTAAACTTCATTGTAAAGCTAAGCCCCTACAACCATAAAAAAAAAGAAAAAAGAGAATGTGGGCAGAATTCAACAATTACCTTTATGGCTATGTTGCATTAAGTGAGTTCTCTAAATGATTTCTTAAACTCAAGGCTCTAGCCTCAAAACTAGATTTGGTTCTCCTCCTTGTCTCCAGTATAGTCTTGTGCTTCTGAAAACTGAATTGTGGGCAGCAGTTTCCAATATTTTCGTTCCCTCCCTGCTTTGAAGTCTATTAATCTTCATGTTGATTTTCCCTCCACCCTCCTGAAAAAAAAAAGAATGTATGTGTCCCTAAGCTGGAAAGCCAGGAGCTGGCACCTTGGGATGAGGTCACATGAAATAGGAATGGCAAGAGCCTCACCAGGGTGGTGAGCCGCCACCGCAAACTATGGCTGGCATCTCGGGAAAGGAAGTGAGTCAGTCTTCTGAATTCTGTAGTGATGAACCCCAGAGCCTCTGTCACCCTCTTCCCTCCCTGTGGGTGCACGCCTGACTAAGCATGGGGCCTCCTGGTGTGAGGCAGGGCCAGACAGATGTTCTTTTGTCCTTAACACAACCATTCAAACTGCTGCCTTGAACATCAAGTGTTGTTCATATTCTTAATCTAAACCCACTTTAAATCAACACATTCTACTTCTAGTAAAGAGAAATTGAATAATACATATCTACAGGGGATTATATCCTCAGGTTTCTGTAGTAACTTCAGAATAGATGAAATTACTTTACATATACATACATAAAAATCCAAATATGGATATAACTAAATATGAACTTGTGCATTTGAATGATTACAATCGAATAAATGCAATTGAATGAATCTATTCATTCAAACTTTCCATCTATATAAAAATATGCATACAAGTATGGCTGATGATAATGATGACACTACCACTACTATGTATCTGAAGGGTAACTCAAATTACTAGTCCCAACTGGCAAGGAGCTTACAGTCTGATTAAACACACACACACACACACACACACACACACACACACACACACACACACAGTAGTCATTAAAATCTCAGAGTCTTATCTCTTCCCACTCCTTTACCTTGTGTACCAATGTGGTTCCCAAGTTTTGTTCATCCTAGTTCCATAATTCTCTTATTTACCTCCCTTCCTTTTCCTCCCCAACCCTGGCTATTTCAGGCCCTCTCATTTTCTTTGCAGCCTATAGCAATAGCTTCCTTTCAGGCACAGGATATTGCCTTTAAGAGTCCACCACCATGGGCAGGGCTGACTGACAGGCACAGCACTCATCTGGCCACACCCTTCTCTCAACCATAACAGACCATGTTAATCAACCCCAGTGTTCTTCCACATGGCCACATAGCCCTTCACAGCCCCCCAAAGTCACCACCAATTGATCAGGGGTCTTCTGGGAGCAGAATAAATTTACCATGCCAATCTAGGTTCTTTAAAACAATGTTCTTCCACTAGGACTGAGCATCAGCATCACGAATGCTTGAACAACACCTAAGAACTAACTCAAGCATGAAATAGGGGCATTTTTTAATGTACTAGGAATGATTTTTGATGTTTGCTCTTCATTGAGGACTAAGTAAAACTATCCCAAACCAGAAAATTCTCTCCCCTCCAAATCTTCTCTCTACTCTTTTCTCACTTGCTGCTGCCTTATGACCCTTACTGGTTCCTATTCCACAGCTAGATCCTGACAACTTCCATTTGGTCCAAGACTGATACCAAGACAAATATACTCTCCAAGAAGCAGATGTCAAGATGAGATCAGATATGCAAAGCTTTCCCAGTGAAAAGACCCGTTAGAGAAAATGTGGGAAGAGCAGGGAGAGGCTGGGAGAATAGTCAGACTGCAGCAGGTCTGATCCGTGAATGGGAGAGAGAAGGAAAGGAGGTTGGGTGGAAGCATATTGGACTGCAGTGCAGTACTTAAGCAAGTTCAGCAAAGCTTCCAAGAAGTCCTGGAGCCAAAGTCACCCGTAGAGGAGTCTGATAGTGTTAGCACCCCCACTGTGCTGAATCAGTGGCTGAGAGCAGGCCATGGAAAGCACAACCTCGGCTCAAACGCAACAGCTTTAGGTTGCAGCAGCTGAGGACTCAGCCAATTAATGATTTTCCCTGCATTTGGAGATCTGAGAGGTACATTCTCAGAGCTGCCACACCAGATGACTGACAGCAGACAGAGCTGCCAGATTTAACAAATAAAAATACAGTATGCCAAGTTAAGTTTCAGATAAACAACAAATAATTTCTTGTCTAAGTATAGCCCAAATATGGATGTTCTGTATTTTGTCTGGCAACCCCAGCAGTAGCTCTTCTGCGTTAGATTTTATCTGTGATGAACCTTTATCTTTTGAACTGGATCTGTAATTCAGCATAATCCTAGCATATCCCTCTCATCAGTGTCTCTCCTACTCAGTCAACCATCCTCCCCATTACTCTAGTTTGTCTTCTGGAAACACAATTCTGATCATGTCAGTACTCGCCTGCCATACACACACACACACACACACACACACACACACACACACACACACGAAACTGCATGTAGCTCCCATGGCTTTCAGAATGAGCCTCAAACTTCTCAGCCTGTTGTTCAGCCTTATTTTGCAACACTGATTCCCACTGACATCTACATCCCTTGGACTCAGACCAGACCTTGTGGTTATCAAGGCATATCCTACAGTTTTGGACATCTTGCATTTGTTCATGCTAGTTCCCCTCTCTGGAATGCCCTTCCCAGAACAGCCTTCCCCCAGATCTCCACACTTCTAGATTTGACCTGTACTTCAAGGCTAGCTCAATTGCTGCTTACTCCTTAAAGCTCTTCAAAGTACACCATTGCCTGGCCCAGAATTCCTTATACCTAGTGACACAGAAAGAAGCTGAAATAATAAAGAAAGACACAACCTGATATGCCCTGAATACCAAGCTTTCCATACAGAGTGGGTTTTAGCAAACAGCCTTTCCCAATTCCATGTGTGGCATTAATATCAATAGCCCTCGTACCTCCAACAGGGTGAGTCGTACTTTTAGCCCCAGTGCAGGTGTTTAATTAATCAGGGCCACCGTCCTCATTTGCCCTTAACTGGGTTTTCCTGATGATTATCCATCAGAAAACTCAGCCTTTTAACGCAAACAATGTCCTGCTTAACGTTTTGTGCCATGCACCAGGTTAGAGGGGGGCAGGCCCTTCATTAGTGAGCCAACCTGTACTGCTACATCGAGTCCTAAAAACTCAAACCTAATTTCATACACAATTGTGTTTCTGTTTTCTTATGCAACAAACCTTTCCTTAACTCCCTTTCCTTCCTCCCAACTTTAATTGGGGGAAGTAAGTTTGTGTCTAGTGAACATAAAATATTGAATTATTCTGACCTCAGCATCATTTTGAGATTGACTTGAATGGTGAAATGCCCTCCATCCAGCCACAGTACTGCCCCTCTGCAGTCACTAGGTTGGGCATGCCTTTCTTTCATCGATGGCACAGGTATTCATTCATTCAGTGTCTGTCTGTCTGTCTGTCTGTCTGTCTGTCTGTCTCTCTCTCGTCTCTGTCTCTCTCTTTCTCCCTCTTTCTCTCTCTCTCACTAAAAAAGAGGAGGAAATCAGATGATAAAATGAAAACCTTTAAATAAAATATCATTTACACAAAGGAAAAGAAATTTCCTCTGGGTCATTATCAGTGGAAACCCAGTGAAAAGATAATAAGCACAAGATTCCTGATTAATTAAACATTGGTGCTCATTGTATGCAATTATTCAGGGGAAAATCAACTCCGGGACATCTGTTTACTCAACCTTGGACTGAGAAACCACCAAACTACCTCTGCCCTTCATCTCCAGGCATAATGTCAAGGCATAGAACTGATAGCTTATAAGCCTGAGGAATATGCCCACTAATTTTCTAGGTTGGAAAGAGATGACCATGCTACAAGAGCAATAAAATGTAAAAGCTGAGTAAACTCGTAGAGGGTTAATGGGGTCAGTCTAGAGTGACAATATATTAACATAATGCATATTTGCCGATATGCATAATCGTTTTATGCTACAGAGGAATGAAATATAGATGACAAATAAATGCTTCAAATATATTGCTTTTTACCCAGTGAAACTGTATTACTAGCTTTTTCCTTTTCACCCAGTGTCTTAGACAATTCAGGTTGCTATAACAGAACACACACTGGTTGGCTTATAAACAACAAAGATTTATTTCTTACAGTTCTTAAGTCTAGACAGCTAAGATCAGGATGTCACTATTGTTAGGTGACGACACCCTTCTGGGCTGCAGATGGCAGACTTCTTGCTGTGTCCTATATGGCAGAGGGATAAGCCAGCTCTCTGTGGTCTCTTTTATAATGACGCTGATACCCTCATGACCTAATCACCGTTCAAAGTCCCCACCACTAATATCATCGACATATGAGTTAGGGGGGTGGCACCACAAACATTCAGACCATAGCACCCAGTTAAGTCTCCCATTTCAATGATTTTTCTAATACCACTACCCCTTAATTGCCATCCCCAACTTATCTTTCTCCCCTAGCAGTTGGCCTGGAATATCCCTGGCCTGGAATATCCCTTTCATCAAGTATTATGATGAAAGGCTTTGAAACCATCTTCTAAAAGAAGGATGCCCATCAAGGGCTGGCATGAAAAAGTAAACAATGCCCTCCACTCCTCCCACCCCAAACAAACAAACAAACAAACAAACAAACAGAAATAAGAAATGACTTGGGAATCCGTGAAGGTGGAATATCTTTTTATAAAAAAGAGTATAGGTGATGCAGATGGAGAGCCTGTGCAAGGGATAGAAATGATCATTTTCATGAGATTGTCTTTAGAGTACCAGATGCTAAAGCATAAGACATGCCAACCTGCTGGGTCTGCCAGGGCTATCTCTAAGTGGTCCTAAGTCTCAGGTGTCATATGTGGAGATATACTTTCTTCATATATGCTCCTGCTATATTGTTTCTATTTATTGTGCCCAAAATGCATGGCCACAACTTCCTTTGGTTCCATGACTTCCTGAAATGGGATGCCTCTTGATATGTTCCAGGATAGGAGGAATTGCTCAGGGTACTGACTGCATGGTATACAGCAAAAAATAAAATAAAACCCATCAAAGAAAGTGGCCCATCGTCCTTGTTCTGGACACTGCCCCTGTTCTGGACTTGTGCTCCTAAGTCTGTCTCAACTACTTTTGCTCTGATGGTCTAAGCATGACCTTTGGGGCATTCCCTCTATGCCCTGAGGCAGCCATAACAACAATCAATAACTCTTTCTCCCATACAGGGTAATGACTCTCACAGGGGGCCCAGCTTTCTGAAGGAATGCAGAAAGCATGAGATGTTAGGAGTTAGCTCATCCCAGAACTCATCCCAATTCAGAATAATCTCCTTTTAGAGAGAGTAGGTTTGATATGTGGGTATGGGCCAGTACGAAAGAGGATCAGATTAAGGCATTGATAGTTTGCTATTGTTGCTGTAACAAATTACCACAAATTTAGTAGCTTACAATAGCATAAATTTATTACTTACAGTTCTGGAGGTTGGAAGTACAAACTAAAATCAAGACTAAAATCAAGGTGTAGACAGGGCTGCATTCCTTCTGGAGGCTCTAGTCTAGGGAACAGTGCATTTTCTTGCCTTTTCAAGTTCCTAGAGGTAACCTGAATTCCTTGTCTCATGGCCCTTCCTCCATCTTCAAAGAGTATCACTCCAACCTCTGCTTCCCTGATTACATCTTCTTTTTCTATCTTTGACCCGCTGTCTCCCTTTTGACTACATTGGGCCCACACAGCTGATATAGGACAATCTTCCCATCTCAAGGTTCTTAACTTAACCACATCAGCAAAGTCCTTTTGTCATGTAAAGTAACATATTCAAAGATTCCAGGAATTTGAATGTGGACATCTAGCAGAAGGGCCTTATTCTGTCTACCACAGACATCGTTGAACATCAGGAGATTTTGGTTGTGATGGACCAGGTGAATTCCTTGCTGACCTTGAGATAAACAGTTACTGGAACATACAGATATATATACATACAAATATATTTAAAAATATTTTTATTTAGATATATATTTATATATAACAGAGTTAAATATATATAAACATATGTTATATAAACACACATATATAATATATATTATCTACACATATATACTATATATAATAAGTAGTCGGTAATGGCCAATGAACCCCACAAATTCAGGAACATCTTTGCTTATTCTGGAGGCCACTCACTGGTAAAGGGCTGACTCCTTGGGGGACTTCATGCAAACATCTTCGCTAGACTGAACATGGCCCATGAATTACATTTCTAGCCTCACAAATTTATTCCTTTGGACAAAACCAGGTTATACTGCCCCAAGTCACAAGAAATAAATTTGGGTAGCAACTCTTAAGTCAGTAAGCCATTGTTTCTCAGGATGTTAATCACTTTCCCATGCTAAAAATAGCTCATTGTCAAATTTAAATAAATTTTAAAAAATGCAGTTAAGGTCTAACCTAATTAAATTTATTTGAGTCAAAGAGATTTTTTTAAAGGACTTGTCAGAGCCTCAAGCACTTTGTAAGAGTGTTGTTAGTCACCTATTTGTACCGTCTGGAACTTGGGTTCTATGGAACAGAGCTTGGAAGACACTGAATCAGTATATTAACTATTTAGGTGATGATACTGTGTCCAGGGTTTGATCAGAGTAGTGGTATTTCAATAAATGAGTTTGTTTACTATATCAATATCTTAGATGTAGGTGAAATGCCAGCACCCCAAAGTTTCACTCTACAAAGGTCTATGCTGCAGGATAGGAAACTAACTCAATTGGTGGGAATGAGGAGGACATCATACTCTATCACAAGCAGAAGACTCCATCTTTCTTCTTTACAGAGAACAAAGGGGACCTGAAAGAATTATTAAAAGCCGGAAGCAGCTTTCATGTAAGTTCATGCCTTTTAATTTGTAAAAGATCTCAATTTTGGGTTCAGCAATGAAGTATATTTACTTGAGAGGTATACAGGAACTATTTTGTTTTGTGTCTGAAATCACTGCCTGGTAGACAACATACTTTTCCAGGAACTCAGACACAGAACTGCACTACCACCTTGGGGTATCCCTAGCTGAATCTGGAAAACAGTATGGTAAAGGTGTGATGCCATTACCACCAGGCTCTACCTCTCCATAGACCAAGTAGGCAAGGCAGTGCATTCCACCGCTGGGCGGGAGGTCCCCATAGGAGTCACAGTCACCCAACCTGTAGTCTCCCTTCAGAAACATTAACATGATATTTCCAACCTATCAATTTTGATAAGTAAAAGAGATGGCAGCTACGTGTTGGAGGTCTCCAGACCCCTTAAACCTCCCTTGAGACTTCCCTGGAACTGAGCCAGTAAATTCAGTACCATCCCAGATGAATAATATTTTTTTTTTGTTTTAATGTCTGTTAGGATGTGAGATTCTATGCACACTCTACTGCTCACTGCTAGAGTGCTCTTTACCTCCATCCAGTCATGACCCCAGCCCATGTGCCCATTTGCCCCTGGTCCAGGGCATTATAATAATTGTCTCTCCCAGGGTCCTACATAGGCTAGCATTGGAAACTTCTGGATTTCTTCCTGTGTCAGTCAAGAGAGGCTTCTTAGGCTGCAGTAAAACAACCTCCATATTTCAATGGCTTAATAAAGCAAAAGTGTATTTCTTGCCCAATTCACATGTCCATCTCTCATTAGCAGGGGCCTCTACTCTGCAGTGGCCTCACTCAGGGATTCAGGCTAATAGATCCTACAGATCATAGAGCATAGCTAGTCACATAGGGATAAAGGAAGACAGTGGCATATTTTATATTGACTCAAAGATTTTTGCTCACATTTCATTAGTAGCATTTTTCATAGTAATTATTTATTGAATACTTACTCTGGGTCAATCATTTTACAATCATTTAATCCCCACCATAACAAACTTATGATATAGTTATTTCTCCCATTTTTCAAATAAGGGACCTGAGTCTTAGATTAAGTAACTAATTGCAAATCCAGCAAGTTGGCAGAAACTGGCTATGATTCCTAGTTTAGCCAGCTCCCAAATCCCTGCTTTTTACTAACTTGACTTCCTCATTAGAAAACTTTCTCTGATTTCTGAGCTCATTGATATAAAAAATATTTTTTAAAGTAACAAATCAGTTATTTTTAAAGGATTTTCTTACTAAAGGGAAATTTAAATAAAAAATATAAAATATAGCAAAAAGCACATAACAGTGCAATAATTACATTCATCTTTGTCCTTCATCTGATGATGAAGTTGCTAGCATATTTTCCTGCTCACATTTGTGAAAAGAACTTCATTTGTTCAGTAATTGTTTATTTTTCTATTTTCCTCAAATGTTTCTTGACAAGTTTCTGAATAATTAATTTACATTTTTAAAAGAGACTTTTCAGTGCTAGAACACTACGATGGCTTCTCTGCTGCCCAGAAGCCACTAATCAGTTACATCAAGCTTTCCATTTGTGGTTCTTGAGTGCATACTCAAAACCAACAGAATGAATTCACACATTTGTAATGCTAATGACGTGATTCATTCAGTTAACCACTTGCAATATTTGCATTGCCAGAATATTTTGATGTTTTATGGGGATTAAAAAAAGCAGATATATAAAATCCAGACTGCTCTGGAAAATCCAGAATATATGGCAACTGTAGATGTAGTTCCAAAACCACCAGTAGTGCTTAAATTAAAAAAAAAAAAAAAAAGAGGAATACCCACCTTCTAGTATTTATATTTTCTTGATATAAATTAACTAATCAGCTGACTTAGCATTGCCCTGGGTAAAATAGAGGGTGATTCCTCTTTCCATAAGTGAAATTTCTCTAACCTATCTCTTCTCTTCACTTCTCCTCATCCCTCCCTCCCTCCCTCTCTCTCTCTCTCTCTGTCACCCTACTGCCCTTTATCTAACCCCAGATTGCCATTGCAACTCAACTTCTACCCTTGCCTGTAAAGAGACAGAAACAATAGTTGAAAAGATACCTAAAGACTGGGTACTTTCTGTCTTCCTAACAGAATGTGAAGTCCCTTCAAAATAAGGAATTGGCTTTATTTGAAATGGCCCCTCATTCATCCACGCACAGATGTCACCCAATTTTCTTTCAGCAGATACCAGATAAGAACCACCAACTGGGCTGGATTTGTTCCCACCAGTCATGAACATCTGGGATGTTCATTCCAGAAACTTGCCTCTGCTTCTTAGATGAGATCAGCTGGAGAAAAGAGGTAAGAGCTCAGAATCCTTCCTTTAAGTGTGCAGGTTATACAGTGAAATTCCATAAAAGCCATGGATTAGGAATTAACTCCCAAATCAAAGGCTTTGGAGAGGGACTTCAAGAGGAAATTTTTAATGATTTGTCTTAGCAACAGATTTGTTCCTACTTTCTTACATTAATCCACTACTTCTTTAGACTGAGTCTTCCAAACAGCCCTCAAAGTAAAAGCCTATTATCCACAGGCAAAATCATCAGTCTTGGCTGCTAATTCAAATGACACAAAGGCATCTCTAGAGAGGAATATTGGTGGGTCTGGGGACTTTTTCTGAGTTCATACTATCTTTGAGAAAAGGCTGTTGTAGCCTTTCTAAGGGCCCCATTCTCCATAGCCCTCAGTAGCTTCCTGGGTGTTAACATCTTTCTGAAAAGCATTGTAATGGAGTAAAAGTAGAACCAATTCTTCAACGAACTATACAAGTTGACAAGGCCAATGAATTGAAACACAATGCCACATGGTGCCATTCACATTATATTTGTGAACAGTGAGGTTTAGGGTGATGCAGCCCCAAGAGGTAAGCCGGGGGTCTTTGAAGGAGTCTTCAATTTATTACCAACTATGCCTAAATAGTCATAATTTATTCAGTGGAGAAAAAAGTTGCTTCAGAAGTTAATGAATGAATAGGGTTCAGATATTATAAGGAAGGAAAATTAGAATCACTATTGTACTAGATGCAATAAAAAATCACTTTGTAATACTTAAACATTGATATATATATACAAAGAAACCCACTTTAGACCTTTGGACCCCTCCTATTCTTTCTCACTTTTGCTTGGCCTCAATTTTCTAAGGATAACTAGGGCTATAAGCTCCTTACAAATAATGACATGTCTTTCTGTCACTAGCAACTTCTTTTACAAGATAGCCTAGAAAGAGTTAGAAAATCACAATTCATTTAAGAGGCGATACAATAGGTTAACAAATATCACAGCCACGTGGAACAATGTCATGGTGGATATGGGAGAATAGGTAGATATGGGAGAATAGGTAGATATGGGAGATCAGTGCCTAACATCCATTCTGCCTTCCTCATGGATCCTCCTATACTATAGAAGCTGGACATCTCAAAACTGCATTTATAGGACTCCCTTGCAACTAGGGTTCTGAACGCGATTTATATTAACAAGCGGAAGTGAGTGAGGCCATGTGTTGTCCTCCTCCCGCCGCTTCCGCTCGAAGACACTGTGGTGGGCTCTCTGGTTTTCCCGTAGAGACTCCCCAGCTCTAGTGGCTTCATGGGGCAGGAGCAGTTACTTCTGTGATTTAGTTCTGTGGTGCAGCCTTCCAAGTCATATTTCAGAACTCAATCCAGGCTTCTTTCCTCTCTAAAGCATACAACGAAATAAATCTCTGTAAAGCAGATCAGGTGATTTCTATTCCCTGCTACTGAACCTGGTTAATTCCAAGTTCACCCAAACTGGGTTACAATCAAAGAAATGAAAATCGCCTCTTAAAGTAGGAAAATGCTTTAATTGCACTATTTAATGCTGGTGCTAGAGCTGGTGCAATGAAACAGGTATTCTCAACACTGCAGTTTGACAAACAAATAAGTTCTTAGGAAAGCAATTAGGTAAAAAGAATCAAACACCTTGAAAAAAATATATATTTCCTTTGACCCAGGAATCCTTTTTCTTAGACTCTTAACCTTAAAATATGGGATAAAAAGCTGTATGTACTCTGAAGTCCACTGAGGTATTATTTACAATAGTTTAAAAGTTGAAATAAGCTAAAACTATGATCATAGGGAATATAAAATAATTATGTCTTATCTATGTGGTTTGGGCATAGTAACATGAGGATATGTTTATGTGGTTCTATTAAGATTGTAAATCAAAATAGTAAATTTTTTTTGTGTAGTGTGATAAAAACTATGACAAATAAAACATGCAAACATGCATAGAAAATATAAAGTCAATATTCCAAAACAAAAAAATAGTATTTTCTAGGTGGAAAGTCTACACAGCATTTTTTAAAATGTTCTTTTGTTTTATGTCTTTCTCCCTCTTAATTTCTTTAATTAAAATTTACATTTTTAAATAGAAAAAATAAACTTTAAAAAGTTACATCTCATGCACCATCATAAAACGTTTTGTGGTTAAGTTTCTACTGCTCTTATTCATCATCTCCCCTCCCCCATCATCCAATATTTATTAAGCAGGCCCTTTAATGTCATGAGACTCTACTGCCATACATTGATTTTTATGATCTTACTGGAAAACTGCTAGGTGCATAGAAAGGTATCTGTGCCTGGTGTCTGCATGCACATCATATATCACTTTGGATTACCAGACAGCAAAGGAAAAACACCATAAACACTAATTTTCACCCCTAGATGGTTTAGTAATTTGCTAAATTTCCTTGTAATTGCTTCTAATTATTCATTACATTAGAGTAGAAGGTGGTGGCTATAAATTTTCAATGAAAACAAAATTTAAATACAATGCATCTAAAATGTCTCTGCAGACCCAAGTGGCAACCTGATTTCCTTATTAGGGAAATCTGACAGACACTGGCAACACATGCTGCTTCTTAATGTGACAGAGGAGACTGAGCCAAGAGAGCCACACTAAGAGTTTGACGCTAGCTTTGTGAGGAGGCTGCAGAATCAGCTCACCACCTTCATTCAAATATAAAGTATTGGAGGAGCTGACCTCTTTGTGGTGGAGGTTTTTCACTGATCCCTTGCACCCTCCCCTGTGAAATGTAGGCACCTCCTGGTAACTCGGATCAAGGCTTGTGTTTACTCCTCCATCCCTTTCTCCTCCCTCTCTCTCCTTTCCTTCCTTCCTTTTTGTATTTCTCTCTTACAGAACATGTATCAACCACTTCCTCTGAGCCAGGCAGTGTGGGAAATAAGGAACTCTCCAGAAGGAGGCTGAGGGAAAGTGAGCTACCCAGTAACCCAAAGTGGTGGACTGTGCCTCCCAAGTGGCACTATTGCAGCAAAGTCCCAATGTCACCTAAGTTCCATCTAGAAGGCATCTGAAAATCAACATGGAGGAGGTGGCAATGGAACTGGATCTCAAAGGACATTTAAATTTTGACAGTGTATGTAACTGCTGTGGAAAACAGTATGGCAGCTCAGCAAAAAAAAAAAGTAGAAACAGGAACACAGACATATTTGGGCATAGTTCACAGCAGCATTATTCAGAATAGCTGAAAGTTAGAGGCAACCCAATGATAGATGACTGAATAAAGTATGTGGTAGATCCAGATGATGGAATATTATTCAGCCTTAAAAAGAAATGAAATTATGATACATATTACATCATGGATGAAACTTGAAGACCTAATACTAACTGAAATAAGCCAGAAACAACAGGATAAATGTTACATGGTTCCACTTATTTGAGTGCCAAGAATAGTAAAACTCATAGAGACAGAAAGTGGATTGGTGGTTGACAGGAGCTGGAGAGAGAGGGAATTGTTTCAGCTGGGGAAGATGAAGAAGTTCTAAAGATGGATGGTGGTGATGGTTGTGCAACAATGAGAATGTACTTAATGCCACTGAACTGTACACTTCAAAATGGTGAAAATGGATGATTTTATGTTATGTATATTTTGCCATATTAAGAGAAAGTATTTAAAAAATTGACAGTATAAAGAGGAGAAAGGACACTTGACATAGAGAAACAGCAGTGCTAAAGCATGGCTCCAGTAGGGAGGGGCTCCAGCAGGAAACAGAGAGGCGTTCAATTTGGCTGAAAGATAATGGGCACAAGAAGTGAACAGTCACAATAATAACAATAGTAATAACAGTAGGTATAACCTTTAAAGAGTGTTTAATATATGCCAGGTTCTGTGACCCTGCATTTGTTAGTATTATCTCATTAAGTCTTCTCAATAATCTATAAAGTAGATACTTTCAGTAACCCAAAGTTATAGATGAGAAATCTATGGCTCAGAAAAGGCAAAGAATCTGCCGTGTCAGCATCAGAGCCAAGACTTGATTGTGTCTGTCTGTCCCCAGAGCCCACGCTGCATGCTTCTGCCTCCCGGAGGCAATGTGGGAGGAGAAGTGGGTAAAACCTTTGAATGCCAGATTAAGGAGTCGGGCCTTAATGAAGAAACAAGGGATCCAGGAAAGAATTTTGAGCCGCAGAATGACGTAAAGGGAACTACGGCTGGGAAATATTAATCTGGCAGTGAAAGATAGGAGGCTAGCGGGAAACTTGGAATTTTTCCAAGGGATAAATAATGAGGACCTGACTGGAGAGGCTGCCACAGGAAGAGGGAGGACAGACAGAGACAGAAGGTATCTTGGAGGGCTCAGGACACACTAAATATGGAGAATAAGATCATACCGATACTGTGCTGTGATTTTTAACATTGAGAAGATAGTGTAGCTATGGGAAATAGGAAACCCTGGGAGGGAACCAGGATTGTGAAGGAGGAGAGTAAATTGGGGGATCTGGAGTTGAAAATGTTAGCAGATCTAATTGGTGAAGATGTTCTTCAGAAGGTATCAGACTTTAGCTTGGGAAGTTCAAGCACTCAAGCAGAAAAACTATGGCAACCAATATATGAGTAGGGACCCCAGGGCTAATCTGACATAGTCGAGCATTTAAGAGTTCCCAGGATGCTAGCTGGCTCCCTGCCTACTCATCCATCCAGTTCACACTCTCCAGCCATGCACACCAACCTCATCAATCACCCATGAACAAATAACAAAGGAATATCAGACACTTGAGGAGATTTCAAACATGAATAAGAAACACAAACACATACCAAAAAATGACCCCAGAGGAACTGAAGATAATTCAGTGAACCAAAATTACTCTCATTAGTATTCTGCAAGAAATTCAAGACAAAATTGTATCCATAAAATAGAAATCCTACTATTATAGAACAACCCAGCAACCTATAAAGAATTGTCTGAAAAATTATCAGTGTCATAGTAACAAAATTTCAATAGAAAATTTGGAGACAAAGTCAAGGAAACACCCCAGAAAGCAGACCAAGTAGTTAACAAGACCTAAGACACAATAAGTGAAAAGAGACCAGATGACCAATTCAGGTGGGCCAATCTCTGACCAATCGAAGAAGTAATACAAGAATGAAAGCTTCGATCTACATGTCAAAGGAGTCCACTGAGTTCAGGCAGAAGGAATAAAAGAACCATCCCTAGATATAGCCTTGAAAAACTTTCACACCAAGAACAAGAACATAAAATCTTTCAGAGCTAAAAAGACAGGTCACCTTCATGGATGTTGTGGGCCTGGGAACAAAGTGGACAGTAGAGGCCACACATGAGACACTATCTGTGTGAAGATTTTAGTCTTGAAGGGCCTGCCTTAGGTATCACAGACAAAAGACCCAGTTAGCAAGGATTTAATTCCCTCCTATGTTTGCTCTACCTTTTGGGAGAGAACTCCCTATTTTCAGAGCAGTCCACGTGGGTCTCATCCTTCCCATGATTTCTTCAGGCTCCACAGAAAAAGAATGGACATTGGCTCATTAGGGACAACGACCTGAGTCAACAGGTTGTCTCTGTGTCTATGATAAGTCCAGCAAACACTGAGAAGATAAGGGACCAAGAAAATCTTCTAACTTATGGGTGGGAGGCAAGCACCCCCTCTGAGAAAAGAAACGCTTGAATTTCAGTTGAGCTTCTCACACTTGTAATTTCCTGTTTATCTGTCCCTTCAATTAACTATAAACTTTGGGAGAGCAACACCTGGCAACACCTGTATCTTATTTAGCATTTTTTACCTGGCACTTACCTAGTTCTAGTGTAGAGCTCAGTAAATGCTGAATGACTGTATGGACAGATGAAGAAATAGATGAATTTCTCTTTTTGTTACATAAAAAAGGTGACAGTGGCTGCCTCTGAGAAGAATGCACATTCTGCTCCATTATTAAAAGAAATTCTGCATAATTGGGCTCTGTTGTCACTCCTAACAACAGAGAAGGCCATTTTGCCTGTCATTCTTTAGAAAAATTGTGAATAATAAGTTCATATGGATTATTAAAGCTTCACCTCTAAGAGAATTACACTGCAAAAAATTTAAAGCACATTTTTTTTCATACTGCTACTGTTACTCAGATTCCATCTCTCATTCCTCCTTCCAGGCCCATCCTCCTGTGGCTGTTCCTCAATCTCTTTGCTAAAATTGTCTTCTGTGCCTGTGGCTTTAAAAATGTATTCACTCTCACTGTGAGGGCTTCTGCTCAGATGCAGGATCTTTATCACTGCTTTGAAGCTTCATGTAGGGACACCTCTGACTAATTCACTTCCACCATTGTTCCCCAGGGATCCTACATTGCCACTCACCATCTTGATTTAAAACCCAAATGCTGTCTACGAGAATCTTTCCCTGAAGAACATCATATACATGAAAGGCCAGTGCCCTTCATCCCACAGGCAAATATTTACCCGACATGATTCAAGTTATTGGCCTCTGGCAAGAGCTTAAGTCTCCACTTCTCGCCTTGCTCTTCCTCTTGCCAGTAGCTTGGGTGAAGGGAATCCTCCTTATGGGAATCCACTCTGACTCCCTAGATTTTTAGATTAGGCTTTGACACCAAAGTCACAGTCAATAGGTACTTTTATTTGTCTTGAGTCATCCATCCTCTCTGTTTATATTCCCTTCAGGGACTCAGAAGGAGGGACAGCTAAATGTCTAGGGAAAATTTGAATTTGGGTTACCCAGGTCTTGCCTATCTATGAATGTCTTTTTCATACATATCTTTTGATTCTCTATTTTCTTTTAACTTGGAAAATTGCCCCCAAAATTTTACCTCTTCAGTAGCAAATGTGCATGAACCTACCACGACCACTGTCTCCATGTCATACTAAATGTTATGTTCCCCCATTTCACTTCCTTGCTAAAATCTACTTATTCTTATGCATGATTTGAGCAATAATAATGATATCAGGAAGCTGTCTCCAGTTGAACCACACAGAGTTACAGAGTTAGGGAGAATGGAGGGGGAGATTAGCATAGTCCTCTCTCTGGTCCTTAGTTTTGCATGGTCTTAAGATGATGATTGGCTTATCCAGAAATGATTGGTTGGTTCACCATAATGAAACTTTAAGAGATTGGTGTATAAATTAGAAAGCTGGTACATTAATTTACAATGGTAAGTAGAACTTTCTAGTGACTCAAATGTCATATCTACTCCTGAGGGACCTACCTTTCCAGCACTCTATTACTTAGACCACCAAGATAAGATTCAGATAGTTGACAAAAGAGTATATAATCAGAGTGAAAGGAGTTAAATAATTTTGTGGGACATTTTGTCCAATTTCTGGAAAAGTTTATCTGACCAAAGGCTAGATGATTGAAGTCCATTAAATATAGAGCCCCTCTCTCTTGAAGAAAGCACCCTCAAACAGTTGCCAAGCTCAATTTTTCCTATAGTTTGTCATATCACCACCATCCTGATTAACATATATATGTAGATGTGTGTATGAGCACACGGTGGAGGATGAGGGTGGCCTTCTATGCAATTGCCTACATTCAAGTTTATTGGTGTCTTTATATTTCACCATTATAATGTTCATACTGTATATTCACTATGTTGAGAAATCCTGGCTTAATTTCTGTATCTCTATTAGTGATTATCAAAATAACAACAAAAACAACAACAACAAAAGCTTTCCCAACTTCCACATCCAGAGTTCTAGTCCTGTCCCAGCCATTACTTTGCTGTGTGACCTTGAGCAAGTCATACACCTTCTCTGTGGCTCCTGAATAATATCTACATTAAAGGAGATAGGGCCCAGTGATTTCTAAGTTCCTTTCCAGTTTTGTCATTCAAAAATTTTATGCCTGAGATAAGTGTCTCTCTCTTTAAAAGTCAATCACATAACACAGTGGCTCCCTCATATTTCCTGAGGACACAGCAGATAGGAATTTGCACTGAAATTGATTACAAAAAGAACAAGGAGATGCATTAAGTGTCAAGAACTGTCTAAGAGGACAAGTTCCTGGGCTCAACTAAATATCTTAATTAGGTTCCAAACTGATCACATTTACCTACTTGCTAAGTTTTGGGAGTGGAGGGTAGAAGGATAAATTTTATTATTATCAAAAAAGGCTTTGAAACATTTGGATGAAATGTACCATATAAGGACTAAATATTTTAATTGGGCCTTTTCTGTATCATTATTTGCCAGTGAAACAAATTCTGCTGATCTCTAGATAATAGGGGAATTTAGAAATAGAATTCCAGGCTCAGATAAAATCCAAATATTCACCCTTGACCATTAATAAGTGTTACATATATGAGAATTGGGGTGTCCTATTTTCTCTTAACTACAAAGCATCCCTTTGGAGCTCAAATTTCACATACACCTCTAACTGCACTTTGCTAAGTTGTTTACTGTGGAGCAGGGGTCCTGTGCTAGGAAGCTGAAGAAGTGAGGGCTGTGTGCAAACACGCAGTGGGAAGTCTGGATTGGTTTACAGTAAGCACAAGCTCCCCACTGGGACTGCAGCCTTTTACTTCTCACTGGAGAGAGGGAAGCGCAGGGGTCTGCCATTGACCTGGTGCTGTAGCCCCAGAAATCAATTCAACACTAATGAGGGCTGCAGCTGGGAACAGAGAGGAGCGAGTGGGAATTTGCAGATGATGTAGCTAGGCTATCTGAAGACATAATGGAAGCACAAATAAAGGCGACTACCACATCTGTCCACTTCACCTTTGAACACTGCAAACTCAAAGTTGGATAATATGAGCTAGTAGTAAAGTCCCAAAGCAGAGGTTTAGATACAAGAGGCTTTCCTGGTTGAAATGGAGGTTATAACTAATTCGTCAGCCTAGGGGACAACCAACACCAGGGATCACAAATAGTGAAAGAAGATAAATTTTCAGATTACATGCCCTTAAAAATGTTGAAAAATTCAGCAGGTAAAGGAGAAGTAACATACATAGCGCTATTGCTCATCTCTTATAGCCCAAAGATCAAGAACTGATGACCCATGGGAGAAATCTCACCCAATGGTATGCTTTCCTTGCTTGATCTACTTTGGCTTTGTGTTGTGTTTCATTCTGCTTTGTTTTAATTTTGAAAGTTGTTAGTGAGTTATCAGGGCCACACGTTGTGCAACTCCAGATGCATATTCCCAGTATATTATTTCCCAGCTACACCCCAGTTCACCAAGTGCCCCAGGGCTCCCTTACAATGAGACACATTTCTGCTACCTGGCCTGTCACTACAGATGTCTAATTTAACACTAAAACGTAGAACATTGAGATTTCTGAGCAAAGCTAGGCAAGGGGTCTATGGACTAGAGAATGAGTGTTCTACGCTTGAGAGTTGTTTGAAGCTAATTGTGGCAGAAGGTGCTAGGCCTCCTTTACCTGGTAGCCTGTAAAATTATAGGTAAATCTGGCCTTGGAAGGATGAGTTGTCCAACTGAACATAAAATGGAAAGCAAACTACATGTACTCATATATATAGCTTTATTGAGCTATTATTCACATACCATACAATTTACCCATTTAGAGCATATAATCAGTGTTTTTTAGTATATTCACAGGTATGTGCAACCAACACCAGAGTTGATTTCAAAACTTTCTCATCAACTCAAAAAATAAAATAATAAAATGAAATAAAATAAAATAAAATAAAATAAAATAAAATAAAATAAAATAAATAAAATAAACCTGTATCTTTTAGCAGTCATTTTCCATCTACCCACAATAGGGAGCAATTAGTGTACACTCTATCTCTGTAGATTTGCCTGTTCTGAACATTTTAAATAAATGGAATCACATAATATGTGGTCTTTGTGTCTGGCTTATTTACAGTAAGTTTGCCAAGATTCTTCCATGTTGTAGCATGAATCAGTATATCATTTTTTTATGGCCAAATAATATTGTTTTATGGATATACTAAATTTTATTTGTCCGCTCATCATTTAATGAACATTTGGGTTGTTTCCAGTCTTTGCTATTATAAATAATGCTGCTATAAACATTAATATGTAAGTTTTTTGTGAATATATGTTGTCATTTCTTTTAGGTATATACTGAGGAGTGGAATTTCGGGACTACATAGTAATTCTATGTTTAATTATTTGAGAAACTGCTAGATTGTTTCCAAAAGTAGCTGCATTATTTTACATTTCTTCTAGCAATGTATGAGGATTTCAATTTCTTCACATCCTCACCAGCACTTGTTATTATCTGACTTTTTCTTATATCCATCCTACTAGGTACGAAATGACATCTCATTGTGGTTTTGATGTGCAAGATATTGAGCATCCTTTCATGTGTTTATTGGTTCTTTATACATTTTCTTTGGAGAAATGTTTATGTAGACTCTGTACATTTTTAATTGGGTTATTTGCCTTTTTGAGTTGTAAGAGTTCTTATATATGTTGACTACAAGATACTTATGAGATACATAATTTGCAAGATTTTTTTTCCATTCTATAGATTTTCTTTTCATGATCTTGAAAATGTTCTTTGAAATACAAGAGGTTTTTTATTTTAAAAGCATCCCATTTATTCACTTTTCTTTGTTGCTTATAATTTCATGTCATATTTAATGTTCCATTGCCAAATCTGAGGTCATAAGGATTTACCTTTGTGTGTTCTAAGAGTTTTATAGTTTATAGCTCTGAAGCTTAATCTTTGATCTACTTGTAGTTAATTTTTATGTATGATGTGAGATAAGGATCCAACCTCATTATTTTGCATGTGGCTATCCAGTGTCCAAGCACCATTTGTTGAAAAGATTCTTCTCTCCCCAAATAAAGGGTCTTGGCACCCTTCTAGGTTTCTTCTTAAGATCTCTTTTAAGTCTGTGGCGCAAATGTCCCTCCACATTCTTAGCCTTCAGAGATCAGACCTCCCTTTAATCTCATCTAATATAGCCAGAGTTTCTACCTTTTATGAATGCAAAAATGTCATTTTTTCTAAATCAGGTTTACCCCCAAGTCTTCCTGAGAGCACCCAAGAAAAGCTTAAGTGTCCCATGGTTCTGTCTTAGTAGTTGCTTGTCCTGAAATACAGCTCTCTCTCTCTCTCTCTCTCTCTCTCTCTCTCTCTCTCTCTCTCTCTCTCTCTCCCTCTCTCTTTCTTCTTCTTCTTCTCCTCCTCCTCCTCCTTCTCCTCCTCCTCTCTCTCTCTCTCTCTCACACACCCACTTCTTAGATTTCTGGAACCCAAGCTTAACCACAAGCCTCACTTCTAACAACCAGAGAACAGCTAAGACTATGCACTAACATCTAATACAATTTTACTAAAGTCATGGGTTAAGCAGAAGGAAATTACTGCACAGAAGACAAAAACAGACAGTTGAATATTGGGTATTGCTGTCCTAGGTTTCACTCATCTTGCTTGTTCACAAAGCATCCCCTGGATATCACCCGCCCTAGTCCTCTGGTCATGACCCTAGTGCCAGTATTGGCAGACCTCACCCAGATAAGCGTGTTCTTCACCAACCCGCCAACTCTCCCTTTGCCTGAAGGAATAGAAAATCTTTTCTTCCTCTAAGTCACCATCATTACATTCTTGCAAAGATGTAACTCTGCTCATAGCAAAGATTTTTAAAATATTATTGTGGAGAGCAGTTTAGGTTCTCTTTAAAACTCTGTCCCAGAAATGATCTGGCTTTATTTAATATTGTAGAACTAAAAATCTCACAAAAATGTTGTTCCCAAATCAAAAGAGCATTCTGCCCTCAGGTGGGAAGTCAGTGTCGATTTCCAGTTTAAAAGGAAACTTCTGGAACTTTGAAACTGCAAATACTCACCCTCCTATTTTTATTTTGGCCCTCAAACAGGACATCAAGTATTGGACTGTAGTCTCCGGGTTCCTTGTTACTACACCTGGTATATTACAATTGCTTTCCTTTAGCTCTGTGTTGGTTCTCCAGTTAGAAATATTCTTACTTAAATATTTTTTTAAAGAAGAACTATGTCTTATTTCCAATTGGGTTTCAAGAATATATATGTTTATCTTGACCATGTTATCTTTAAACTTTTTGATCATTTCCCTTATGGTTCTTTCTGGTAAATAAGTAAGAATCACTTAGTAGTTCTAATATTGTACTACCAAAGAAGAAAGGCAAGCACATATGTCAATAGTGGAACTGGTAGAAAATTGAGAAACCCAAATGCCTTTAAAAAGAATGATGTGAATATAAATGACATGCATTTGTGTTTTTTTCAATCCAGATAAACTTGAGTTATTTAGTCCAATATTATTTGGAAGGGAAATGGAACTAATTTTTAACAAAACATATTTTACTTGGGCTGCTATAAAAATAAATCTGAGGAAAAAAGTAAATCTTGAAAGTAGACAGTTAATGGTAATAATCTCCTAGATCTAAAACAAAAACAAAAACAAAAACGAAACCCGCATTGCAGGCAAATTGAATCCTGGCAATTCTGTTAAAAGTAAATGATGTTCTTTTTGTTCCAAAACAAGAATTGATCCTCCTTAATTCTTCATTATTAAAATTCAGGGAAAAAAATAGAACTATTTCCTATTCTGAGTAATTTACATACTTATATCTCAAGTGCCTTAGCAGAGTATCCAGTACAGGGTAGACACCTAAAAAAGAAATTGCTGAATTAAATAGAGAAATGTGAATGTTCTCAATTTTGAGTGTGTGTATGCATTGTGAGGTGAGGTATTTGCTTCCCCACAGTATCTAGCTCAGATCCTTTGCAGAATAGGACTTCACTCAAATTCTGTTGATTTTCTGTGAATGGGTCTCATTACCCAAATTTCATATTATAATTCTGTAATGTTCAATAAAGTAAAAACTTCCCGGACTGAATATTTTTAATACCCAGACTGCTTGCAAGGTACTTCAGGCTACCCAGAATTTCGCAGGAATATACATGCTAACATGTAACGGGAGAATAAATGAGCAGGCAGCAAGGCCTGTGGTGGCAGTAAAGTGTCTCTTTCTGGAATTAGTGGAGATGGCAGTGGGACAGTTTGGCCTCTCACTCACCCTCAGTGCTCCTGGAGACCCCCAACAGAGAAGCTGTATCATAAAGAAATGGATCTCTTGGATTGTTTCCTTTCCAGGCTTCTTCAGTTTCCCCACTCCCAAAATTATTTTCATTCAAACAATATTTCATGAATATGGTTTTGTCCTAGATGATGGATGCACCTAGGTCCAAGTGCAAGCTCACAGTGTTCATTCAGGATTCTAAGGCCAACAGTCTACCAAAAAAGCTCTGGTCAAGGGATCATGGAGCACTGAAAAATATGGGTTTGTAATCATGAGTGGTATGCCATGGACATAGATACGTTTGTCTAAAAAGAGTATGGAATGAGAAATAAGCCTTCTGGATAAGACCCCCAGGAATACCCCAATCTGACTGCCGATTAGCTCCTCAATATCTAGCCTCTCCCTCTTTTTTAGTAATTTGAATAGTTAAAAGACACTATTCTCCAGTTGGGAGGACAATAGAATCTAAACAAGGGGTTCTATGGGGTTTATGAGAAACCTCTTTAATGACTTATCTGGAAGGTGCAACATTTTACCTTTCCTCCCTAACTTTTGATGCTTCCTTGAATATGGATGTGATGGTTGCTATCTTGGACC
The DNA here is from genome assembly GCA_004027375.1 of Macroglossus sobrinus. Lineage (NCBI taxonomy): Eukaryota > Metazoa > Chordata > Mammalia > Chiroptera > Pteropodidae > Macroglossus > Macroglossus sobrinus. The sequence goes on along the minus strand of PVKZ01000089.1, from coordinate 1,635,154 downwards.
TTGAGGTGCCCTTGAAGCTGCTAGAATACTCAAACAGAATGATAGATCCTGGATCCCTATATGGCCTATTGCTGTGTTTCTTTCATTCATAAAAGAATTGCTCTTCTATCTTATTTAAGATACTGCTATTTTTGTTTTCTGTTAAGTGCATCCAAACGTAACCTTAACTGAAAAAGTAAGGCAAAAAAGATGAGTCAAGAATGAGGAAAATGAAGGAGACACACATTGAAGTAGAAAGGGAGATTATGAGAATATCTAAGAAGTCGAGGGGACAAAAGAATTCCATAAATGAATGAATAATCAAAAGTGTCAAATCCTCCATAAAAGTGTCTCTAAATATCCTTTGGACTTAATGGCCTAGAAGTCATGGATGACTTTTATGAGATTGTACAGGTTTGTGACTGAGGCAGAATTGGGTTTGGAGTTGAGTGATGAGAGGTGAGGAAATGGTGACCACAGGTATAGACAAACCTTTTGAGAAATTTAGGTGTGAAAGAGAGGCAAGAGATAAAGTGGAACCTGAAAGGCGGTGAATGGGGCCTACAAAGGATATTTCTAAGACTGGAGTGACTTGGGCCATTTTTAAGAGAAACCAGATGACAAAGAGATATTAAGTATATAAAGGTGGGGAGGAGTCAGTCCTTGTCCAGACCAGGTGCAATGTCCTCCCCTTATAAACACCTTCTCACAAGTACTCTCAACTCCCTCTCCTGTCTTTCCTTGTGTCTGGGGCAAACCCCATTCCAGAATAAACCCAATGATATTCATGCTTTCACGTGAGCAACTGCTGGAGAAAATTATACAGCTGAGTGGACAGGCTCTATCTAAAGGGCATTCCTCCCCACTCTCTGAGATGAGTATTTCATATCTTCTTTCCTCTCCTCAAATCTCCACAAGTACTTTGCTATCCTCAGTCTGCTGATAAACTCACCTCAACTTGATTGGAAAATGGAAAACATTAAAGATTTTTTCAAAATTATTTTCCCACTTCAAACCTTTTGTTTTTCACCCATAAGTCTCGTCCCTGAAACCTATCTCATTTAGGTAACTCAGAGGATGCTCATTGCTTGGAGAAAGGTTGTTGGGAAGAGAAAAGTCAATTCTTTGGTTTTGAAACTTATTTGACAGACATAATCTGGAGAGAAAATGATTTGGGTTTGTAAATTTATAAACTTCTGAGCTTTATAGATCTAATCCAGAAGACATATGGAAATGTGTGTGCTTGTTTTGGCTTGCACGATGATGGAAGCTGCGAGGAGTGGTGAGGCAGGGCAACATGCAAAGTGACTCCCACACAACGAAGAATTATCCTGCCCCCACAGCCAATAGTGTCCCCATCCCTGTACTTCCTTGGCCTGTTTTGATAGTGATTAGGCAAAGCCCTGAGAAAGATATGGTTATCAGGGACTCAAATCCCTCAAGTTTGAGGATTTGGGTAATATTGCCACCAGTAAGTCACTGAGACCAGTAGAAGTGATAGCTGAGAGCAAGAAGAATTGCAAATAGATAGTGGAGGAGGGAGAAAAAGAAGATCATTTATTTGAAGCCCTGAGACCAAATACAGCATCAGGAATGTGCTTTGTCCCACTAACTTCCCTCTTCTAAATCTCCCTTCTGAAAGTGAGGCCCACTGGCACCCTGGAAGAGTTACATCCTGAACCTACACAATAGAGTGGATCAGGACTCCAGCAGCCAAGAAGGTGGTCCACTCTGATCTTCCTTTAGGAAGGAACTTACTGTTCTGCTGCAAGGGTGCTGCTAACTAGGAGCCTCCAGCTGCAGCACCTTTGGGATCCACAACACTGTAGGAGCTGCAGCCAAGCTCCTCTGGGCAGTCTCCAGACAATTGCTGAGCATAATGAGGGTAGTAGGGTCGCTGTCTCCTCCTGAAACAAGTCTCCTCTAATAGGCATCTTTGCTTTGGAGCTCCATGTAGGACTGGCTTTGTCTGATCTGCACTGTGGTTTGAGTTTCCCCGTCTAATCCTTCTTCCCTTCTTTGCCTCCTCTTACAGGTGCCAGATCATCACCACAACCTGAAAGCTTTTTCTCCAAGTCCTGCTCCCTCCCCTTTTTTTCTTTCACAGGTGTTACTCTGCAATAAATTTGTTCTACTACTAACTCAGTCTCAGTGTCTGCTTCCAAAATGACCCAAATGGACACAGATTATAAAAGAATATGAGATGCAGGACACAAAGGAATCATCCCCTCAACCTATACTCATTTATGACAACTTTGTTGATTCTTCTTTCTCATTCATGATCTATCTGTTCTTATGTCCTATTTTCATTACTTGATTTGGGCCTTTACTACAATTTGCCTTCATATTTACTTAAGTAGTGTTTTAAATTATTATAAAATAATACAATCTAGAATTCAAACAATATGGAAAAAAAATTATTCTTTTCTATTCTAGTACTAATCCATAGAGTTAATCATTAACTTGTATATTCTTACATATTGATATATCTTTCTATAAACAAATTGGGTCATAATAAACATTGTTATGCAATCTGCTGAGTATTTTTAACTTTTAACTACTATTTTGAACATATGAACTTTTTTTCATATCAGTATGTATAACTACAGTCTTTTTAGCAACTATCATAATTTAGGTAATAAATCATGTCATTGAAGAACTTTATTTCCAGGAATTGTTTACTATAAATAACGCTACAGCGAATCTCTTTGTATTTACTTTTTTTGGGAATGGATACTCCATGTCTTTGTCTATTTTTTGTTAGATTATCTATAATTTTCATACTGATTTTTAAGAGTTCTTAAATGTTAAAGAAATTAGTACATTTTCAGACATGTTACAAATATTTTTCTCTTTTGTCATTTATGGTATATTTAAAATATATCATAAAATTTAAAATGTATGCATATTCAAATATATGAGTATTTTCTGTTACGGATTTTAGGTATGAAGTTGTGCCTACAATGACCTCTATATCAATGTTGTTTTTTTAAAAAAAAGCAAATCACCTATGTATATTTCTATTGCATTCATAGTTTTCTTTTTTAAGTATTTTTTTAAATTTACTGGAGTTTATTTCAGCATAACCAATCTAGTTTTACTTTCTTTACCAAAAGGCTGCCAATAATTCTAATGCCATGTGTAAAACAGCCATCTTTGCCCACTGATTTGAAACACCACCTTTACCAAACTCTAAGTTCCCATAGTATTTCTTGATTATTGTGTTCCTCAGTTCTTTAAGATCCTTACAGAACCTGTGTTGATTGGCCATATGTGAAAAAAACAAATGAGATAAATAACAAAATGGAAACATTCACCTCAACATAAGTCAATAAGAGAGTTCTCCAAGGTCCTCACCACTTTTACAGAGGGCTAGGTCTAAAGTTGAATAAGATGGTCCGCAGCTTCTACAGGTGCCAGGAAAGCAAGCAAGAGGACACAGATTGGGGCAATCTGGGTTCTTGCTGCCCTCTTAATGTGAAATCCTTTCCATTAGAGTTCCTGGATTTTACAAAAGCTGTGGTAGTTTTTAATGACTGCTTAACTGCAAGAAAGCTTTGCACTTCAAAGCTTGTTGCCATTACAGCTGCTGCATTAGTATAGTAAGCAAGGAGATCAGTTGCATAGGAGAACTTTGAGTGTCTTCTAGCATCCCTCTGCAGCAAGGCAGCCTTTCTGAAGGTGATTGCAGATGGACATGGCCCCACATCTTTGAAGTATACTCAATGCAGAATCAATTCAGGAACTCACAGATACTAGTTATCGCTTGTGTTTATTCACATCGCAGAGAAGGGTTTAATTCATGTAATACGTATTGGTCAATTCTTTGCTTTTAAACTTTACCTTTGGCCCATCAGCAGATCAATACATATTTTAATCTTCTTCTGTTTTAGAACTAGTTTTAAGACTCACAGCAGAGGCCCAGATTTTACAATCATTAATTGCTATTATTAGATCCTTTCATTTCCTAAACATCAGCAGTTTCTTAAGATTCTGCTTTCATTCCTCTACTAAGTTATCCCTTCTTGTTCATCACTTGGTTCTGTAGTGTCTTTCAACCAAGCCCAGAGTTAACAACTAGCCAATAATTGGAAGAAAAAGAATGCCCTGAAATTCTCCATTGATTAACCAGTCTGACTTCATCAACAGTTGCACACAAAACTCAAGTAGTCTGGCCACTTCCTGATGGTTGCTGTCAAGTACTTCCAAGGCCCCAGGTGGGTCTGCCAGAGTATAGGACTCATATTCTTTTCCTTTTTAAAATAAGTATTTTAAAGATGACAAAGATGAGTTATCATCTTTAAATGGCCAGTTATTTTACATAGCACAGCATGTTTTCCAGCATATCAAAGGTTGGGGCATCAGGAGACTCTGTCATTCCCCCATTGCCTAATTCAGGCAAGTCACTTGATCTCTTGGGTCTACATATCCTCATCTGTAAAAAGGAATTTAAATAGGACATTTTGGAAATTATGAGATAATATGAACACTGTATTTGGCACTGAGCCTGACTACCAGGACACATCCTAATAAGGAACTGTCCCTGTTAACAGTGTTGGTATCACTAGTGTCTAAAGGATATTAACTGAATGGACAGGAGTAATCTGACTAAATGGTCAGCTGTGTTCCCACCTGCAAACATCTCTTCTTACTGATGTAGAAAGAAAAGGAATTTGCATGATCCATTATAAAAAAAGAAAACAAGCCAACAGTCTCTTCACTTGGTTTATGGCATTTCAATCAAGACGATTTCTATGGCCATATTAAGCATCCTCCTTCTTGGGTTCTCTTTGTATCTACAATTCCTTTTCTATTTTTATAGAGTTTATTTTATTCTAAATGTAAAATTACACATGTTCCTTGTAGAAAATTTAGAAATATATAAAAATATGATGAAGAAAATAAAAATTATAGAGAATAAAAATTATTTATAATTATATTTCTGATAATATATTGGTGTGTTTTCTTTCAAATATGTACCAATGGGATATTTACATTATGTATATATGTAGAAACAAATCAAAGTTCTTTTGTATTACAAAAGTACTTCTACTTAAAAATATTCTGAAAAGTCAATACATTTGTTCAAAAGTACATAGTGACTTTAAACTTAGTACGACATTGTTGTTGGGTGAAATCAACCCCTGTCGCTCTGTTGTGTGGCTTAGTTCATACTTATGAAAATCTGTTGAGTGTAAAGTCTAAAAAGTGTAACTTCTACACACATACACTTTTGTATCCTCTTTTTGATCAAACATCAAATCATGAGAATTTTGTAATATCAGTAAGTAGTCCATAAAACTGTGATGCTCAATATTGTGTAACAGTTATAAGAATACAAAATTTATTTGACAATTTCTTATTTTGCTTTTATAAATAACCCTGTGATGCATATTACACAGAGAAATCTTAGTGTATACGTATGGTTATTTCCTTAGAAAAGATTTCTAGAAGTTGGATCAAAAGTAATACCTTAAAAATTATGATACATTTAGCCAAATGCTTTCCAGAATGATTGTGCTTATTTACATACTACCCACTGTGGCACTACTTACTTACTGACACAAAGTTATCGTCATTTCAAAAATCCTCTCTAATTAGATAGTCATGAAGCTTTATTCTATTTCATACATTGTGGTGTGCTTTCTAAGCCCTCAAGTCTGTACTTTCCTTAATGATAATAGGCCTTAGGCCTCCAAATTATCTGTACTACCTCATATTTGTCCCAGGAGCCATGGCTTTGCTTGCATTACCTTCTTCTTTTTTGTCTTGTTGCCTCCCTGAGCTCTACTATTTCAAAGTCATACTGACCAGTTTTGCTTGATGTGAGACTACACTGAAGTCTCTTCTCACGCCAGGAAGTACAGATGCTCCTGGTCTCTATTCTGTAGCAGATTGGAAAAGGCTATTTACGGTGCCTCAATGGTTCTGAGTGGGAAGATGGTTTCTGAGCAGTTTCTGGTTTCCCTACTCAAAATTTCCTCCTTATCTTGCAGGTAGAGGTAAAGTTGAAATAGTAGTGCTTAGATTCCAAAGGCTAACATACAGACATACTCACTCACACACACACACACACACACACACACACACACACACACACACAATTTTCATTCTGGTCTTCCTACTTTGGAGTAAATGAACATAAATAAAGTGATTATTATAGACTGTTCTCATCTCAGGTAATCACATCCATCTCAATGAGCAGATTATTATAACTCCTTACACAATTATCTGGCATCAGTCAAAGAGATTTCCTAAATAGTATTCAACATAACTGCTTATCCAGGAACAATTGCCTGTGGGACTTTGGGAGCAGACTGAGGATCCCTTAAAAAGGTGCTAAGTACCTACTAGCTGCTTTCCTAGATATTCTACATACTCTGGAGATTCTCTCTCTCTCTCTCTCTCTCTCTCTCTCTCTCTCTCTCTCTCTCTTTCACACACACATATACACACATACACACACACACACATACACACACACACAAAAAAATCTGTAATACAAACTGCATAAAATATAGAAAATGTTGCGTATCACCAGTTCTCAAAAGATTAAGGAGTCTGGAAAATCAGCTACAAATACTAATAATGTCATTTTTCAAGAAAGAAAAGTCAGCTATTACTTATAAATTAAAGATATTAGAAGAAAGAGAAATGAAGAGGACTCCCATTGACTTTGGAGTGCTGTGTTCACAGTGACTCTGTGGTCGAATTTACCAAGGGACAGAGAACGAGGGAAGAGATAGACATGATGATACAACCTCAAAAAGTGTTCATTATTTAAGGAAAAAGAAGAGGAGCCAAAAAAGAAGACTCTACCAAAAAAGTAGAAGGATAATCAAGATCGTGTATTTATGCGGAAGCTGAAATAGTAGTTCCAAGAAACAGAAACAAGTCCATAGTCAAGTGCTGCACAAGAAGTCAAGGAAAAAAACTGACATAATTAGGTGGGATATATGGGTAGGAGGTGACCTTCAAGAGAGTATAGAAGTTAATGTTCCTTGAATGACTTTTCTGGAGATCCTCTTTCTTATAGAATCTGGCATATACCCCTCAGCGTCCTCCCATTGCCTCTGCTGAGCTGGTAACAACAGCCCATAGAATCCTCTCTCTTCGGACACAGATGACCAGGCAGGTGGACCACAAAGAGTTTCAAGGTAAGCTCTTTCAGGTTCTTAAACTGGAAAAATACATGAAGCAGAGCTATGGTGGCCATAACCGGGCCATATGGGAATAGGGCTGAGAGAGCCAGTCAGTAGAGGGAGAGGAGAGAAAGCAGAAGTGCAGAGAGCAACAATGAACAGGAGAAAGATACCACAATGTGAGAAAGACTCCTTTCTTACTCTGGAGCTTGTGAGGCACTACTTGCCCTGGGGTTCCATAAATTATCCTGCTTTCCTTCCAATAATTTTGAGTCAGATTTGGTGCCTCATAATCAAATTACCCCTAATGGGAGACAATGACTACTTATATCATTTATCTGTATGCTAAATATTCTCGCACATAATGCTCACAAGAACTCAGCAAAAAAAGGTGTCATTATTTCCCTTTTCCCTTAGAGAAATCGGAAGTTCATGAGGCTAAATAATGGGCCTAAGGTCACACAGTTGCTAAGTGAATTCAGTTTTAAATTCTCATGCCACTACTCTGGGCCATAAACACAATACAAGTTCAATTACTGCTGATTGATAAGAAGTCCTCAGAAGTGCATAAAGGCTAGGTTTGTGCTATAATCTCTTCCTTTATATTAAATTATAAATGTAACACCTTAATTTGAATCACTCAAACATCAGCATTCGGTATGCTCCATAAGAGAGGAAATGTGTCAGAGAGAGCCAAAAGCTTTGCAAAGGAAGTTTGCATTCTTCCAGTTCATGAAATAAACTACTACAATATGAACTTTATCACAAGTTCTTAGATACTCTAACAGAAGTATAAGCCTTTCAGTTATTAAAAGAATTGAAAGCTCTTTATTGTGCATGAAAAAGACAAACTCCTCCCTTTCAAATTATTCTATTTTATAGTACAATTCCTTCGGCTGGGAGGAGAACTTCAGACACTTTTTCAAATAACCCCAACCATTTAATCTGTACCTTTAGGAAGTCATGCTGAGAGTATATGGAAAAGAGACAGACAGAGCCAGAAAAGGGGGGTGGGAAAGGGGGAAGAAGGGAGAAGAAAAGGTAAGACATTATTTCTGATATAGTAAGAATCTCCCAGTTATTCTGGCCTACTTTAAAATAAGCTGGGTATTTCTAGCCACAAAGAACACTTAACATTGTTTAGGGAGCAGAACTTTAAAATCTATTTGTCTACTCCAAACAAATCTTTCCATCTATTAGTCATCCCCGTCATACATAAATCAGGACTACATTACTTAAACATTTCACTGGAAGTTAGGGTACTATCTTAGTCAGCTGAGGCTGCTATAACAAAATATTGCAGACTGGCTGACTTAAGCAAGATTTATTTCTTACAGTTCTAGAGGCTGGGAAGACCAAGATCAAGGTTCCAGCTAATTCAATTCTCACCGAGGGCTCTTCCTAGCTTGTAGAAAGTCACCTTCTCGCTATGTCCTTACATGGTGGAGAGAGAACAATCTCTCACTTCTTTTCTTATGAAGCCACTTATCCCATCATGAGGGCCCCATCTGCATGACTTTATCTAACATTAATTCTTTCCAAAGGCCCAGTGTCCAAACACCATCATAGTGGGGGGCAGGGCTTCAACATATGAACTTGGGAGGGTCACGATTCAATCTGTAGCAGATGTTTTGAACTATTATTAAAATTTATTAAATTAAAAAAATCCTTTGTGAGCAACACCACAGAATATCAGCCATGATATTATAACACGATACAAATGTCTGCCCAAGTAGAATAATAAAGCTTGGACAAATGCCAAGGGCCTTCTATAATTTGGGAAGGTTAAGGAAAATACATTTGAAGGAGATTTTAGGCCATGGGAAATGGCTTTTTAAGTATATAATTTTAGTAGGGTTTTACTGAGGGAGAATTCAGATTGCAAAGCATCGGTCTGAGGGGAGCACAGGCCTTACATGCAGGCTACTGCATCAGGAACAGAATCCAGATGCAGAGGGTGTTAAGAGAAGGGGAAAGATCAGCTGCTGCACCCCCTCTCTTGGCCATGTGCTAACTGGAACTAGGGGAAGCTCAAGATTGAGTCCTGCTTAAGAACTGGTTCTGGATTCTGTGAAATCTTGAAAATAACACATACTTTCAGAAATTCAGTAATTACTTAAATTCACTTTTGAGGGCTGATTATTCTTGTTTTTGGAAAAGCACTTCAATAGACCTTTTGGTTCTTCAAAGGTAAACCCAAAATGCTAGTGTAAAATAAAAAATGTCCAGAAAACATCAACAGCTTTAATTATATCTAAAACTCTATTATGTGTACAGCTATCTGTCAGTAGACTGTGGCCAGGAAGTAGGTTGGAAGGAAAGCTGAGATTATTTTCCCCACTTACAAACACTCACTATGGGTAGAGTACCTGGAGTCTGAGTAAAAAAGACATACTACAGAGCATACATATTGTGAAAAAATAAGTCAGCCTAAAACAAGGAGAGTCACTCTGTGAAAGGCCTTTTCCTAAGAACATTGAGAGTCTTCATATCTATTCCCAGTTTTGATTTTTCTTTCCTATGATAAAATTCCCTTTGGTTATTTTCAAGTCTTCATTAAAGTTGTGCTAAACACTACAGCCTAGTCATAGTAAAGAGATTTAATTAATAATCAAAACATTAAAATAGTAAATTTTATGTTATGTATATATTATAATTTAAAAAAAATTTTTAAATAGTTTTAAAAACTTCCCAGGCTCAGATAGCTTCATTGGTGAATGTCATTAAATGTATAAAGAATCCTTCTCAAACTCTTCCAAAAAATAGAATAGGAGGGAGAATTTTTCAGTTCATTCCATGAGGTTAGTACTAACCTCATAGCAGACAAACACCACAAGAAAATAAAATTTCAGACCAATATACCTTATAAATATAGGTGCAGAAACGTCAAAAAAATCCCAGCTAATGGAACCAATACCTTAAAAGAAAAGATTATATACCACACCATAATTTGAGAATTATCCAAAGAATACAATGTTGGTTTAACATGTAGAAACCAATCAATGGAACACATCATATTAACAGAATCAAGAATAAAACATCTAAAAAGATAAACAAAAATCATTTTACAAAAAAGTGATCTTAAAATTCAGATGGGAATGCAAGAAATACAGAATAGGCAAAAAATAAAAATAAAATTGAAAGACTCGCACTTCTCAATTTCACAACTTAACTTCAAAACTACAGTAATTAAGACAGTGTGGTACTAGCTATGAAAAGACATATATAGATCAATGGAATAGAAATAAGAGTCTAGAAATAAAGCCCTTATGTTTAGAGTAAATAATTTTTTAAAAGAGTGCCAAAAAAAACTCAATGAAAGAAGAACAGTCTTTTTTTAACATATGGTGGGGGACAACTGGATATACACATGAAAAAGAATAAAGCTGGACCTCTAGTTCACACTACATACAGAAATTAACCCAAAATGGATCATTGGCCCTAATGTGAGAGCAAAAACTATAAAACTTTTAGAAGAAAACAGAGTAAATCTTTGTGAACTTGGGATAGGCATTGGTTTCTTAGAAAAAACACAAAAAGCATAAGTGACAATAGAAGAAGATAGGTAAATTGAACTTAACCATAATTAAGAATGACCTTTGTGTTTCAAAGGACATTATTATTTAAGTGAAAAAATAACCCACAGAATGGAAGAAAATATTTGCAGATCAGACACACACACACACACACACACACACACACACATGCACACAAACACGCACAGACACACACACACACACAGACACACACAACTTGTATCCAGGATATATAAAGAACTCTCACTCACAACTCAAGAATTAAAAATGCATAAACAAATTAAAACAACATGCAAAGGACTTGAACAAACATTTCTCCAAGGGAGCTATGCAAATGTCCAAAAGCACATACAAAGATGCTCAACACCATTAGTCATTAGTAAAATGCAAATCAGAACCACAGTGGTACCACTTCACACCCACCAGAAGGGCATTATCAAAAAGATGAACAATAACAAGTGCTGGCAAGGAGGTGGAGAAATTGAAAACCTCCTGCATTGCTGGTGGGAATGTAAAATGGTACAGTCACTTTGGAAAACAGTCTGAAAATATCTCAAAAACTGAAATTTGGAGCTACCATATGACCCAGCAATTCCATTTCTAGGTATATACACAAGAGAAACAAAAACATGCCCATGTAAACATTTAACAATTCATGTTCATTGTTCATAGCAGTATTCATCATAATAATCCCAAAGTGGAAACAAACCAAATGTCAGTCAACTGATGAATGGATTAAAAACAGTGTGGCAGTCATACAATGGAATGTTATCCTACATATAGAGGAATGAAGTACTTATACATGCTACAATATGAAGAAAACTTGAAAGCATCTTGCTAAATAAAAAAGCCAGGTTTAAAAAAAGGCAATGCATATGATTCTATTTACATAAAATATCCAGAATAAGCAAATCCTTAGAGACAGGGAATACCTTATGGTTTCTAGGGACTGGGGGACCAAGGAATGGAGAGTGACTGCTAGTGGGTATGGAATTTTCTTTGGGGTAATGAAAAGATCCTGGAATTAGAAAGTGGTGATGGTTGCTCATCCTTGGATTGTACTAAAATCTACAGAATGAACTGTATGATATGTGAATTATGTATCAATAAAGTTGTAATTTTAAAAGAAGATATGCAGGCAATCCAATCTAGATGTTTGAACTCTTATGAGAATTCTTAGAAAGCAGATAAATCTAGTCAATGGGTAATCATCAATTGTGAAAGTTATTCAGTAATAAAGTGACACAAGGTTTCTATTCTGATTAATGTGACATTCAGGGAAGACTGTGCTAGACCTCCTCAGGAGCTTCTCATATGGAGAACAAAAGAGAATAAGAAACCCTGCAGATTATTAAATGGCTTTGAAGTTGATAATGGTGTCCATGTGCCAGGACTATTATGTGCAGCCTTGCATGTTGTGTGCTAGTCACAGACTATGATGTGGATGGTGCCTTCTGCTGTGCTCACTGGCAACCCTGTTCTGCCCTTCAGGGAGTCTTGGACTCAGGCACACTTCAGTAAGAACATCATCACCATTAATTATCCAAAAGCACAATTTTTTATTGTGACTGTGAATGTGAATCCTGCTTCATAGGAATCTCTCGATGGTCTTCACAGTACATCTTTAGAATATTTCTCCTCAGCCCAGAGGAAAACTTAAGTGTATTCACAAGTGATGCTTCTGTGTCCATAAAAGCACTTACAATGAGTTCAATAGTCAGCTGTACATCAAGGTCACTAAAAATGAACTGTTGCCTTTCAACCTCAGATCCTAAATGATTGCAGGAAGTGTCAAAGTTCCAGAGTTTTCCATGCAGTTTTACTGCAGAAGCCTCTTACTTTCACATCAGAAGTGAGCTTAGAAAAAGTAAAGAAAGCCATATTTTGCTATTATATGAAGAAAAGGGGCAAAAATCCAATGTCCTATTATACGTCTTATGTTTATTTTTTGTATGGTGTTATTTACTAGGCATCCAATATGATCCCATGCATTCCAGATTGCATTTAAGATTCTCCCTTTATATAGATACCTCAAAAAATAGAAGGGATCTATTGAGGATAGGTAGCTCCCTTTTATTCTTGTCATCAGTGAATATTTATGAATATCTGATGGCTCTTAACCTGTCAGCTGAGTCTTCTTCAGATCTGAGTAAGACTTTTTATTTTACGTAGTTTCCTACAACAACATAACATTTCTGGAGCTGATTCACTGGGAGGACTCTGTCAACAATCAGCGTTTCACTGGCATTAACATGCAATAAAAGACAATGAAGCATGACTCAATTAAACCACAAAAAAAAAAAAAGAAAAGAAAAAGAAAAAAACTGTCTTCAGATAACATTAACCAAGTAGTTTTCCAAACCTACGTGAGGCTTCTGCTGCGTGACTAGCATTATGGTCAGTGCTTTAAAAACATATGTCTAAGCATCTAACAAAACCCCACACAAATGATTTAGCAGAAAGAGCAAAACTCTTTCTGATTTATCTCCCTCTCATACTGTAGCCAGATATTTCACAACTTCTAATATGCAATATCAATTAGGTCTCATCACTACAAAGAATAAGGACAAATTTTCCCTTTGGGACATCAATGGAAATTTAATTTGCACAGAAGATACAATTTGGGAGATGTTTAGAGTCAGACCTGCTTAAAGGTAACAAACAAGAAAAGATTGTGTAGGCAGTAATTCAGAGAAAATATGTAAGTACCCATAGTATGAACTCCCAGGACATCTGATATCTGGGTATGCCAATCAACCCATTCCTCAGCCAGAAATGAGTCTTATAATAGAATTGCCAAGTTTCAAGAGAAAAGATTGAGCTCTTCTACCAATACATAAATGTACACATTTATGCCTCACTTAACCAGGATGACTGAAGTGTTCCTTATAGAACCAGAGGTTTTTGTTTGTTTGGTTTTGTTCTTTGCTGTACTTGAAATATTTAGGACTCTAGGTTTAAAGCTTTGATATTTTAGATTTCATTATATTGAACACTTAATCATTTCAGTTAAAATTGCTCTCATTAGGAAAAAAACTATTTGATTTCACCAAGGGAAAGATAAAATAGACTCAAATATCATCCAATAAAGATCTTCAAAGATTTTATTGTTTGAAAAATTTTTAAATTCTTTCACCTTAGTTGTAATAAAAGGCATGGAGAAATGCCCAGGGACATATGTTGAACCCATGGGTAAACAGTAAAGAAAAATACTCTAACACATTTAAGATATAATTTATAAATTCCAAATCATTATTTGAAACTATGATTAATATAAATTCTTTTGAGATTAAATTTCTTTTGTAAGAAAGCTATTAAATTATGCAAACAAAAGTGGAATCAAATGAAAACAATCATTTAAAGTAGACCTTAAAGGTAAATTTAATACATTTAAAGCATGATACCTTTTTAAAAGTGTAGACATTAAATAAATACTTGCAATCACAGGTTAATTAAGAAACTACAAAAACGACGGCAATAGGGTGACTGAATGTCTCAATATAATCACTGTTTATTATATTCAGAAGCCAAAAATATAAAATAAAAACCTAAAAAAAATTAAATTCAAATTATGAAGGCAACTGATCAGGATAATTCAAAAGAATGATTTTTGTTTGAAAATATTGAAAGATTAATGTAACACTAAAAGTTTACTGTTTATATTAGTTGCCGATGGCGGCTGTAACAAACTACCACAATCTTGTGGCTTAAAACTACATAAATTTATTCTCTTACCATTCGGAATCCTCCGAAGGGTGAATCTGTTTCCTGGCCTTCTTTAGCTTTCAGAGGTGCCTGTATTCCTCAGCTTGTGGCCCCTTCCTCCATCTTCAAAGTATGTGGCTCCAATCTCTGCTTCCGGCATCACGTCACTTTCTCCTCTTTGTAATCAAATCACCCTCTGCCTCCCTCTCTTATGACACTTTAGATTGCATTTAGGGCCCACTCAGATTATCCATGGTAATTTCCCCAACTCAAGACCCTTAACTCAATCACATCTGCAAAGTCCCTTCATGGAATAACATTCACAGATTCCATGAGTTAGAATGTAAAAATCATTGGGGTCATTACTTAGTCTACCACACTAGTCCAAAAAATTTATTCTAAAATCCCCATCTCCATCCTAAGAGTTAAACAAATTAATGCCTTCTTGATCAGCTTTACTCAGCACATATCATTACTTTCCATTGGGAGGTTATAGCTTGTTCAGGCTGGCTTACCATCAAGACCTTTCAAATGAGGGTCTGTCTCTGAAAGTATCTATTAGTCTCCTGGCCCAAGCTAGAGACATTGGGTAACATAATGAAGGGTGTTAGTTCCTTTGAAAGACATGTACAAACTTCACTATTCTTCCCATTCCTAGTCTTATGGAAGAATAGATGTGGTATTGGTTTATTTTGTTCAATCAATGGACAAGTGATCTAGATTTCAAACCAAAACATACTTCTCAAAATTATTACTAACTTGTTGAGACAATTAAAAAAAATTTTCCTCCTCTTTAAAAAGTGCTAACTATTACTAGAAGGCAGGCCTGGCAAAGTGGAAATTGTATGGGCTTTGGAGCTGCAGCTCTGGGCTTACTAATTACTAGGTTCTATGTGATCTTATTAGTCATATGCTTAACATTTTAGATGCTCAATTACTCATCAATTGAATGGTGATGCAAAGTCCTACTTCAGAGGTTTATTGTAAGAACAGTCAAGTTTTCCTATGATGCCTGGCATGGAATAGTTGCTCAATAAATATTACTTATTTTCAACTTTTATGTTAGAAAACTTGTAAAGAAAGCACACAGCAAAATAGGATCAATTTACCATTGTTCAGTACAGTGTATAGAATGAATTCATATATAAGTAAATATAGTAACGTGAAAATAGTACTAATTTCTATTAGCCCTCAACATCAGCATATATCATAAATGTGAAAAAAATAGTGTTGCTAAGTTTAAAAAGAGTCATATTTTTGGTAAATTAAAGTTGTCATTCTACTACTATTTAAAAAGTTATTCACTTATGTCATTAAATTATCATTCAATTGGCAATTCTAGCAATGTCCTATACCTCTTTGCATTTGTATTATGCCTCTGCAAAATGTTTACATTACAAGTGCTGGCAAACCTAAATAAATAAGTGTAACATAGGTATCAAAATACTAACTTTAAGAATCCCTTTGATAATGATGGATGATATGCATATTTTTCTATATCACAGGCTGTTAAGAAAATCCACATTATAAAATATAAAGTAAAACTTCCTTTCCCCTACAAAAGTATTTGAAGTCACTCTCGAGAAATGTCTCTTTTATACATCATTTTTCAGGAAGTAAAGAAGTCGATAGAGCAACTGTCCCTGCCAACACAACACAGATCTCAAATATGCAGTGATTGGTCACTAAGGTGCTCAGAAGCAGTCTAGGTTTCTCAGATCTCCATAGGACATGTCATTAAGTCTTCTCCTCCTGCTGGGTTTGACTTCTGGGGGTGAGGGGAAAGCATATGGTAAAAAAATTATTGTATTTGGTTGTGAATACTAATCATTCAGAAGGCTCATCCGTCCATCTCTACAGCCTTTGGTACCTAGTTGGTTATCAATGTGACATACTTTGATTTGATTTAACAATCTTTTTGAATTTATAGTTCAGAATTCATAAAATTTATCTGTAAAATCAATGCCCACATTCATGGAGAGACATATACGTTTATTTTCGGTGTTATCCTATTAACAAACTGTAAAATTAAGGCAAGAATTTACAAAAGGCAGAGTTTACAAAAGTTCTTATTTCTCTTAAATTAGTAGGATCTGGAAATAGATACAACACAAATACATATACACACACAGACATAAAAGTGATATAGAGCAACACTTTATAGTGTGAGAATTGGAAGCTCAATGATGTTACATGAACCAAAAAGCTCTATATCAATTTCTATATGGACAATATCATAATCATGGTATGAAATGGCAGAAAAATGTTTTGAAAATGTGCAGAAATTATTTTATAATCGATATAAAAACAATCTATAGCATTTTCTGTTACAATAAATTTGCAACTTGAATTTCATGCATGTCACATTACACAGGGTATTATTTTGTAATACTTTAAACCCAGAATGGTTAATATAAAGAATTCCAAGGAAAGAATTAAAAGAAATTTGGTTAAAGATGTAATTTTACTCCACATAAAAAGCTTTCTAAGGATTTATATATAGCTATTTATACTGGCTCAGTACTATAAGAAATAGTATTGTGCTACACAATATGACAGTAATAGTGCTGTGTTACCTCAGATGGACGGCATAAATCACTTGGCTAATTTGGCTAACAATATAAATAGTCAGTGTACAAATTTTATTACCAAGTCCAATTTAAAAAATTCTCAGAAGTTGGGTATATTTGAATCAAATGTCACTGTAAAGTTAAGACAATATAGATTCCATAATACATACCGTTACTTTCTAATGTATCTATAACAACAAACTCCATAATGAAAAGTAATATAAAATATGGATTTTGTATCAAAATTGTTCGTTAAACTACAGTTCACATCAGAAATTAATATCGCTGGGACTTAAACGATTAATACAAAAAACAAATACATATTACAAATATTCTTTTGTCCTTCACTTACCATAATGCAAACTGTTAGGATTTAACCTTTAAGGGTTAAAGAGTTTAATCAATGTCAATGTCTGATCTTCTGAAGGCGATAAAGAACAGTCTGTCTAGCGATACCCAACAGAACATCACTTTGTCAAGCCACAAAGCGTCCAAAAGCTTGTCAAGTAAGTTACCAGAAACCTCTTTGTGGTTAGAACTCAGCTCCTTCCTGCTTGACCTATTATTTGATATTTGACCACTTGGTTGCAAGACACTTGCTCTTTCTAGCTGAAATGTCACTGGGGCATCTTGTCAGCTCCCCGACATCTCGGCCTGACATACAATTTTACTTTTGTGTGCTACAAGGCAGAAAATGCAGGGCAATGGCCTTGTTTTAAATTCTGTCAGCATCAAAGATGGGCGTCACTCTTGGGTCCTACCAACAACAAAAACAAAAAAAAAAGGAGTCTATTTTGAAGGTCAAAACGGCCATTATCTTGAAGTTTTTCAGCTTATACTAAACATATTATCTGCTATACTGGTGTGAGAACTGTCCTTAAAAAGTGCCTAAACATACCACAGAAATCTTCCCAGGACAATTGCTCCACTCTGTTATCAAATGCAGACTTGATAAAAGGATGAGTTTTCAATGCCTGTAGGGACCAGATTCAGCCGTTAACTTAACTTGTTCAAATGGGCAAGTGGTATCATGTAGCTTTACAAGGAGCAACCTGACCTTCTCACATTGACCAGGAGTGACATTATTGTGCAGGAAGAGAAGCAGTCACATCATTTCTGTTTTGCACAACCTGCTTAAAGTTTGCAACTAAATGCTTGTCTTCAGTTGAGCTGACAAGAGAGAAGAGGGGGCTCAGTGAACCATGGCAGGGCTGCCATGAAATGACAGGAATCATTGGCATACATTTCAAATAGCTCTCTCAATCCTATTAAAGTATTGCAGTCCTGCTTTAAAATAGACAAGTATGAAACAACTTTGATAGATAGAGACTAAAATGGCTTATTGATTTTTTTTTAAGTCTGAAGGAAATTACCCAAAATGTGTCATTCTTTAACATTTAAAAATATGTTACATAAAAATGAGCAACTGTGATAATAAATAAAACTTAGAGGGGAAAAAAAGTTGGTTATTTCATTATTCAAGGAGATACAGATACCTGCTCACACCAAGATATCACACAGTTTTTAAAACCCGCTGCTACTTGTGTTGAAATGAAATTCAACTGATAGAAAAATCCCCCTTCAAAACAATTTTAATTGTACTGTTAATTCTTCCTGCATTTTTTTTTATTTCATAAAGTCATAATCCAATCTGAGTTGGTCTTTTGGCAATAGCAGACGTAGTTACTGGAGAGGAGTGAGATGATGTCAGGGGTGCAGAATTTATAAATTTCTCCTTTAAGAAAGTGTAAGTTGTATCAAGTTCAGCTTTCAATGGCAAAAAATCCCCAACGCCAATTGTGTCAGCAGGAAGAGCAGCTCTTGCAGGAATTGAGAGATTTGAATGGTCACATGATCCTGTCTGTGATATAAAAAATAATAATAATAAACACAGAATTGAAAACTCTTAGACAGTCTAAAACTGTAAACAGAAATAGACAAATAATCACTGTAATATAAAATGGAGTGAACTGCCATTTATATACCTATATAGTAATACATTAAATGTTTTTCAAGTGGGAGTGAATCTCTCATTTATTTTATGTCATAAAGTTTTCAGGACATTAGGAGTTTGCCTAGACACTAGACTTTGTATAAAACTTTTATAAAGTTATTGAATCAAAGAGTGAATACAATCAGGCATTTTTACCTCTGCTTCCATCCACTGGCTATTTGCAGAAACCAGTGCTAATAGTCTTTATTTCCTCATGCTATATAACACATGCTTTGTAAAACGGAAGATTAGACTGCTCAGAAAATGAACTATGGCACTCAGGGCCTGCCACCTGCCTCCACACCTTCTCCAGCCTCTTGTGCTCCCTGCCAGCACCGTGATCAGGAAGGCTCTTGTCCTCTCTCCCTGGTTTGTCCTGGCTATGATGTTCCCTGCATTACCTCCACACATTGACACTGACTCAGACGCAGTCACTAAAGCCAACCACTGACTCAGAGTCAACCGCTGACCTAGAGTGAACCATTGGCTTAGACTTTATTGCTGATGCAGAATCGACCACTAATGTATATTTGGAGAATACACAGGTTTTCATATTGACTACTGATATAAAATCAAACATCTACAGATTTGTGGAAGAAGCCACTGAGGAGGCCACAGTGAATGTCACCCGTGATTATTAAGAAGAGCCCAGCACCTCTGTGGAAAGCCACGAGTTCATCTTAGCACTTGTATAAAATGAAGCAGATTTTCCACTGGCTGTCATCTTTATTCTGTTAACCACAACTTTTTAAGAAGCCTCTGAGCTTCTGAACATGCCTACTCTTTCTTCCATTATAGGAGACTGAATAATTGTAAAAAACTAGAGAGACTTAGGATGTACCCAGGTGAGGATACACAGAGTGGAGGGTATCAACCACAGGCAGAAGAGTTGTATATGTTAACCATGTCCCGTCCCATTGAATATTTAATAAATGTTCATTTGAAAAGTTAAAAAACACAAAATGAACTATGGATATGTGTGTTTTTAAAATCTATGAGTCTCACTTATTTGACAAACATAGCACAAAGAAAAAAGTCAATCTAGAAAATAGGACACTGAGATATAAAATGCCAGTGACATGAACATTTTGCCTTTAATAATGATGCCACAGCCCTGTTTTAAAAAATACTTTTCTATTATAAGTACTTAAAAATCACACATCAAAATACAGGATTGCAACATGAAAACAATGTGTCACATATTTAAAAAACATGGCTGGTATCCGGAAACTATTGGAAATCAAACAAGAAATACACACATTTATGAAGTACTTGAAAATAGAATTAATATTTTGAAGAAGCTAAATATTTAAGCCTTAAGTAATATCAGTACTAAGTAGTTAACAGTTAGCATGAATAAAGTCCTACCAGTAAAGCAGTAGGTGTTATTTTATGACATTTATAGATAGGAAAATAGTGATCAACTGTATGTCAAAATTTTCTAGATTCCCAGGAAATAAATGTTGCTGAGATAATAAGTCTAGTCATAAGTGTCTCCACTAAAAACCACATTTTATAGCACTTTTTAAAAAAAAAATCTTTTAGGTAGATTCCCTCACAGTTTTGACAACAAAATAATGTGAACTTTAAGAATCTGTTTTATTATGTCATGTATTACAAAACCATTTCTACATGTGAAAATATGGAGCAGTTATCTCTGGCCTTAGAAAAGTGTTAGAAATTCAACTGTTGTATGTGTTACCATTTTCGTGGATTTTTTAAAAAACTACAACTGGAGAAAAATCGATAGCTGCATCTAACACCTAGTTCTTTGATCTCTGTTCTTTTGATTTCTTGATACTCCACTGCAAGCCTACAGCTGACGGAAGTCATCTCTTGTTATGCTGGAAGTTAAAAAAACATCTAAAATGGCCACTTGAATGGCTTTATGAAGGAGCGGGTTTAGCACAGCCCCACAGAAGGACAGAACTCTTGAGATCATGTGTTGACCCTGATTAGTAGCACTGATGAAGTTTCACTTGCAGAATCTGAACAAGGCTGAACATATGACATTGGAACTGGAACAAAGACATCTCAGTACATCAAAGGCTGGAGGTGTACTTTTATTGCACCTTTAGTGCCCTGAGAACCATCTTTCCTGATTTTATTTTTAGCTGTATGTCTGAATTGGCAGCAGCATTACTTGATTGATGGTACTGCAAAAAGATGACAATGCCACCTACTAACTTATTCTGCCAGACCTGAGAGTAAAGGAAATGCTGGCAGAGCATGAGATGGTGGGACCTGATTTTCTGCTTACTAAAACTCAGTGATAGCAATAGTATTCTTTATTATGATAAAAGAATATTGTCAGGCAAGGCTTCAAAAGTTTGTTGTTACATCTTTATACTTCAAGTGCTGGTCTATGAAAACAACGAATGAAAAGGGAATGTGCAGAATCAAAAGAAAGAAGGTCAAGTATTCTCCGAGGATTTTTTCTCCTTGATGCCTCAGACTAGAGAACGATAACAGTGCCAGACTGACCAATCACTCCTGTTTTGCAATGTTAAACATATATGTAATTTACTCAAATCTATATTCTGTGCTTGAAGTTTCCTTTTTTTGTTCTTGTGACTCCATCAACCTAACACATTATGTATGGAAGGCTGTCCTTTAGAGAAGGTCTCTAATTGCTCATTTCTCCTTAATATTCTATGGATCTTGGCACTCAACAAAGGGTCCCTCTTTTGTCATCTTACTTTTTAATATGTCTATTTTCAACCATGTTGCCTGAAAGCAATTTTGAACTAACATAACTTTTTACTAAATGACCTTGAAATGTGGTTTTGAGTATTTCTCTACCATTTCAAATCTGAGATTCACTTTTTGCACACTATCTTTTGACCTAATGTCCTAAACATAAAAAATAACCTGAAAAAAGTTATTTCCTTAAAGATTTGCACACCCCCAAAAAGTATATCCTTCACCAAGTAAACAGATATACTTTTGTGTATATAAAACCATTTTTTGTTGTTGTTATCAGGGTCATTTGTTAAACTCCATATCCCATACACTGCTAGAAAATAATTTATTTCTTTGAAATAGAATAAAATCTGATTTTAAGTCACTTAATAGCTTAAAAACAGGCCAGCAAAAGTTCTGGTGAAATTCTGATTTCAGACTGTAATGTTAAAAAAACATGTAAATATGAACTATTTTTCTCGTTACAAATAACACCCAGAAATATATCAATAACACTTTTCATATAATACAGCAAGTAAAAGACAGTTAAATAACTTTTATTGGAGACCTTAAAGTTAATATTCATCACCTGATTTTATACTTTAAATCTGCAAAGTCTATGGTCATTTAAACTACTTCTTAGACTACTGAGGTGTTCTTGTACTCTCTCATGTAAATCTAAATTTAAGCAATTTTTTTAAAAAAGTAGTTACCTGCAATAAAAGCTAGGAGTCGTGTGAATCTTTATGGAAGCACTTTTATTTACTCAATAAGCTGTAAATGATTCTATTTGAACTGTTATAGTCCATCAATAAATATATATTCAGAATACAAAATGTGTTCACTAAATTTCTGCATTTAAAAATTTTTATGAAATATTATAATTGGACATGCCCACTAGCTATTTTTCAAAGCTTTAACATCTAAGTTTTTTAAGAGCATTTTTCCAACAAAAAAAGTAAATAAAGCATTAGTCTAATAACAAGATAATCACTCAACAAATTGTATATAAATCAAAGCAATTTTGTAGACCAAAGCTTCTGAAACAATGACACTAAGCTATATGTCTCCTGTGTAGCATTTATGATCAAATTAAGTCTTCTAGAATCTAGTATTATAAAAAGTGAGGGCTAGTATGATTTAGTAAGCCTGAACAGTATTGCATGGAGATTATGCTAGGCACATGGCATGGTGAAAAGAGTACTAGACAAAATCAGAAGACTTTAGTTTTTTCTCCCAGGTCTGTTACAATCAGCTAAGTTATTTTAGGCAGGTGAATTAGTCCTTCTAGGTCTCACTTGCCTTACCTTTATAATGAGGAGCTAGCTAGTCTCTTTCCAGCTCTGAACTTCTAAGGGTCCACTATAATTCCACATGCGACAACATAAGATATAATGTTAACACTCAACTTTTGTGGGTGACATTAATGCAGAAATCAGAGTCTCCCAAATATAGTATTTATGATTTTGAGGGGATATAGATAGGTCATTCTTAAGGGGAAGGAATACATTGTGCTCGTGGTTCTAAAAAAATGTCAAACAGTTAACAAGACTAGCCACAGTTTAGATGATGTGGCTTCATTCAATTAAATTCTCCAGTATATTTTTTATTACTTTGACCTCCATGATGATGTTTTGAGATCTGTAAGTTATTGACTGGTTTTAAGTGAAGCATGCAGCTCCACATAAACTGATTAAGGAATCAAAGTCCCATCAAGGGGGGCTTACAATGAGGCTCCCTCACCATTTCTACTTTAGCTCCTAAATGTGTTCTTACCACTAGAGTCTCATTACTCAATATCACAGTTTCCTTCTTTCCAAATACCTCAAGTTAATTCACCAAATAATACCTGTCTACTTCCCAGTTCTGCCATACTGGCATCATAGGACAGTGCAATTAATACAAATAACCAAAGTTGGCAAAAATCACATATTTAGTTTTCTCTTGTGGAATGCTCAGTTATATACCTGATATATATATGTACACATATATACATGCACCTGATAAGTATATATATACATATATACATATATACATACATTACATACTTATGACATGTAGTCATATACATACATTATATATGTGTATATATAAACATATATATAATATACATTCGTATATACTTGCTATCACATCATGAAATATTTAATCCTTGTAGTTACCCATTATTCTAATTTTTGGCTACCAATACCAAACCATAAGAATATTTTACATGTTCATCTCCCCATAAATCATTAAACCTTAGTGCAGACCAATTTGGCTCTTTAGTTAACTGACACCAAGATATGTGGGGACATGTCAGTCAATGGAGCATTGTAGAGGAGACTCTAGATAGATAAAA
This sequence comes from Macroglossus sobrinus, assembly GCA_004027375.1. Lineage (NCBI taxonomy): Eukaryota > Metazoa > Chordata > Mammalia > Chiroptera > Pteropodidae > Macroglossus > Macroglossus sobrinus. The sequence goes on along the minus strand of PVKZ01000089.1, from coordinate 1,611,206 downwards.
AACAATCAAAAAGGCCTGGGCACCAAAAAAGTAAGAAAGAAGGGTGATCACAGACACAGAATCAAATTAGAAAAGAGAGATGGAAGATATTAATAACAAATTTGATTTATATCACACTGATTTTGTCCTCAGATATTCTGCATTGGTTCTAAAGCCAGAGCTCTAAAGTCAATCTACCTGGTAGATTGACTGAATTTTAATGGCCTCGATTCTTTGTGCTTTCTTATAGGCATGTCCTTTGCCAAGTGATGCTCAAGCTCTCTGCAGCTTGGCTCACAAATTCTTTGCTTCCCCTTCTAGCCTCAGCTACCATTTCCTCACTTGTACTCTGCAATCTAGTTATATAGAACTTGTGAGTCTGTAAATATGATGTTCCATAGTTCACATCTTTCTGTCCACTGTCCAAGATACCTTTCTACACTCTGTGGAATGAGTGCTTTTTATACCTTTCAGACTCTGCTCAAGACATAACTGTTTATAAGTCCTTTCCAGATCTTTGCCCTACCCTTCCCCAACTACAATTAACTGTAACATCCAATCACACTTTTATATTCCTTCATGAAAATTTATTTTTCTATTTTTATTTGTATACACTCATATCTTCCCTACAAAACTATGAACATCTAGTGCAACTGATTCTTGACTTTGTATTCCTAGCACTTAGTAGAGCATCTGAGACTAAATAAGATTTCTAACTAACGAATGGCCGAATGAACAAACCACTCACATTATTACTTCATGGTTATGGTCTTATATTTCTATTTGGTTATTTTACAAATATACAGTTATGTATCAATTAAAAGTAGCACAGTATAGTTGAAAGAATATGGTCTTTGAAGTTGAAGGGATCTCGGGATCTGAACTTGATTCTGCCATTTATTAAGTATGTGAGCTTTGACAAACTACTTTACCTACATGAACCTGCATCCTTGTCTGTGAAGTAGGAAGACTAACTCTGCATAGGGTTGTTAAAAGGAGTAAATAAAATAATATACACAAAATTCATAGCACACATAGTTCCCCTTCACCTCTCTTTCTACTCTTCTCAAGTGATAATAAATTCCAAATTTATACTAATGTGTATTGAACATACGTCAGGCACTGCGTTAGTTTTGTAGGCATTATCTCAATTCTAACAACTCATTGAGAAAGTACTCCAACTGTCCTTATTTACAGTTGAAGAAACTGGGACTCAGAAGAGTAGTATTAATTGCTCCATTTTACACAGTTTTGTAAGTGGTAGAAAGAGATATAAGTCTGGATCCACCTGATTCTTCTCCCAGATGCCTGACCACAACTTTTTAATGCCACTCAAAGAAGACACAGCCTAAGCCTTTTAAAAGAAAATATCAGAGTTGTTTCATAAACATAGTAAGAATTCAACAAATTTCTGTGAAACTGAAAAATAAAAGTACAAAGATTATAATAGAAGTAAAATATCAATGTTTATATTTTTGGTAATATATCTTACCATAGTCCAGTATTTGAATATCCAGAGTGCTGGGATAAATAGATTTTATGGCATTTACATAAAATAAAAGTTCTAGCCCTTTCACCAAAGGAACTTATATGTTGTTATATTCAGAGATAGAATTCAGCACTGAAGTTTTAAATCATAGTAGAACATTTAAACTTTAATTTTAAATTACTTTAAAGATGTCTTGTGCCTGACAAGATAACAATTCCCATTTTCTTCTCTTGGATGTTTAGATTTCCTGACATGTCTGAGGATGGAAAAAGAGTAAAAGAATTTTTCCAAATGGCTTTTGCTCTCTCTTTTCCTACTTTTCTTTACACCCCTGTGCTCCCAGTTTGTTACTATCTTGGCAATTCTGATACACTTACTGGCAGAGAATGCCAAAAATGGCCAGAAAATGCAAAGGAGGCAATTTTTTCCCTGTGTCTTAGAAACAGATGGTCCCAGATAACTCAGAGAGAATTTGAAATGTAAATCTATCCATACACTCAAGTTTACAAAAAAAGGTACAAATATTGAATAAAAACTATATTTTTAATGTACACATACTATATTGAAAGATGCCATTGATTTTTGATCTTTAAAACTATTTGAATCATGAACAAAGGCTATGAACTAGTAGTTCACAAAAGTAAAAATACAGCTGATTAAAAAATAGTAAACAATAAATCTCAATAGTTATCAAGAATGAAAAGTAAGATGAGATGTTTATCATAAATCAAAATTAAATTTTAAAAATTATTATATTAAATATTAGTGAAGGCATTATAAAACAGGAATTCATAAATTGCTAGGGATTGCATAAATTGAAAGAACCATTTGAGCTATAATCTGGCAACTGTCTTAAATGGTTAATATTATTGTATCCAACAATTCCATTTATGATTAATTAGGTTTCTTACATTAATAATAACAGGCAAAAACAGAAAATAATCTCGTATTCAACAATAGAAGTATGGTTAAGTAAGCTGTAGCCAGTTGATGGAATATTATGTGGCTATAAAATTTATGGTTATAAACTTATGTATAATGTGGACAAATGCTTAGGTTTAAGCAAGGATAAGCAACCTTTTTCTATAAAGGTGAGTCAGGTAATAAATACTCTACGTGCAGGCCATACATTCTCCATCGCAATTACTAAACTCTGTTGCTATAGCCTCCAAAGCTGCCGTAGACAACTTGTAAATGAATTAGTATGGTCGTGTTCCAAATAAAATTGTATTTATGAACAATGAAATTTGAATTTCACATAATTTTCACAAAATGAAATATTATTCTTTTGCTCTTTTTTCAACCATTTAAAAATGTCGAAACCATTCTTAGCTCCAAGCCTATACAAAAACAGTTAGCAAGTAGATCTGACCCATAGGCTGTGCTTTGCTTATCTCTGAGCTAGACTATGTAAGTTAAAAAGGCAATGTGCAAAATTACGTAATATTTGCTTTGAGGTATTGGAATTGTTGATTTTTTTCCCCTAAAGTTCAGTGTTTTCCAATTACCTACAATAATATGCCTTATTTTTACAACTAAGGACCCTTTATTAAAAAAAGACTAATTTTATACATATTGTAAGCTATATTTTAGTATAGTTATGACTTGAACTATGTGGTCAAAATGAAAATGTAATTGGTTTGTTAAAGGTCTCAGAGGGTAGGTCTTTTACCAAGTGTTTTGCAGGTTTTGTAAAGATTTTAATTTAGCTAAGAGCACATTCTTATTTCAACATTTTAAGTTATCAAACTCATATTCACAATCTGACATTAAGAAATCACATACACAAATAATTTCAAGGAGTAACTTGGACCTCTGCTCTGCACAAATGCAACTCCTTACGTACAGTGGCTACTTACAACTTGTGTGCCTTCATTTTAGCCTAAATAGCACTTTCAGCTGCCAAATTACAACTTCTGTGGTCAAAATGTACACATGTCACACTCCCTCTGGGAACTATTAGGCAAAAGCTTTCTGACCACTTTTTCATTACTGAAGAATTTCTTCTTAAAGTTATAAACATTTTTTATTAAATGTCAAAAATTTAGTAATAATCTGGAATCTATAAACTTAGGCCTTTCAGCAGTATGTTTTTCTCTGAGTGAAATTACTAACAATACACTCAGGTAAAGAGGAACAGAAGAAGGAAAGAATCACCTAAAATTTATTGTTGCTTGAAAGAGAAGACTTTCCTAAATCTTACTAACACTCTAAGTACCTGTCAGTCACATATCACAACAAAATTAGCAAAAAAAATCACATCTTGAAATTTGAAAACATTTTCTCATATCCCTCCCTTCCACCACTGTTTTAAACTATGTTCCCTCATTCTTCTACAACACCACATCTAAAATCCCTAGCAATTCTTACAAGTTGTTAAAAATAGTTTTTATCTCCCCACTGACCATCCAAGGTATATGACTTATATGCCTCAAGGCTGTTGACTCTTTGACCAATGCCACCTCTGGGCCTTTTTGGAGGGACTGGTTATCTTCAGTTAAAAAAATGTGGTCTCTCTATTTCTCTTTGAGAGAAGGGCACTTCAGATGTAAGTCAATCATGTGATCTGGGGTTCACATCAGTGGAATGCCTTCAAATCACGACAAGCACTTGGGAGTATGCTCCAAAACAAATCAATTAGCAGGTAGGCAATGACACTTCCTTTACATGATAGGCAAAAATGTTATTTCTGATAGAACCAGGCCATTTTTGGCAACTCAATCCAAACTCGTCTCTAGGGAGAAAATCCTATAGAACTGTGAGAATAATGCAGCAACCACAAAATTCCAAAATAATATACCTATAAATTAAAGTTCAGGAATCTATTCCTCACATGCTCAATTACATATGATATATTTTCCCCATGGTTGCATATGTATAAAACATTTCTAAACCCACATCCACCATTAGTATCATAAAGTAGCCTTATTCATCAATTCTTTCAAAAGAGATATATCAAGTACCTACAATGTGCCAGATATGGTTCCAGGTACCAGGATACAGCAGTGAATTACACACAAAAACATTCTCTGCCCTTGGGGAGCTCACACTGTTCCTAACTATCTGCACTGTGAGCCAGTCCTCCTTAAATTGGAATTTACTGAAATAGTATGTAACCACAGAACTGTTTTTGTAGTGTTACATTTTGCTGTATAGTGGCACTGAGTTCACCAGCTTCATTGTTCTGTGGTTACAGACAAGGTCCCAGTAATGAGTCACATTCCCCTGGTTCTTCCCTGAGCTGTTCACACAGACCTCAAGTACCTCATACAGGCCCCATCAAGAGCTGCTGGGTGTCTGCAATCCCTCCACCAGGTCCTGCCTCCAAAGTATTAGAGGGCTCCCTGTGCCATATGGGTGGCATTTCTACAAAGAAATGACCACATGCCCACCTTCGCCTCCCTGTCACCTGAAAACTGTGCCAACTGTGACTGGACCCCAGGGGCACATAATATCTGTCATAAAAACATTTCTTTCAGCTTCTACCTGTAGGTATCTTTTTTTTAAGTGTCCAGATACCAGTCCCTAGGCCTGCATGGAGGAGAAGCACTAGGCTGTTCTCTCCATTTCCCATCTCCTCCACTGGGCATCTGCTCACAAATTCTCCACCAGTCCTTCAACAATAGGCAAAGCCCTCATTCTAATTAACTCCCCAAAATCATGTACACTGACTTTTCAAAAAGGCCTACACTTGTTCGCAATGAAGTTCAGACACAGAGTACAGTATCCACAAAATAATGATTTTGACATAGATTTTAAAGCTCTTTAAATTCTTTCCTCAGTTATTTAAATGTTCCTTCACTTTCTCTAGCCTAAATGCAGTTTTAATTTTTGTAAACAAGCCATCTCTGCAGACTCATCTCTATTTCGTATTCTTTCTTCTTTATTGTATATTTTCTTATTATTTGAGAATATTCAAATTTGCTACTGAAGACATGAAAAATTGGATAGAAGTTCATAATAAGTGTTAAGCATACAGAATGAATCATCCAGAAGTCTGTGAGACATACACAGAATCTACATGTTAAGAATAGATAATAAGTTAGCACCCTGAAAGACAGGTCACTTATAGATAGAAAGGGATGGAAAGACCACATCATAAGTAGAGATATGCCACCTCTAGGCTAATGTCATCCTTAAACTGGACACAGAACAGCAGATAAAACTCATAGCTGCAGAGCAGCCTAAGTAGAAAGCGTATAGCTAGCTACTGGCCAGCAGTATTTGGCCAGTAGTGTGGCTAAGTGGCCCAAGGCACCTAGTCTCCCAAGCCTCTTTTTTCAAACCCCCATGTTGGTGCTCCTAACCTCACAAAGAATGCAGAAGGCTGATGCAGCCCAGAGAGACAAGTCACATGAACACTGCATATCCAAGGAGTCAGGTAGTATGGCCCCCCTCTGCTGACTCCCTACCACATCCCTTCTGCTTCTCCCTGTATGTTTCAAAATGATATGATAAACCTTATGACTTGAGTACATAACTTAATTTGGTCTGTGAGACCTTCTGTTGTGACCTCTGCCTGGTTGTGTCCTTGGAGGCCACTACTGGATCAAGGAAATTTTCCATAAAACACCTTGCTCCCTGGTACTAATCAAAATGCTGATCCAGAATAATGTCCTCCTTTCTTCTATCTCAGTGTCTGTTTCATCCTGTTCTTTCTATTTGAAAGGAGACTTCTCTGTCAGGTTTTTATAATTTTCAAGACTCACTTTTCTCCCAAACTTCTCCTGCCATCTTATCACTTCATATTTGGGTTAGATGCCACTTCTCTGTGTTATCATAACACCCCACACATATTTTTATAATAGCACAATATCACAACCTGCTGTTTGCTTAAACCTGTGCTATTCAATATGATAGCCGCTAGTCACATGTAATCTTTTAATTTTAAATTAATTAAAATTTAATTTTATGTAAAATTAAATTAAAACTTAAAATTCAGCAGAGACACTCAAAGCAAATAGTCTCAACCTTTCTCTATCAAATGTACCACGCAAACATTAAATAAATTTCTGGGATTTTTTTTTTTAACTTAAAACGTAGTTCCTCAGTTGTACCAGCCACTCTCTTAAGTGCTCAAGAGCCATATTTCCATCATTGCAGCAAGTTCTAATGAACAGTGCAGGCTTTTATTGTCTATAATTCTAACTTTCTCCAATTCTTCCTTTCTAGAGTAGCTAGAGTTTTAGAAGAGTTCCTTTTGGTGTTTATCTTTCTTGACCTTCTGGTGAGTGTCATTATGGCATTTTACTTAGGCCACTCTGAAAAAGAAAGAAAGAAGCCTGTAACAAAAGATAAGAGGAAAGTTACCTTGGCAAGTGTCCATTCTCAAGACACCCAGGTAGGAATCCTAACTCCCTTAAGCTAGATTTTCTGTATCAGAGAAAAATGCATTGCTTATTCTACTACTTTAATTTTCGATTTTGTACTCTCTTGGAGGAAAGATTTTATTGTAAGCTAAATTTGGAGGCAACCTAATTGTTTGATGTAAACCTTCGAAGTTGCCTTTGAGTTGAATGTCTATCTGCTTGGGCAGAAAAGGGGAAAAGAGGTAATTTACATTCACTTTGCTAAACATTAGCATCTTTTGTTCAATCATTTGAATGCAGGACAGTTAGGGGGAAACAGCTTAGAGAACAAGAGTTGACACATACAGTATAAAATCTTTTAAGGTGCTTGGATGCAATGAGGGAGAAAGTGAGACGGAACCATAGCTTCCTAACTGTGCTCCAGTCTGCAGGAACTTTGTGACAGGTCTCTGTCTCTCAGCTACACTTGACTGGCTTTTGCTGACATTCAGCTGTCAGACAGCAACCCTTTACCAGGCCCCTAACATGCTCCACAGCTTCACCCAATTAACTCGCTTTCACTTGACACGGCAGCAAAAAGCTTCATAATAGGTGGTCAAGGTGCATGGTGTCTGCCTGCCCTCGAACTGCTCACACACGGCAAGATGTTTAAGTACTTTCTGCCTGTGTGCTCACAACTAGTATGACTACAATTTAGTCATTCCATCTATTGAATTGGACAGGAATCTAAGAAATATTATAGTGATGCATTAAGCTGCTTAAAAATAGACTGCTAGATGACTAAAGTCAAATTTTAAATCAGTTCTTTAAGCCCTTCTGAGATTTGATTTCTAGACTATCAAAAATTAATATCAACTAGCAATCAATATATAGTTATTTTTACTCTAAATTTTTAATAATACTGTAAAATTCTTTAATAATAATACTATATTAAGATAACCTGGCATTCTAAATTTTTAATAATAATACTGTATAATTCTCTAATAATAATACTATATAAAGATGACCTAACATCAAAAAAGAATATTTGACAACTAAGGACAGAAAGGTCTAGGTATAATTCAAGAGTATGAAATTCAGCCTTTGTTCCTAAAAATTCATTTTTTTGACAAACTCGACATTTTTTTGTAAATCTTTGTCATGCTACTTAGCTTTCAGATGAAATAAACTGTACTTGAAAATACATATGGCTAAGAAATAAAAATTTTTATACTTATTGAAAATGATCAGAGTACACATTTTCTCTCATCTCCCAATATGTTCAAACTTAAAGCATATAATCAGTTTTTACTGATTTGTACTGTATACATTATGAAAGAAAACAATGTTATGTGAACCAAGAAAAGTAATATAAACCATGCTATCTTTGGAAACCTATATTTGTAAAGTTATATAATAAAGATGCCACCAAAAGAGTTACTTTATGATAGGTCTCTACTATTAGCATCCAAATGCAGATCTTTATAGCTATTAGTAGGATAGTGTTATTTCAATTCCAAGGATCCTATCAATAATCAAAGGTGAAAATCTAATTATAGGAATGAGAAATTCCAGCTCCCCACCATGAACCAATCCTAGTAGAGATTTAGCACTCCTTTACATCAAGACCAAGTAGAGTTTAACCATGCCTTGTCATTCAATATGAGTCTGAGAAGACTCTAGACTTTTGCAGTCAGCTCTTCAAGTAGCGATGCTTTTGTAATATGCCTTCAAACTGAAGGAAATCTTTCTCTACCAAATATATATATATATCTGTTGTTTTGACTACTGCTCACTTCTGACCAGAAGCTCAATGCAGGAGTAAATCTTGATAGAATTCTTGGGCAGCTTGGAAACCACCCTGCATCCATTTTATTAAGTCCTACCAATTTTTTCCATCTATATCTACCCAGAATCTAACCCTTCTCTATCTCCACTTACTACCCTCAGATAATTCTCACTTCTCACTTGTATATGTCTGTCTTCTCACAAAAACTTCCCAGATCCCTGAGAGAAAATCCCTTATCTCATCCTATTAAGAATGTACTATAATATAATAAGAGTGAGCACTTTGTGTTCACACTACCTAGGTTCAAATCTTGGACTCTACACATGAGTTTCTTCGTCTGGCACACAGTAAATATTCAATAAATAGCAGTTGTTATTACTCTTACTAGTATTAGTATTCTTATTTGGTAAAAAGGATGTAGCATATGTTAGGTATTCCATAAACATTTAAGTAAGTGAATAACTAAGGACTTCTTTGATTATTGCTTCATTTCAAATGATGTAAAGAATAAAAATTGCTCATGAAGAGAATTAGTGATGAATTTAAAACTTTGAGTTCTGATAACATCATTTTTATAGAACTAAACAAGAATTGAAAAATACCTAAACTTGAAAAAAAATCAGCAAGAATTTGGGAAGTTTCTTAGACATTTATTTCTGAACGGATAATAGAACCAGCATAAAGAAAAAACATAAGTCCTTTATCGGTCCAGAGGCATTTTTTTATTTACCGTCCTATTTTAAGAATTTGATGGCTTGCTTAATCTAATTCGAGGAAGGTCTCATTATTTACAGAATTTTAAAGGAATGAAAATAAATGGCTTATTTGAAATGAAGGTTCTATTTGAATACCATTTTAAATTTTTTAATTTCTTTGTTTCCCTGAAAATAGCTTCACATTTTTCTATACCAAAACTACTGAACATTTAACCAGACAAGGAATTCGGGATGATAAGATATAGTACTTCCTGAGCTTTAATGTACCCAAAATGACAGGCCATATTTTGTTATATGCCCTTTAAGTAAAGGCAAATCATAAAACAAAATTAAGCTGCACAATTAAAAAAATTACTAGTATTTGGAATATAAACAAAAATTTACCAAATTTTCAAATTTAATTTCAGTTTATAGCTACCCTAAATAATGCTTTTTATGAGACTAAGCCCCATATTAAACTTGCCAACTGTATTATTTTCCTAGGGCTGCTGTAACAAATTACCACAAATTGGTGGCTGAAAATAACAGAAGTTTATTTTCTAACAGTTCTATAGGTTAGAAGTCTATAGGTTAGAAATCAAGGCCACCCTGATCCAATATGAATTTCTTAATTTAACTAATTATTTCTGCAAAGATTCAATTTCCAAAAAAGGTCACATTCTAAGGTTCTGAGTGCCATGAATTTTCTAGAAGATTCTATTCAACTGACTGCATCAACTATTAACAACATAAAAAGGAATGTTTTAGGGTTATTATTCTTATAATTGTGGGCTCAGGACACCTATATAGTTCTATTTCTGACTATTTTAAGTAATAGCTTAAATATTAGTTCAGCAAAACCTTCTAGACTTCTTAAGCCCAATTAATTTTTAAAGATCATTGTTCATGAACATCACTTCTGGTAAAGCTATAGATTTAGTCTTCAAATGTTACTAAGCAAATGGAGCAAATATTTTATGAGACCGAGTTATATCTTAAAGTGAACTAACTTTTTTTTCTTAATTTCCAATTGCTGAATATGTTATTTTCATTACAAACCGAATGTGTTCAGAAAGTAGGATATTTTTAAAGTATATTAAACGATGCCATGATAAACATAAACTTTTATCCCAAAATTCTACAAACACCCATGAAACAAATTTTAATGTCTATAAATGTTAAGATCTCAGAATTTCTATAATATATGTGTAACTACAATTTTCTAACAAACATATGCAGATATGGTTTATAACAAGAGACAAACATCGCTTGTTGTTCCATTATCCAAATTCATGCTACAGCAATTTTTTGTCTCTACTAAATCCCAAAGTAACTTGATTTGTTAGTATCACCTTTTTCATTTTTTAAATCAACATAATTTTATTATAATAGGATATTATTTATGCAAAAAATGAGGCAGATTAAAATGTAAATTTTACAACCTAAGGAATAAAGCCCTGTATTGAGAAAGTATTAAAGTACTAAAATATAAAAGTACTATCTCCCCCTGCCAGCATTAAGCAGGAATTTAACAACAGATCTTGAAACCTAACTAAATAACATGTTTTAAGACAAAGATACAAAAATGCCCAAAAGAAGGCATTCTAAGGCTAACTATAATGCTCTGCCTAGGATAGGGAGTTATTCTGAGGACTTGGTAGTTCCTTCTTATTTGGAGAACAAGTAAAATTTATAACCTCTGCTTAACTAATTAGAACATAATAGAAATGGCAATCATAATAATAGCAGGGACTTTATAGGTATCCTTTCCTTTGATCTTCCTAGAAGCCTAGAGAGAGGAGCTGCTATTATTCTCATTTTTACACATGATGAAACTGAAGCATTCTTGAAGAGGCTGTTAATTGAACGAGGATCACATTGTTAGCAAGAATTGTGAAGCCAGGATTTGAATGATGCCACTCCAAAGCCTACACACCAGCCACTGTGAAAGAACTCTTGAGTTGGACTGCTTGTGCTCAAATCTTTGCTTTAGCACCTAGCAAGCCACTCATTATGGAGATGATAATAATACTGAAAAAATAATGCATACACATAGGGGTGGTTCTGAGTATTAAACAAGTTAATATGAGGTTCTTAGACTGTTGTCTTACACATGGGAAGCACTGGATAAATAAATGTTAGCTAATCTTCCTCTTCCTCTTTCTGCTCTGCATCAATCCTCTGGCTTGAAAACTATATATATATATATGTATATCTACACACACACACACACACACACACACACACACACACACACACACACACACACAGAGAGCCCTGTTTTGTATTATGTTCATAGACTGTACCTTTACCTAGAAGACATTTTCCCTTGGTCACAAGGGGGTATCAATAAGAAAATACAGATGATTTAGTCCAAAGAGAACAGTGGTAGCCACAGTGGTTTACAAAGAGCCAGAAGTGTCAGCTCTTTGGCTTACTAGCAGGGTGATGTTGCACAAATCACCCAGCCTTTCTGAATCTCATAAATAACACCTTTATCACTCATGCACACAAAGGTTATATACATGGATGTATTTTGAAAACTGTAAAAAAGATTACATAAGTAAACAAAATTGTCATCATTTAAAAAAAAAAGAAAGAAAGAATGAAACAACTCATAGCCTGACATTGGTTGGGTATAGGCCAGCAGCATTCTCTTTCTGCTCCCATAGTTCACCCCAACCAAAATTTCTTATTGAAACCCTATCATTTCTTCAAAATCATGTTCAAATACAAATTACCAAAAAATTCCCTAACCACCTCAATCCAAATAAATCTATCATTTTAAACTCCACTGAGTATTTACCATCTTATTGCTTTATGTGAGTCTGTCCTAATTCACCAATGAGATTATAAATTCACTCAACTCAGTGACCCTTCATTACACCTTTTTTTTTTTGTATTCAATCCATGTGCAGATACAACTATCTTTCTTAAATAATATATGGGAAGAGAATGAGCTCTAAAAGATTATAGAACTCTTGAAAAGGCAACAAAATTCATTGACTCAACAAACTTTGGTTTGATACTTAATAATGAGTCAGGCATAATTTGGGTGGTAAAGCTATATATAAAGATGATTAAACACAATACCTGACTTCTTCAAAACTATGCATAGGCCAACAGGCCTTGATCGTGATCTAGTTCTAAACATACAGGTCTGGTCTGAATGAGTAGCAGTGATCTGGCATACCCCCTGAGATATTAGTTGATTCTTTGGGCCTGATCTTTTTTATCTCTTTTCCTAAACTGCTAAGAATCACAAAGGAGAGGTTTTACCAATGTTCCCAAAATCTCTTCAAAACCAAGGACCACCCTTGGACCAAACTGGAACCTCAGAAGCAGTCAGAGTGGGAATGAAAAGTTTGCAACTTGAAAATAAATTTATATAACACCAAGTGCATAATAAATCCTATCACAAATAATTGGAGGAACATATTTCAATTCTCCTACGTGATCTCAAAATAAATATACAACTTTTAAGTTGGGGTTTATTCATTTAATAAATATTAACTCATTGCTCTTACATGCTTAATTATTATATAATTTCATGTGAACAAGCCTGTTTTTTTAAGCATATAGTGCTCTCAGCATTTACAAAAATAAAAGCAAGCACAGTTTCTTAACATTCTCTATGATGTACTCCATATGCATCTCAGAAGTTCTGAATTCATAAATAATTGTTCCTGGCACTGATCTAAAAAGATCTTTTTACATTTTCTTTTAAAGGTTTCTGTTCTTCTCATCCTTAAATTGATGAAATTGCCCAACTGCCATCATGCATATCAATTCTAGGGTCACTGAATTATATGCATCAATGACAACAGTGATGATACTGTTAACAGTGCTGAGAAACTCACGGGTATTATAGAATCATTACTCTGTTGCCATGAACTTGTAGGAAACAGGAATCTTCAAAGGAAAAACTAACATCAAATAGAGCTGACAAGCCACCCAGCAGTTTAACTCGGGATCATCTGCTTACTCAGTTTGGTTTGGGTTCAGCAGCCATAGTTCAGGGTTTGGGGTTATTCTCAGGTGGGCTGACATTCCAATCGCCAGATTTTTAAATTGCTTTGTTTCTTTAATTTGCTGTTGTGTACATTGCTATTGACGTTGTAAGATCTCTTAATCATAGTTTAATATTTCTATAATACCCTATATCTTTCTTTGTATTTCTTATGGTAAAGAAAAATAAATCAATATTTTTTCCTTAGAGATATGAGATGTCAACACATATGGATTATTTGTTGCAAAAATTACGATTTCTATAAAACTCAAAACTGCATTCTGAAGCATTCTTTTTACTTGAACTTAGAACTTAAAAGACTAGCTCTTTTATTCTTGTATTATTTTTGAGAGCTACAGATGATCTAATAGTATACTCCTCACCATCACCGTTATTATTTATTTATTGTGCTCCAAACGTATGCTAGGTACTGAATAATATATAAACAAAGACACAATCCCTGATCTCAGGCGAACTATTCAAATGGACTTACACATTAGAAATTTCTTTCCTTCCCTGGTATCCTTTGCTTAAGAAAGGGAGTGGGGAAGACCATAGAAAGGACAACTTCAATAATAACCTGACGTAACAGATGATCTTAATAATAAAAAAATTCTGAACCCACAAAGACAGAAAAACAATCATAGCCACAAGCTTGGCTTTTGATAACTAAACTTCTAAACAGGCTGGTGAACTTTAAATTCGGCCACATAATTCGGAATTTGTAATGGGACTTTTAGCAAACTATTCCTTATGTCCCAGGTATTATGCTAACGCATAGGAATAAAACAATTTCCTATTCACATGGCACTTCTATTTTAATGAGGTTAGTCAATTAATAATCAATGCAATAAGGTATAATAATATAACATGTGTAATAAAATATATATAATTTGTATATGTACTAATATATGTATAAGAATACAAAAATGTATAATAAAATAATAAGGTGTTTTGGGATTTAAAACTTTAGGGGAAAATCAACCAGGCAAAGAGTGGAAAATACTATTCCAAGCAAAGGAATCAACATATATGAAGGCTTATATGTATTAATTTTTACTAAGTAAAAAATAAATAAATAAACAAACAAACAAAGTAAAAAAAAAAACCATATTGGGAACCCTGTGACTGTTATAACTGGTAACCTTATATTAAGTCTTTGCATTTTGTGCTTTAAAATGAATTGGTTTATTTTATATAATATTTGTTTATTTTGTTCTTAAATGACTAGTTAAAAGAGAGGGTTCCAGGCTGCTATTCCTTATCTAGGATATCTTTCGAACTATATACCATAAGTCTTGATTTTCAAATGAACAGACAATTGAATAAATTTTTACAATTTTCTCTTTTAACACTGGATTTGAAACACTAAAGATATCAAAGTGTTGGCATAAGAACTTTGATCAGATGAAGGGAACTTATGGATCTGTTAATGATCATGTGAAATAAATTTCCAAAATTATTCTTTTGGGGGAATTCCTTACTACCACTGTATTTCAATGTTCTTTATGTTTCTTGTCTATCCAATGATACACTGTGGGTGCAAATTAAATATGATTAAGACTAAAAACAAGTATACTATAAGAATTGTTAAAATCACAATAATGTCCAGAAGTGCTGAACTAAGTGATAAATTAACCAAGTGTTGAATCAGTACTAACTGTGAGCTCCACTAACCAACTTACTAACTTGGTATGCATTCAGGGACTATCTAATACCCCATTTCAAAGGTGAAAATATTTAAAGACTCATTTTATTTATTAACCTAAAACACAGAAACCGAAACAGATGCCATTACTATCATTAATAACCTGAATCCTCTAAAGCAGCCTGCCATACGGATGAGGTAACATTGCAGCCATACAAACCTGTGAGAGGATAGTGTTTAATCTGTACCTACACACATCTGAACATTATAGAGTGAAAAAAACAAAGTGAAAGAAAAACATTTGTTTAGTACTAGAAGGCACCTTAGAGATCATGTAAGCCAATATCTTCCTTTCACAAATGTGGAAACTCAAATTGGTTATTCACTCAAGATCATACACATAGTAGGACAGTGCTAGGATTAAGTTCTTAACTCTTGATTCTCCAGTCTAGTTTGCGTTCCACTACACTTCATTAAGGCATATCCTCTCCACTCCTCTGTATTCCAAAAATAATACCACTGTATTTCTGTTCCCTTCAGCCTGGGAAAAAAGTACTGACCATAAGTTACTTGAAGCTTAATTAGATAAAATTAGATCAAAGATTGTGGATAAGAAAACTATGTTTCAGTGTAGTACTCTGAAAAGTCTTTATTAAGTTTATGAAAGTCTAGTATAAGACCTAGACTGAAAAATATATGCTAACATACGATTTTATTTCTTCAAAGGTTACCCTTATGCTTTTACTCAAAATATGTATATCATTATTATCCCAATAACAGGTAACATAAATTGATATGTTTAACAACAAAAATCAGCATTAGCAATCAAGACCTTATACAAAGTAGTGCCCCCAAAAGTTTATGCATAGTCACTCTTGACTATGCAGGAATAGGCAGCTCTGCCAGAGGTACTGAGTGAGTAGCCCCACTCTACCTGAGCTACTCTCGCAGCCCCTCCAAAGCCAGTGGGCATGCACAGCCCACACAGGTAATGTCCCCTGAGCACCAGGCTCTGGTGGGCAGACGGGAATGTATTTTTAGGCCCCACAGATCTGAAATAACCAGAGAAACAGTTCAAGAGCAAACCAAGAACTAGGGCAAGGTTAAACAGTAAGGTTCATCTCCTACACAGGGCAACTTGTGCAAGACCGTGGGAGAGAGCTCTTTCACATAATACATAGAAACACACATACAGAGTCAAGCAAAATGAGAAAACAGAGGTATACATTTCGAACAAAAGAACAAGATAAAAACCCCAGGTAAAAACCTTAATGAATCGGAAATAAGCAACTTACCTAATAAAAAGTTCAAGTAATGGTCATAACTACGCTCACCAAATTCAAGAGAACAAATGAACACAGTGAGAACTTTGATAAAGAAACAGAAAATATTAAAAGTACCAAATAGACATCAAAGAGATGAAGAATACAATAACTAGTGAAAAATACACTAATGGAGTTCAACAACAGACCAGATGAAGCAAAAGAAAGAATCCATGAGCTAGGAGACAGGGCAGTAGAATTCACCTACACAAATAAGCAAAAAAAAAAAAAAAAAAAGAAAGAAAAAAAAATTTTTAAAAATTTAAAAAGAATTTTTAAAATCTTTAAAATTTCCCAGCATAAGTACCTTTTCAGACAATATCAAGTGAAATAATATTTACATTACAGGAGTGCCTGAAAGAGAAGATAGAAAGAGCAAAAAAGTTATTTGAAGACATAATGACTGAAAACTTCCTTAATCTGGAGAAAGACAGACATCAGATCCAGGAAGACTAGAAAGTTTCAAGCAATATGAATGCAAGAAGATCCATACCAAGACATATTATAATTTGAATGTCAAAAGTTAAAGATAAAGAGAGAATCTTAAAAGCAATAAGAGAAAAACAACTTATTATGTACAAGAGGACTCCCATAAGACTATCAGTAGATTTCTCAGCAGAAATTTTGCAGGCTAGAAGGGAGTCGTATGATACATCAAAGTGCTCAAAGAAAATACTTCCAACCAAGAATACTCTAACTAGTAAGGTTATTATTCAAATTAAAGAGGGAGATAAAGCATTTTCCAGACAAGCAAAAGCTAAAGAAGTTCATCACCATTAAACTGGCCTTACAAGAAATGTTAAAGGGACTTCTTTAAGCTGAAAAGAAATGGCATTAACTAGTAACAAAAAATCATATAAAAGTAAAAATTCTCACTTGCAAAGGTAAATATATAATAAAGGAACTGGACTGCTTTATATATTTAGGTGTTTCTATCTATGTTGGGTGCATACATATTTACAAATGTTATATCTTCCTTTGTCTTTTATAACAGTCCTTTTTTAAAAGTCTATTTTGTCTGATGAAAATACTCTAGCTTTCTTTTAATTTTCATTAACATAAAACATCTTTTTCTATTCCTTTACTTTCAGTCTGTGTATGTCCTTACATCTGAGGTGAGTCTCTTGTATATAGTATATAAATAGGTCTTTTTTCCCCACTCAGCCACTTCTATATCTTTTGATTGAAGAATTTAGTCCATTTATATTTAAAGTGATTATTGATAGATATGTAGTTATTGCCATAAATATTCACTGGTGAATTCTACCAGTGAATTAACATCTATCCTTTCCAAAATATTCCAAAACATTCAAAAGGAAGAAAGGTGCCCAAGCTCATATTAGAAGGCCACCATTACCCTGATTCCAAAACCAGACAAGGAAAATTCTAAAAAAGAAAATTGTAGGCCAAGATCTCTGATACACATAGGTGCAAAAATCCTCAATAAAATATTAGCAAACTGAATTCAGCAATATGGTAAAAAAAAAAAAATCATACAGTATGATCAAGTAGAATTTATTCCTGGGATGCAAGTTTGGTTCAATATTTGCAAATTAATTAATGTAATAGACAACATAAACAAAATGAGGGACAAAAATCATATGATCATATTGATAGATGCAGAAGAAGCATCTGACAAAAACCAGCATTCATTTGTGATAAGAACTCTTAGCAAAGTGAGAATAGAGGGAATATACCTCAACATAATAAAAGCCATATATGGCAAACTCACAGCTAACATCATACTCAATGGTGAAAAGCTAAAAGTGTTTTCCTTAAGATCAGGAACAAGATAAGAATTTACATTTTCACCACTTCTATTCAACATAGCATTGGAAGTTTAGTGATAGCAATCAGACAAGAAAAAGAAATAAAAGGCATCTAATTTGGAAAGGAAGGAGTAAAACTGTCCTTAATTTGCAAACAACATGATACTAAAGTAGACAACCAAGATTCTACCAAAATATTGTTAGAACTGATACATGAATTCAGTAAAGTAGCAAGATACAAAATTAGTATTTGAAAATTGGCTGTATTTTTACACACCTATAACAAACTATCGGAAAGAGTAATTAAGAAAACAATCTCACATATAATTGTATCAAAAATAAATAAATAAAATACCTAGAAATAAATTTAATCAAGGAGGTAAAAGGCCTATACTTGGAAAATTATAAGACATTGAAGACCTACAAATAAATAGATGCATATACCGTGTTCATGGGTAGGAAGAATTAACATTGTTAAAATGTCTATACTAGCCAAAGCAAACTACAGATTCAATGCAATGCCTATCAAAATACCAATGGCATTTTTCATACAACAAGAACAAATAATCCTAAAATTTATATGGACACAAAGACCCCAGATAGCCACAGCAATCTTCAGAAAGAAGAAAAAAGTTGGAGGTATCATGTTACCTGACACCAAACTACACTACAAGACTATAGTAATCAAAACAGCATGGGACTGGCATAAAAACAAACACATAGATCAATGGAACAGAATAAAGAACCCAGAAATAAATCAACACCTATATGTTCACTCAATATATGACAAAGGAGGTAAGAATATACAGTGGGGTAAAGAGAGTCTCTTCAATAAGTGGTGTTGGGAAAATTGAACAGATACATGCAAAAAAAAAAAAAGAAACTGGAACACCTTTTAACATATAAGAATAGACTCAAAATTGATTAAAGACTTAAAGGTAAGACCCCAACCCATAAAACTCCTAGAAGAATACATAGGCAGTAAACTCTCTGACATTGCTCCTAGTGTTATTTTTTCTGATACATGTCCTCAGGCAAGAGAAACAGAAGAAAAAATAAACAAATAGGACTACATCGAACTAAAAAGTTTTTGCATAACAAAGGAAACCATTAGCAAAACAAAAAGGTAACCTACTGAATAGAAGAAGATATTCACCAATGATACATCCACTAAGAGGTTAATATCTAAAATTTATAAAGAACTCATATAACTTAACACCATAAAAGAAACACAATTTCCACTTAAAAAGGGGCAGAAAACTTGAATAGACATTTCTCCAAAGAGGACATACAAGTGACCAATAGACATATGAAAAGATGCTCAATGTCCCTAATCATCAGAGAAATGCATATTAAAAACACAATAAGATATCACCCATATCTGTCAGAATGGCTATCATCAATAAAGCAACAAACAACAAGTGTTGGCAAGGATGTGGAGGAAAGGGAACCCTCATGCACTGTTGGTGGAATTCCAAATTGGTGCAGCCACTATGGAAAATAGTATAAAGGTTCCTCAAAAAATTAAAAACATAACTACCTTATGACCCAGCAATTCTACTTCTGGGTATGTAAGCAAAGAAATCCAAAACACTAAGTTTAAAAGATGTATGTACCCTATGTCTATTGAAGCATTACTTACAATAACCAAGATATGAAAACAACTTAAATGCCCATCAATAGAGGACTGGATAAATAAGAGGTGGTACATATGTACAATAGGATACTACTCAGCCATAAAAAAGAATGAAACGGTACCATTTGTGACAACATAGATAAACCTAGAGGGTACTACACTAAGTGAAATGTCAAAGAATGACAAATACCATATGATTTTAGTTACATTTGGAATCTAGAGAAAATAAATTGAAAAACAAAATAGAAACAGACTCAGAACAGAGAACAAACTGATAGTTGCCAGATAAGAAGAGGGTTGGAGGCTAGGTGAAAAAGGTGAAGGTATTAGAAAGTACAAATTGGTAGTTAGAAAATAGTCATGGTGATGTAAAGTACGGCATAAGGATATAGTCAATAAGATTGTAGTACCTGTGTATGGTGCCAGGTGGGTACTAAACTTAACAAGGGGATCATTTCATAAATTATATAAATGTCTAAACACTATGCTATACACCTGAAACTAACACAAAATAATATTAAATGTCAACTGTAATTGAAAATTAAAAGAGGTGTGATATATGTATAAAATAGAATACTACACTGCCATAGAAAAAGAATGAAATCTTGCCATATGTAACAAGATGAATGGACCTTGAGGGTAATATCCTAGATGAAAAAAAGCCAAGCAGAGAAAAATAAATGCCACATGTTTTCACTTATATGTGGACTACTTAAACAAACACAACAAAACTCATAGGTACAGAAAACAGACTGGAGGAGGGTTGGGGGTGTGGATAAAATAGGTGAAGGGAATTCAAGAGGTACAAACTTCCAGATATAAAATGTCATAGATGTGATGTATATAGCATGGTGATTGTATTTAATAATACTATTTACAAGTTTGCAAGTTGCAAAAAAAGTAAACCTTAAAAGTCCTCATCACAAGGAAAATAATTTTTTCTTACTTTGTATGGTGACAGATGGTGGCTAGAGTTACTGTGGTGATTACTTTGCAGTATATACAAATGTTGAATCATTATGTTGTACACCTGAAACTAATATGATGTCAATTATACTTCAATTTAAAAAATTTATGCTTAAAGTAAAGCAAAAATATTTGTTGAAAGAAAAAGAAACAAGTCTTAGTTTTAGGCTTTCAAGCAGCCATGTAGCAAGCAAAGATGATTTTATAAAGTATAGAAATTATCATGACATTGTATTTGATCTTTTATATTTTCGTTTTTCTTGGGGGACCTTGATAATGATCTATTTATGATATGTTTAAATGACTACTCATATAACAGATGACTGTTCCTGTGTGTCTTCTTGAGACAACAGGGACTTTCAAACTTTTTAACAGCAGAATCCTTTTGTTAAATAAAATCTTGTTTGGAAATTAAATTTTTAAATGCGATAAAAGTTACCCTTCTTGGATACAGAGTGGAGAGTAAAAACTCTGATCTCTAGGTTTCCCCAACTCACCCTAAGGTATCCATATGAGACAGGGATAAATAAGACTACGAGATTTACTCAACAGCTGTTTCTAACAATGGTAACTCCCCTGTACTCTTCATGCTTGCTTAGCATTAAAATAGTGACCAGTTTAAACTCTTCTGAATATTGCTAAATAGCGTTACTACAGACCTGATGCTTTCAGTTATCAGTGCCATTAAAAAAAGAAACAATGTGGTTATAAAAGCTGAATTATTTAGAAACCTTACTAAGAATTTCTTTTTTTGTTGTTGTTTACCTGCTTTAGGAAAAATATTTAGCATATTTCAAAGAATGGTAAGATTTTATATTTAAATAAATATGGATCGGGAAGTATAAGTACACAAACCAAGATATTTAAAAAATTACTCCATTGGCAAAATATAGTAACATCTCAAAATAATGAATACCTATGTTTACATAGGATAAGATATAGAATACCTACAGAGAAATACATATATCTAGGTTCAAAACTCCTTTTTTTCTCCAAAAGATGGTTATATTATCAAGAAAAGGCAAAACCAGTTAGGGTATACATAATTATAATCATAAGACTCTAGAATACACAGTATGTTATATAAAATAAAATTTTAAAAATTAAGTCATATACCAACAGGAGGATTAACAAAACGATTTATCAAAATAGTTATTTTATCATAATAAAATTAAATATAATCTACATTGTATACGATCTACATGGCACATTTTTTTTTTCAACCAAATTCATATTTTCAGTTTGAAGTCATCAGCAATAAGATGGCAGTGACTAGAAACACAAAGCTGTAACCTTAGTTGGCCCCTTACATTCTGGAAGGGTATCTTTCCACTTGGTGTCAGGCAAATACTGAGAACAAAAAGATATCCAAAAGCATAAGCTGAATTTAGAACTTTGCCCTAAGCCAAAGTTCTGAGAAACTAAGACAGCGATTTCTTTCCAAATTCTCAACTAACATAAAATCTTAAGAACAAACATAATATGTCCAATCTTCAAACCAATATAACATGGAAGGATGTGTACTTTCAATTCTCTATACATAAGCAACTTCAAAAAGAAAAAGAAAGGTCCTTTTGTCCTAGGTAAAAGGCCTAGTGGATTTGTCAGTCTTCATACATAGTCATTTTTCACTGGAAAAAAAAAAAAGAAGAAGCTTTTTTTTGCACAGAAAACTCTAATTCAAGTTTAAATGTTCCTGTCTAAAGGTCTAACTGGTCTAAAGTCACACACAACATAAACTTCATCATTCTAATGTTTCCCTACCATTTCATAACCTGGATTCCACTTTCCAAGAAAAATGTCTGTTTCCACCTTTAGTTTAGATCATGCACTTTGGACACACAGACATGGGTTCTACTCTAAATTCCAAACAGCGTAATTTTGGGCAAGTTACATATCCTCTCTGGGGCTGAGGTACCTCATCTGCAATATGGGGAAATAATATTTCTTTCATGAGATTGATATGTTGATTAAATTAATAATAGATGGAACAGATATAGATGTAAAGTGTCTCTAAAGTCTCTGGTGATTAGATGTTATTTGTATTATTTAGATTGTGGGATTACTAATTTAAACTATTTTGAATCAGTTCTCCAGCTTTCTCTTTCAACTATTTGTCCATCCATTTCTCACAATTAATTAGGTATGTATTAACTCTTAATTCAACTTTAACAAAAGTTTCCTTGTCCACACACAGTTTAGACTTGGTTAACTGTTCAATGAGTCTCACTAGTAGAAAAAGATGTGCCTTGACCACCCACTTAGTTGGATTTAATGTCTTGGGTGTGGGAGATTTCATTTTAAGGAAATCATTTAGCTCTCTCTTGGGTATTCGATTTGGCATAAATAATGAATTTTCAAGCAAAAGTTTCTTCCAAAATTATGAGAATTATACGACTCTTTATGTTTATTGTTCAGCTGCCCACCTTACTCTTTTGGTATTGCTTTCTATTTAATATCTACTTTTTTAAATATTGACAAATAAAAAATCATTCACAGCATATAAGGGAAGTTTTAGACATCTAAATACAATGAAACTGAAACTACTTTAAATATGTAGTTAGAATATTTATGATATCAGTGACAATTGTACTGAAAATTCCAAAGTATTGAAACCATATAATTATTAGACTTTTATTTCCCCTGCAGGTATAAATACATGGGTCTAATAAACTTTCTCACTATGAAAAAACACACATTATATTAAAATATTTAAAACTATTTAATGAGGTTCGTTTCCTTCCAAAAGTAAACTGAGGTTGTGTCTGAACCAGCTTGAGGCAAGGGAAGTTTCAAACATAATGTTTTTAAAACTAGCCATTATTTCCCATGTTGAAAAAAATTGCAATTTTATTTCCTAACAGCAAATGAAACTGTCAGGAAAATTTAGGTGTAATAAAATTGGGTGGTTAAACCAACATGCTGGACTTGAAATAAAACTGAATTAAAGGAATTAAAATTAATTCTTATGTCAGTCAACTCTTTAAAAATACTATTCAAGACTTACTGTTTTTACAAACAGAACTTCCTTGTTCTTGATAAAGTGCAAAGTTAACTATCTCTTGAATGACCACTAATGGTGCTGTTGTTGAAATTGTGCATCGAACAATATTTTGCATAAAAATGTGTTGCTTCTGGCAACTTTTCTGCCTACATAAAAAGTTGTCAAGCTGGGTGACTTTAGTGGTACAGTTTTAAAATGGTGGAATTAGTCCAAGGTTAGCTAATAACGGCTGACATGCCCTGGAATCTTGAGGCCTAAATCAACATTGTTTTCACAGCTGTAATTAAGCCACCTAATCAGAAGCACATTTTGACGGGACAGTTTCTGGAAGCCAGACATTACAATTTCTTATGCCTGGAGCGCAGTGGCTCATGAGAGGTCCTCATTTAATTTCAGGTTAAAAAAGAAGGTGGGGGCAGTAAAATAAAAAGACTACCTTTTTTTTTTTTTTTTTTTTTTTTTTTTAAGCAACATACACTTGAAATGAAGCAGGCCTATGTGTTCCTGCCTTGACCAGCCTTATATCCCACCCTCCTCTGGCTCTCTGCTGAGTCCCCCAACTCTCAAGAGGCAGCTGCACAAAGTGAGATGAAGGGTCTCTGCCAAGATCAACAGATGAGCTGGTCTAAACTGGCTCTCTGTGTGTTCTGATTGTAAATTGTGCTGGTGATGATTAGAGAACTCTAACACAGGATGTCGACTCTTAAAACTGTCCAGAGAAAATAATTTAATTTTTTTAAGTCCAGAAAAAATTTTTTTTAACTTTTTTTGTGGCTTGGTGCATAGTGTTGTGTCTATAACTTTCATGTGATTCAAATGAATTCACCCAAATTAAGCAACTCTGTTATTAAAAAAGAAAAAAAGAAGGCCATGTCTTGGCTCATAGCAAGGACCTTCATCTCTGGTAGTTAATAAAACAGTGCTGGAGAGTGTGGTTCTCCACCAGCACACCAGTCATGTGCTTCAACCACCTGCCAACAGGAAGGTACTCCTAAAATGATTGAAATCTAGGATGTGATATTTACATTTTATCAAGTAACAGTGTTGATGTCTTCGAACAGCTAAAAATTGCCAGCTGAAGTTGTTTTCTGCAGTGTTACAGCATTTTGTAACGTTTAAACTTTCAACCCCAGAGGCCATTGTAAAACTATCGATATGAAGGCACTAGTCACTGGAGTCTGATTACATTTAGTTCTGCATTTTAATTACATATGGATTCTATTAACTAAACCTTTTGCCTTATAGGCAACATTTTAATCAAATTACTATAATTTTCAAATATGTTACAATAGTTTGACGAGTTAAAAGTTCACATTCCTAACATATTAAATATCAAAAAAAAACTTTGCTTAAAAAGGAAATACTTCTTACAAATACACTAATACATTTTCAGATTACTTTGGGGACTTTTTGACTGCCTAGTTACAAGTTATTGTTAAGTTTATGCAACAGGTATACATTTGTACATGGATTATTGGTGTTGAATATTTCAAAATTCAAAATATAATTATGTTCTTATAAATTTAGAAACACTACTCATTTTATTGTTGTAAATTGAAGCAAGAACAAAACAAAACATGGTTAGAATCTAAGTATTCAAAATGAGTATTTGTAACTTCAATCAAAGAATTTTAGAGCTGAGAGGGAATTTAGATTTCATCTCGTTTAACCCTTCATTTTATAGCCAGGAAAAACCAAGTCCAAGGAAATTGTGTGATTTATTTTCCAAAGTTTTGTGGTGAGTTGATAACAAAGGTTGTTTTAGGATCCAAGTTTCCTCTGATTCTCTGTCATGCTACTTTCCAGTACAACATATTGCCATTCTGTGTAAACAACAATATAGCTTACTGTCCCATATCACCCAAAAACTAAAGAAATATTTTTTAATGTGGTAAAACATACAACAAAAAAATTACCACTTTAACAACTTTAAAGTGTACAATTCTGTGGCATCAAGTACATTCACAATGTTGTACAACCATCACAATCCATTTTAGCTCTAATCTTTTCCATCACCCCAAAAAGAAATCTCATACCCATTAAACAGTCATTCTTCATTCCCTCCTCTCTCCCCTGCACCATCAACCACTAATCTGCTAATCTATTCAAGTCTTTTGCCCAATTTAAAAATTAGGTTGTTTGTCTTTTTGTTGTTGAGCTGTAAGAGTTATTTACACATTAGACCCTAATCAGATATATGATTATAAAGTTTTTCTCCCATTCTGTGGGGTGTCTTTTAATGTGCAAAAGCTTTTAATTTTGATAAAGTCCAATTTGTCTATTTTTAATTTTGTCATTCATGTCTGTGATGTTATATCTAAGAATCCACTGCCAAAGCCAAGCTCATAAAGATGTATCTCTAAGTTTTTTATTAAGAAATTTAGTTCTGGCCACAGTGGGACAAATGGTGTAGATGATATAGAGGCTTTGTTCATCTCCTCTTGCGAATACATCAAAGTTGTGATGGAAGTATGGCGCAAACAGCAAGCAGTCACCTGAGGTCTAGATGAACAGAAGCCCTACAACCAGGGAGAGAAATAAGAAATTACCATGCAAAGGCAGGAGGTAGGAGGTGTGAAGATTCCAGGCTGCTGGGTCCTGAGCAGCTGAGTGGAATGGAGGCTGTGGCAGCTGCAGATGTTCTTCTTAAAGGGGCCATGTCCACAAATGGATTTCGCAGCGATGGACTCACTCGCTCTGAGCACCAGTGCCAGGTTGGTTGATCGGGAGGCACCAGAGACTTACAAGGGAACGCTGAGGTGTTGGAGCAAGTGCCAGATGTGATTCTCTCTCCTGGGCAGAGCTGTCAGAGTATCCATTGCTCCTCTGTTGAGCCCTTCCCCTTCTCTGCGTGTGGATGCAGCATCGTCATAGCTGAGACATCATCAAACTGGAAAACAGAGATCACTCTGTCCAGAGGATTCCCTAAAACCTTGCCTCCTCTAACTCACATCCCTGTCTAGGCCACATCCAGCTGTTGTCCTCAGCAAGCCCTATGCTCCTTGCTGAGCAGCTCTACCCATGCTAGTAGAAGCTGGCCTTGGTTTTTGGCATGGCCTCTTGAGGCGACTATAAGCACCTGTAAATTGCTTGCTGAATATTAACAGGTGGCCCCAGAGGGGGCACAGGCTGGGGCTAAACTTGGCCTGCAGCTGAACCCCTCTTAGGACTGGATAACTACTGTGCCACTGGATACCTACTACACTAAGCCACACTAATAAGACTGGGAGACTTAGGAACTTTGCTTAGTACACAGAAACAGACACAGAAAGGCAGCCAAAATGAGAAAACAAAGAAGCAGAAACCATATGAGAGAACAGAGCAGAGATTCAGAAATAATGGAGTCAAGCAATCTAACAGATGCAGAGTTTAAACACTGGTTATAAGGATGCTCAATGAACTTAGACAAAGTATAGATGAACTCAGTGAGAACTTTGAGAGATAAAAGGCATAAAAATGGAAATGGAAATTATAAAAGGGAACCAGTCTGAGATAAAGAGTATATTAGGGGGAATCAACAAAGTGGATGAAGAAGAGAATCAAACCACTGATATAGAGGACGGGGAAGCCAAAGATACTTAATCAGAATGAAAAAAAAAGATGCCAAGAATATAACAATTAAAGGAGCATATGGGACAAAATTAAATGTAACAATATCTGTGCCACAGGGGTACTTGAAGAGGAAGAGAGAAAACAAGAAATTGAAAACCTATTTGAAGAAACAGTGATAGAAAACTTCCCTAACCTGGTGAAGGAAATAGACATACAACCCCAGGAAGCTCAGAGAGGCCCAAAGAATCCCACACCAAGACATATCAGAATTAAAATGCCAAAGGTTAAATACAAAGAGAAAATCTTAAAAGCAGCAAGAGAAAAAGCAGTTAGTTGCCTATAAGGGAGCACCTATGAGACTGGCAGCTGATTTCTCAAAAGAAACTTTGCAGGACAGAAGGGCTTGGCACAAAATATTCAAAGTGATGAAAAACCAGGAGCTACAACCAAGGATACTTAGCAAAGCTATCAAAGAACAGATAGAAAGCTTCCTAAACCAAAAAATAAATAAATAAAAAGCTAAAGTAATTCATCAACACCAAGCCAGTATTACAGGAAATGTTGTAGGGACTTCTTTAAGAAAAGAAAAAAAAATGTGTCAAAAACAGGAAAAAGTATGGTAATCTGTACATATCTATAACAAGTACCTCAAATAGAAAAATATTAAATGCTCCAACCAAAAGATAGCGTGGCTGAATGGATAAAAAAACAAGACCCCTGCATACGCTGCCTATAAGAGAATCACTTCAGATTAACAGACACACACAGACTAAAAGAAAGGGGATGGGAAAAGATATTGTCTAGATTGATCTAGAGGGTATTACACTGAATGAAGTAAATCGGATAGAGAAAGACAAATACCATATTTCGCATATACATGGAATCTAAAGAACAAAATAACATCAAAAAAAGAAACAAATTTATAGAGAGAATATACATACAGAGACTATAGATACTAGATGGGAGAAAGGTTGGCAGGGGATGGTGAAAAAGGGTAAAGGGATTAAGAAGTATAAGTGGATAGCTACATAATAGACATGGAGATATAAGATGTAGAATAAGGAAAATAGTAATCAATGTTGTAATAAATATGTAAAGGGGAAGAGAGATACTAGATTTTTTGTGAGTTATATAGATCTCTAATCACTATGCTATATAACTGAAACTAATATATTATTGTATGCCAACTATAATTGAAAATAACTCATTAAATTTTAAAACATAAACACGAGCAACTAATTATCTATTACATTTCAATAAAGCTGTTAATAACATTTAGTTATATTTTTTTAGATTTCTGGTCAAGATGGGGGAGTAGATAAATGTTGTGCTTGCCTTCTCTCATGACCATATTAAAATTAAAACTAAAGTACAAAACAAACGTCATGGAAAATTGCCTGAAGTCTAGCTGAACAGAAATCCTATAAGGATATACAAAAAAACTGCTTTGAGGCTGTTGAAAAAAAAAAAAGAAAAAAGAATTTAGTTCTTATAGTTAGGTCTTTGATCTATTTTGGGTTAATTTTTGTAGATGGTGTGAGGTAAGGGTTCAAGGAAACACATTTTTGAAAATAAACTTTTTACTGATTTATAAATTAGATTTCTATTCCTGAAATAAACCTCAGATACTCTTACTATTTGCTAGACCTGGGCATAGTTAATTTTAATTTGGTATGTCATTTTTATCAACAGATATTTACTAAGTACCCACCATTGAGTAAAAGTTATTACATTGATCATTTTATGTCTACGTGGGTAACCATAGAGAAGCAAAAGTCCCAAAAAATCCAACAAAGTTTAAAATTATTTAAGTGGTATGTTGAAAAGAATGTTCTTTGTCGCAAATAATTTTGGGCTTTAGAGTGTTGGGGTTTGGGAGAATTTTTTAGGAAGAGAAGTGAAGAGGAGAAGAAATATCCAATTTATTTATTTGAATGTTTTACTTAAAATTTTTATTGATGTAATACATAAATTATTCTATTCATTCTCATTAAGTATTTGCTAGGGAAATATGTGAAATATAGTTTGATGAGAATTAAAAATTTTTTGCATGGGTAAAATCTGGTTTGTACAATGTGTGTGTTCCATAATAATTGCATATTAAACAAATACTATTGAAGGAATTCTCTTCCAATTAATTTCAATTCAAATCAACAAGAATTTATTGTTTAAGTCAGATCATTATAATATATTTTGAAAAATGAATAAAATATTACCTTACAGACACACAATATGGTAATACATACACAACTAATTGATTATATAAGTCAGACTACTATACAGTGCTCACGCAGGTAAGTACAGTGATGAACTAAAAAACCAAATGGAGTCAGAACATGCCTGATGTCAATAATAAAGAATTTTTACATTATCCTGAAGAAAATGTAGAGCTAAAATACATGTTGAGTCAAGCTATGGCCTGACAATATCTGTGTGTTGGAAAGATAAGTCTAGCACTAATGTGACAGACAAGTTCAAAAAGGGAAACCTAGATATGGGAAAACTCACTAGAAGACCACCGCAGTGGCCCAAGGAATGCTTAATGTGACCACTAGAGTAGAAAGGACAGAACAAATCTAAGAGATCTGTGGCAGTAGAAACATTAAGACTTAGCAACTGATTAAATATTAAATATAAAGGGAATAAAGGTTCTATCTTGGGCTGCAAGGTAGATGTGTCAGAGAGAGGACCAGTAAAGTTGGGCAACATGTTCAGTTTGAAGTATTTGCAGAAAACTGAGTGGGAGCTTCTGAAACCTAGCAGGCAACTAAAGCCCCCAAAGAACTCAAATTAATAAGAAAGATAAAATAGTGGGAGAGATACCCAGAAGCATATTTAGTTACTGCCACTCTTTAAACAACTGTTAAAAATAATTAAAGCATTAAATTGCCAAATTACCATATACATTTTCTACAACTTAATTATTAATTGATTACAATGATGAGTTTGAAATTTTCATTCTTGCCACTCATTGCTCTGTCACTGTAATATGTCATCACTGAACAACAGAATCATATAAATATGTTATATTTTATATCTATACTTATATGTAGAATATTTATTTAGATATATTATGTGACCACAAGTATAGAAAGGACATAATATATTAGAATTTATTTAATACACTAGATATAAGTATATCTAATATATGTATTTATCACATAAATATTGCATGTAATTTATATAAGTATATCAGATTTATATTTATATAAAAATAAAATTTATAATATCATGGTCCTACAGTCACTATCCAGCTCTCATTCATTGAGAAAGTGGTTCCTCTTAAACTGCATCATACAAAAATTGAAAGGGAGAGAAGAGGTATTAATAGGCTGAAGGAATATATGTTATTACATCCAGGCCCCTGTTTATTGTATAAAAAAAAGCTTGAGTTTCTGGACTACAAGAAACTTTTAAAAGTTTGGAAATATATATCAAAGATGAAGGAAAATATTTGCATGTTGAGTGGGCTGTCCCATCTTTTCATATTTTATGTTTCCCTTATTTAACTCTGTTAGTGTCCAAAGGCCAGAGCTGGAGCTCATGATAAAAATATGGGAGAATTTAATGAGCATCTAAGTAAGCAACATTTAGCAAAAGAGTAAAACAGATGTTGTTATGACATCTGAAGTCAGCGAATTTTGAGAATAAATATAAAAAGAAATTCAGTTGTCAGAAACATCTCACTTAGAGAGTTTCTCAGAAAGCTGAGAACCATGGCTCATAAGGTATATGGATCTGGCCCCTTCCTCCTCCGGTCAATTCTCCCACAGTTCTCCACCTAATTCATTCCGCTCCAGTCATACAGATATCTTTCCATTCCTTGAGCATTCCATGCTTTCCCGTGTCAATTTCTATTTAATCTTCATTTTCTAAACTAAAGTTCAATTTTTCAAGAAGGCCAGCCTAAGTCAAGTCCCTCAGTTATAGGCTTTCACAGCACTCTGCGATTCTACTTGAACAGTATTATTTTAATTATTTGTATAATAAATGTATTATCACTACACTTGAAGTGCCACAATGGTAGAGATTTGACTTAATATGCATTGCGATGTCAGAGCAAAGCACCTGAGTTTTAATCTAATTGGGTTCTAATTAAAAACCTGGGGACGATACTTGATAATCTGTACTGTATGCCTCTGAACTTCACTGTACAGCCTCTTTCAACGAATTAAGTCATGACTTACCACTCATTTAAAAGAAATATTTTTCTTGAAGAGCTAAAAACCTCAATAATAAACATCAAGAATCAACTGAAATAAAGTATTTTAAAGTTTATAAAAGCAAGTTACCTGGAATAAGTTACTTAAATTCTCAGTTTCTTTATCCACACAACACTAATACTAACAATCTTTCCGCTCTCAAGAAAATGTAATAAAAATAAATGTGACAAAATATTATTTGAAACCTTAAGAGAAAGGGGAATTTTATTTTTTATTTTTATCTAAACAGAACCAAAATATTTAACACTTTCACCTTTATTAACAATACCACTTGACAACTACCAAATCTGACAAAATCTGAACAATGATGCAAAGATAGCTCTCCTTTGCAAAGATACTAACTGAAATTCTCCTCTGATTTATAATTTATTACTTTCTCATAAATAAGGTACAATAGAATTAAAAACATATCGCTTAAACATACAGTGGAAATGAGGCAAATCAATACCACAGCTTGCAGGATCATAACTCACAGCAAAGTATTTGGGTTTGGCATTCTGTGTTTCACAGATTGAAATATCATATGTTTCTCCACAGCTGTGGATGTGCTGGAATCCAAACACCCACAAGTAATTGGTTCTGACTGGGGGACTGTTCTCTACTGGGCTGCGTGGGACTCAAAAACTCTTTACTCAAAGCCCTTCCTGGTTACTATTACTCAAAATAAAAGCTCTAGAGCAGCCCTAAGTTTATGGGTCAAAGACCAACATACTGAAAATGTTAAAGTACTGGCACGTATACAATTGAGGAGAACTCTTAAACTCTAGCATTATTATTATGTTACTGAACAAAAAATGAAAATGTCACCTAAAGAGAGATAAAGTTTTCAAAAATGACTATTGATGTCTACAATATGATCCATCTCTTTCTAAGCATTACAACATTATGATGTATTATTTTTTTATTAATAATAAATATTTATTTTTTATTCTTATCCAGTAAAATGGCTAGAAAAGACAGTAATGAGCATAGCATATACGAGGTGCCCTCATTTCATCAAATAAGTGATAATAACAACTAATATTGATACTGTATTTACTATGTGCTAAAAGCACTGATTTAAGGGTTGTTTTAGCTCTTTAGCCTACTCATAAAAAGATTTCTTCATAGTCACATATATTTCTTAAAGCTGTATGCTTAGTTTAGATGCAGGAAATACATGTAACTATCAGAAATATTTTTTTATGTGTAGGGAAGAGAACTAATGTTTATGGAGCTCCTACTAATAAAGCAGATACTGTGTCTTTGTTTAGTCCTCATAAAAACCCTACAATGCAGTCAATTTCAACCACACATTACAACTATAAACACTGATACTTAAAGTGTTGTATGAACCATAAATAACAGTGCCAGAAAGCACACCCAGGCCTGTCTCACTCTAAGCCTTATACGGGGGTTAGGAGGCAACAATAATGGGGTGCGTACTGGAGGAGAGAGCTTAGTTTATCTGAGGGCCCATTTAAAGAGTTTTGAAAATTGCCACTATAACAAATACTAGAGAGACCAAACCAGAACATCGAGAGCAAGAGTCAGGAGCGGAATCAAATCAGATTACAGAATAAAAAATAGGGACTTGTTAGTACAAGAATGGGTTGGGAATACAGGCAAATGGGATTTGGAGTGACTGTTGCAAGCAGTGCTGAGATCCAGTGGATACAGGCTGTTTGATGTCTTTAACTGAGAGAAGAAATGGAACTAGGGTAATACAATTTCTATTATACAAAAAAAAAAAAACTCATTATATAATTTAATTCACTAAACATATATACTATCCTTAGGCCTATTCCTCAAAATAAAATAAAACATGTTTTGATTGCTCTGCCTCTTAATAATTTGTCAAATTGCTATATATTTTTCAAAAACTCCCAAACATTTCATCTTCTCAGTACCTTTTTCTGACAGCTTTATGTAGAATGAACTCCTCCCTCAATCATGCTCCCACAGACTTTAAACAGACCTATTTTTATGACTTGCTTATGTGACTACAAAGGCAGAGACCATGTCTCATCACCTTCATCCCCACAGAACAAATAAAATGGTAGACAAAAATCTAAAAATGTCAATAATTATATTAAATGTAAATAGTCTAATCACTCAATTAAAAGCCAGAGATTGTCAAATGAATAGACAAAACAAAAACAAAACTATATCTTCCTACAAGAGACTCACTGTAAGTTTAAAATATAAGTTAAAAGAAATGAATGGAAAAAATAAGTTATGCAAACAGTAGTCAAAAGAAAGCTGGAGTGCAAAAGTGGTAGTTGGTTAAATTCCATTTTTTTGGAGGGATAGGAGGCTCAACTTCCACTTACATATTTACCTCTTATTGAAAGAGCCTTTGCCAGGTTAACAAGGGCATGCATGTATTAAATCCAAATGCCATTTTCAATCCTCTTTTTATTTGATCTTCAGCACCATATGGCAATATTGTCATGTCACCTTTCTTGAACTACTCTATTCTCATGGCATCATACTTTCTTGGTTTTCCTCTTACCTCTTTGCCTGTTCCTTCATAGCCTCTTTTGCAACCTAACCTCTTCTACTCAAGCATTATATGTTGGAGTTTTTCAAGCTTCATTCTTAGGCCTTTTACTCTTCTTGCCTTATAAACTGTCCCTACGTCATTTCATTCTTGCTTACAGCTTCGAGCCCCATCTATACGACAATGACTTCAAATTTTTATATCCACCCTTGCATCTTGCTTAAATTCTATATCAAGCAGTCTTTTTGACATCCCCAGTTTGATGTCTCAAAGATATTTCAAACTCAACATTACTGAAAACTAAACTCACAATATTTCCTCCTGTTCTGTTGTTTCTCTCTCAGTAAATGAGACTATTGATCCAGTTCCAAAGCAAAAATCGTAGGAATTATTTGACATACTTGCTCTTGTTCTTCCCATCCAATTGTTTCTTCGCATCACAGCCAAAGCAATCTTTTTTTAAAAAGGCAAATCTGAGCATATCACTCCTTCTTTAAAGTTTTACGAGGACTTAAAACAAAAACAACAAAGTCTAACCTCTCTGTCCTTCTCTCCAGACCATCCTTATGTCAGACACTCTTGCCTATTGTCCTCTTTATTCCAGCCACAATGGTCTTTCTAGATTTCTTCTTTCATTACAGAGTCTTTGTAGATGCCCCTACTTCCCTCCTCCTGATGTGAAAAACTACTCTCTTCTATCCCTGGATAACTCCTATCCAAGCTTCAAATATTATTAGCTCAAGTATTATTAACACTGAAAAGGTTTTAGTGATAACAACAAGCTGACACAACCTAAACAGTATAATATAATAGTAACCAGTGGGATCAAAGAATTAGCAAGAAGAAATGTGAGTATGTTTTTTTAAAAAAGGCTAGAATAAATTCCAAATGCTTATACAAAAATTTTTAAGTTTCCTCTTCATTTTGATTTCTCTTGGTGGAGGTCAAATTTACTACTCTCTCATTAAGAAATTAATATTTTTAAAAACTGAACTCACATCTCAAGTCCCAAATATCAGTTTGTTTGTACATTTGTTGGATAAATTACCAGTATTTTTCATTCAGTAAACATTTATTGAATACCTATTGTGTGCCACACTGTTCTTGGCACACCTTCACGTCAGTGAAGAAAACACCCAAAATTGCTTGTCTTTATGAAACTAAATTTGTACTTGAGAGTTGGGAGCAAACAGACAATAAGTAAATAAAATAATCTACATATTAATTGATAATAAGTGCTACAGTGAAAAAAAATCAAGGAAGGTGGGAGCTAAATATGCACTCTATGGCAAGAATGAGGCAGTTTAGAGGGAAGAAGGGGTTAATGGTTGCAATTTTAAATACCATGGTTATTAAGGCTTCATTGGAAGGCTGATACTTGAACTAAGACATGAAGGAGTTGAAGAATCAAAACATAGCTGTACATCTATTTGCTTTAATGCTAACACTTTTTTTGTTGAACGTATCATTTGAATGGGTCAACCGCTGAATGGCAAAATGATACTGTTCCTTACAATTTACCCTGATATATTGTAATTAAACCAAAAAAGCAAAAAGGACATTCCAATTATTGGTAACCCTCTATCACTGTTGATATATCTGCCTTTTGAGAAAAATTTAAATGTTTATTTTATTCCCTTATGTCACAAATATATTTGTTTTTTGATACCCCCTGAATACATATTTCAAATGTGTAAATTTTGTTTAGACTTACATGAGCCCAAATTTCATCATGGGCTAAATTTTAAGAAATGAAATGACTGCTGAAATTGAATTTTAATCATATAGATGAATCACAACATGAATTTTAGCTAGGCATGTATTATGGATAAGTCTAGTTTTCTACAGAGAATAATCACATGTTCTAATTACCATTTTGGTTATACGCATAATTAATAATATTCTGTCTTAATGGGACACACTGAATCTTCAGACAGTTGCAAGCTTTAACTATGCATACTGCTAAACCCAACTGTCAGCTGCACTGCCAAACACAAAGGGATCTTGATGTAGTGTTTTAGCATTGATAACAATACACATATCTTTATACATGATACAGTGGAAAATTAATTGCTTTCCTTCTTTCAAAATTTTCTCCAAACTAATAATTTTATATTGCTTGATTGATCATTTACCTCAAATTATATGTATTGACAAGTTATCTTAAGAGCAATAAATACATAAATGTAAATGCGACCCTGGATCCAAAGAAGAAAAAAATATTGTAGGACTTACTGATTGTAAACTTTCGTTTTCACGTAAACAAGCTGTGTGAAGTTCTGATTTCAAGGTTGCAATGTGACTTCGATGAGATGTCATTTCCTTCTCTAAAGTAGTAATTCTAGTGCTTGCAAGCTGGTAGACATCCATGAAACTTTTAATCATTGCCTAAAGAAATAAGAATAATGTCACATGCAATTCAAATAAAGCTGTCCCCAAAGGAGAATTCCCACAATTTGAAAGCAGAATCATTAAAATTTTTAAATAAACAACTTTTCATCTTCCTTTAAAATAATAAAGCTAAACCTCCTATCTTATATTGAGAACAGTGACTATTTTAAGAAAGTTTGGGGGAAAATAATTGAGACTTTTTTTCAGACTATTTATTTAAATAAGATGTACTTTGATCTATTGTACTTAAAATTTAGAATGCAGTTTTTAAAAATGGCACACTTATTTTCTTTTTAAAGTTAAATTCAAGTTGTAATTTGACCTAAATTTCAATCTTAAGGTACACAACAGATAGATATACAAGCAAAATATTTCAAAATGAGCTTAGTAAAATTTTCAATGCACCTTAAAAAAATTTTTAAAAAAAATGAGCTGAAATAAGCTTGTAATTTTTAAAAAGTAAATAATGTGATTTCTATACTGTAAGAAAAGCATAATCATATTCATTCATATTACAGAGCAATGCCCTTGCATTATGCTATATATAATAAAATAAGTAACACGAGCAAGTGCTGGTAAACTTTTCTCTCACCTAAATAGTAAAATATTTTCAGGATTATTGAACCTCCATATTACAGATTGTTCATATTTTATAGATTTTCTTCTAAAAGGTGAATTTTAAATCCAAGTGTACTATTACATCTTTTTTGTAAAGTTCTTTCAAAATACTTCAAACATAGCAAATAAAATCAAATACTTCTCACACAGTCAAATACAATATTATGCTATTTACAAAAAACAGTTTCAACTACAGTTACAATTTAGTACAATAGTAAACAATCGGAGAATTTCCAAATTATATTTAATTTTTAATCTGAAAAGTCTAATTTCGGAGAGCTTTAAGAAACTAGATATTTGAGCAATTCTGAATGCACATGAAATAATTTGGTGAACAAAGAGTATCAACACACACAACGTATGAGAAACAAAAATAGGTTAGTACCTGTAGTTAAAAGTAAGAAAATTCACACTTTTTTTGCCAAATAAATTCCTATTTGCCCTCAAAAATCCAGCTTAGACACCACCTCTTTTCAAGAAGCCTCTTTTGGGCCCAAAGGCGGTATTATTGTGTACTCTGGTTCTCTGTGGATCCCTTATTTTGCTTCTATTATTACATGTATTGCTTTGGCAGAAATCCATTAGTTTACACGTTTAACTTTCCTATAAGAGGGGCACCTTGGGCCAAATACTGTGCCTAACCACCTTTGTATCTTTAGGGATGAGAGTGGCCCATAGTGAGCACTTGTTTGAGTAAATGAAAAACTGAAAAAGATGAAAAGCCACAAGTTAAAGCCATACGTTAGCATAAAATACTTTACAGGAAAAAATGAAGATTATCTGGGGAAACATAATCTTAACACTCTAATAAATTATCAACTGTATTTTGTTCAAGTTGATAAATGAAGCAAAAGTATAGCTGAAGGCATAAAAAGGACAGAGTACACAAAAGTGAATTCCATCACCCCACACTAAATAAGTATGGGATGACCTCATGTTTGGGAATATCTCACATGTCCTAACCTATTTTACTTTAAGCCATTTCAAAGTAAGCTTATAGCTTCATATGAACACAAAATATTTCCCTCTTTCAAAAGCATATAAAAATCAGAAATTATAAAATCATATCTGCTTCTTCCTATACCAAGTCTCTTTCCATTTATATATTAATTCATATTCTCTATTGAAATAATGGATCAGAAACCACAAGTCTTATTTTTTGTCCTCACCCTGCCACTTACCTTAGCATTATGACTTGGCAATGCCGAGTCATCTCTGAGCCTCCATAGCCTCTCTCCATAAAACGGGAAAAGTCATTTTCTTGCCTACTTCCAAATTGTTGTAAGGTTCAGAAAATTAAAAATTTAATACAAAGCTATTCTCCTAATTCTAATATATGAAAGTTATCTAAAAATGGTATTAACTGAATTTCATTGTAGTATTATTATTCTTTTTAAAAAATCTTTACTAAGATCTTAATGAGATAATCTGTGATAGGTGGTTTGTATACATATGTTCTTGTTGTTTGAGGTCCTAAAATATAAAAGCTGTGAAATATGCATAAATGCTTATTGAATTAAAAAAAGAAACTACTCTTCTTTCAGTAATAGGCTTATGGATTATTATTACACTGTAAGTCATGATAGAATTGGCCTCTAATTTTAAGGATAAAAAGTTCAACACTTAAAAAGTTATTCTATTTCCTAAATTTGGAGAAACAATTCATAAAGATTTTCACATACATGATTTTCTAAAAAAAAATAAATATTTCTTAAAAAAATCTTTTTTAAAAAATACATTTTTGAGAAATTACATCTAAATATATATGTGGTGAGTGGAACAAAGTCATAATTATTTTGACTCCTTCCTCCATATTCTTTTAATAACTAAATTCTAATATTCAGTGCCATATATTAAGAGAAACCACATATTACTTCTTTATAACACTAAAAAAGTTATAATCTTTTTGATTAAGATTTAAAATCTTGAACATTTAAAATCTTTAAAGCAGTATTTTATTTGAGAGACAAAAGCAGTTTTGTATATCACTAAATATGGTTTTTATGAGCATCAAAGAACAGTGATAAATACAAAATGCATGTTTCATGACACTAATATACACTCTTCTAAAATGAAAATCTCCTTCAGAACTGAAAGGTACAGAGGAGTATCCATGAATTGCAAAGTTATTCAAAGAAATCACAGATCTTCTGAGAAATAAAGAATTTTAACTTCCAGTATTAAAAAGTGATTCAAATCATGTGATAAAAGATGCCAGTGAAAACCAACTCTTTCATTCTAAAGAAAGGTGCCAAGTTGTAGAAGAAATGGAAATGACAGTCTGAATCAACTGGGGGCGGGCAAGTGGAGGAGGGAGTAAGTTAATGACCTCTACGTCAATCTCCTAAAGTCTCAACCTTCACAATTCAGCACCCTCCCATATTAAAACATCATATCTTTTCACATTAGGAAACAATGACAGAACAGCATGATATTGTGTACAGCATGTCCAGTGTTTGAAAATTTATCCTATGTCATCTTTGGCCCTAGGGATTTTGACTATATCATGGAACGAAATTTGTATTTTAGTGGGGCTTACCTAGTTACCCAATAAATAAAACAAAAGACAGTTTCTGGACAAGAACAGCCTTCGTTTTGGAGATAATCTATAATGTTTATAATCAACATAACATGAGAGAATCCAAACATAAAATTCCACATCCTATCTATTTTAAAGAAAAGTGTTATTATAAAATATAAAGAAACCTGAGATACAAATAGGTAACTGTCACCTGAGGACTAGAACATTATTTATATTATTTATTTATGTACATATTCTTAGGTAGTTTAGAGTGTCTTCCAAAATAGACTTCAGAGAAAATGGGATCCTTGGGGATCTGATGTTAGGAGAAGGAGAAATTAACAGAAAATATCAAAAGGCCTGGATGCCAAAATAGCAAACCTTTTATTTACACTTTTGAGTGCATAACTGAAAAGCAAAAACTCCTGACATTTCACTTTAAATTATATAATTTTATATATACTTCCTTTCTATATTCTATATAAAGTATACCATGTGAAATAGATATGTCAGAAACACTAGATATGTGAAATATAATAAATCTCCATAAAATGAGAGAATGATTTCTACCTTAAAGATGTTGTGGGTATTAAATAAGCAATACATGAAAAACCCTTAACTATATATTACATAGTAAACACTCAGGTAAATATTAGCTATAATATCAAATTAGAAAATTACTATATCACCTCATAAAAGAAACATTCGATGTCTCTTAGGGATATAATTAGACATAAATATTTTAAATATAAGACATTCTATATAAATTAAATATATGTTTAAATCTTTTTAATGTGAAAAAAAATTGGAGGCTAACGGATATTTACTTCCTTACAGTAACTATTTTATTATCACTGACACCTGGAATTAAAGGAAAATTATTTTCTTCATTATCAAAGAGTTACTCTAGTAACATTGCTCACTTAGTAGATTTACTTTCATTCCAATATTTTATAAATGTAGGGATATGACAGAGAATGAAAGTTAAAGAGCTTGTTACAAGAAGTCTCCAAATAGCAACTGTGTCTCCAAATCAAGATCATTCTAAAGACTGGAAATGGACACTTCAGTCTGGATGTTTGGTTTCTGGTCC
Organism: Macroglossus sobrinus; assembly: GCA_004027375.1. Classification (NCBI taxonomy): domain Eukaryota; kingdom Metazoa; phylum Chordata; class Mammalia; order Chiroptera; family Pteropodidae; genus Macroglossus; species Macroglossus sobrinus. The sequence continues at coordinate 1,570,732 of PVKZ01000089.1, read as the reverse complement.
TGTTCACAAATGCGTGTTTCATCACAACATTCCAGTATAAAGTTATGCAGGAAAGACTGTATGGAGATGGCAGACTGCCATCCACCGCCTTGCTCTGCCACACTAAATATGTGTGCATGCGCATGTGTGTGTGCATGTATACATGCATATGATAGGCTGATAAGAATGCTATCAGCTGACAAGAATTCTGAGGAATCAAGAATAAAGTGTAGAAGGAACTAGAAAATTTTAAAGAAATACTATCCAAAACATAAGCAAGAGACGACTTCTACAAAGGTGGAGCCAACTACATGTGAGCTTGAAGCTAAGCACAAGAAGAGGGCCTTAACCATGCTTTACCAATAGCCCTACAACCTTTTACACTCAAAAAATGTGATTGTTTTATAATTCTAAAAATTTTTTTGTACAACTTTTTTGCTGTAGTTATTTGTGCATCTAATTCTGAATCCTCACCTTCAACACCCACACAACACATGGTTGCATAGGTAAGATGCAAATGGCAGAACTGTACCATTGGTTGTATTTATTAAATCGACATCCATGTTTTAATCCTATCAGTTATACAAAAGTTTTCATTGGAATTTTGGTTAGAAAATATTCAACTTCCTTGAATCAATCAATCACTCTTTAAACTAATATATGCCATGTTTTTATATATTTCAAAAAATACATTTTTTATTAAGTATATTTTATATTTTAACAAAAGTTCTAAACTATTGTAGAAAACACTATTAAGAAATTATGCTTTGAAACTTTTTATGCATACATATATGAATTTTTACAGGTTTAGATCTTTTTAGGAAAAAATGTTTATAATTCTGGAAATATTTCCAAATTATTTTCATAATGCTTTCTCCATAAAACTCCTTTAATAAAGCAATTAGATTTTTTCCTACAAATGTCAATTTACCTTGATGTGGCAGTGTTTGTTTAGTTTGGGGAGGGTTTTAAAAATATTTTCTAGATAGAATGCTTTTGATAGCCACTTATCATCAAAAAAAAGGTCTACAGATTTGGAATTCTTTTCTTTTTGTTAAAGAAAACTACATAATTGATATTCAAGTTCAAGAGTACTTTATAACACTCTGTCACAAGAAAAACAGCAAACTTCATATAGATTTTTAAAACTACTTATTTAGTTGTAAACTATTGTAAAGATTACACTATATAAAAAAATTAATCGATAAATTAAAATTAAATCATACAGAACACATAACAGTTCATGCTGAAATACAAAGAAAGTAAATAAGTAAATAAGGATGCTATTCTCAGTCTGCATTGTGAAATCCTTCCATCTTTCCCCTAACATACTTTATAGGAAATGTTAATGTCTAAAAAATGGACCAAGTGAAGACACCAGTGTCAGCCCATACCAAAGAATAAAATTTTATTTCTTACTTTATAAAAAAAGGAAGCATCTATTGTCTTACATACTCACTGGGATGTATTCGGTATCCAAAGTGAGTTAAAATGAAAAATAAATCAGAGAATTCTATGTATAAATTTATATTATATTTAGATCTTTTAGAAAACCTTTTTTTAGAGCAATTTTAGGTTCACAGAAAAACTGAGCAAAAAGTACAGGAAGTTCCCATATACTCCCTAGCCCTACACACCCAAAGCTTCCCCCTCTATCAACATTCTGGACCAGAGTAGTGCATTTGTAACAACTAATGAACCTACATTGACAAATCATTACCCCAAATCCAGAGATTGTATCAGGGTTGACTCTTAGTGTTGTACATTCTATGGATTTTGACAAATGTATAATGACATGTATCTACTGTTATAGTATCTTACAGAATAGTTTCACTGGCCTAAAAATCCTCTGTGCTCCACTATTCGTCCCTCCCTCACCCTAAACCTTGAAAATCACTGATCTTATTACTGTCTCCTTAGTTTTTATATTAACTTTTTAATATTTTCTTTAAAATCTTTTAAAATTATATCTTTTAAAACTTCCTACTTTTCTATGTTTTATGTTATAGAGCTTGTTTAACAATATATATATTTTATACTTATATAGAAGGATGCTGGATCAAAAATAAGAGTGAACAATCAACAAGTTTGGAGAACACTCCTCTGCATCTCTTGGTAACTGCATCACTTGGTAATCCGTGGAGTACACCAGAAGCAACTGAGCTAGTGAATTCTTCCCTTACTGGTGCTGAGAGCAGCAGTAGCTGTGCTTGTGCTGAGATGAAACAATAAGAACCCTAGAACCAGAAAAGCAGAGTATGGCCTCAAGAGCCTCCACATCCAGAAGACAATCTACCAACCCACTGTGCCTGATAGTATGCATGTCCTGCTTCTTTATCTCACACCCAGATGTAAGTAAGCTCCAATAATCAGAAACCTCATCTACATAAGCATAGAAGCATCAGCCCACTCTAAGATACCAAAATCTATACTGCTGCATAACAGACTACCAAAAACATAATGGCTTAGAACAACACAAACTTAGTATTTCATAGTTTCCATAGGTCTAGCATGGGTGAGCTAAACTTCTGCTCACGGTCTCACCTGGCTGGTGTTAACTGGAGCTGCAATCTCATCTAGACTCGGGGTCCTCTTCTGAGTCATTCAAGTTGTTGGTAGAATTTAGTTTCTTAAGGTTCTAGAATGCAGGTCACTTACATGCAGCTGCAGCTCTTAAAGACCCACCTCTGGTTCTTGCCAAATGGACCCCTCCTTTCTCAACACAGCTGTTTGCCTTCTTCCAGGTGGGCAGAAAAGCATCTCTCCAACACTTCACCTTCTTTTAAAAGACTCAACTGATTAGGTCAGGCCCATCCAGGATCTCATATTTACTGGTCTTGCCCACACTAAAGAAGAGTAAATTAATTACTCAGTGCATGTAAACCAGGGGGAAGGGTATCGTGGGACGTCTTAAAATTCTGATTACCACAACCTAAACCACACTCCTTAACAAAAGCTAAATCAAAACTAATCACAGATTTAAATGTAAAACATAAAACTAAAACTTTTAGAAGAAAATATGGAGAAAATCGTTGGTATCTAGGGCTTGGGGAAGAGTTCTTGGACATGATATCAAAGATGTAATCCATAAGAGAAAAAATAATCAATTAATTAAACTTTGTCAAAATTTAAAACTTTTTTTTTGCAAAAGATCCTATTACAAAGATTAAAAGACAAGCTACAGACAGGGGAAATCATTTGCAAACCACATATCTAATAAAGAACTAGTTTCTAGAATATATTTGAAAAACTCTCAAAACTCAATAGTAAACAAACGATCCAATTAGAAAATGAGCAAAAGACACTAAGATACATTGACCAAAGAGAATACACAAATCTCAAAAAGCATATAAGATTTTCAAAATCACTGGCCATTAGAGAATAAAAAACACACAGTGAGATATTACTACATATTTATCAGAATGGCTAAAAAAAAAAATTGTGACAACACCAAAAGCTGACAAGGAAGCAGAGAAACAGGATCTCTCATAGATTCTGGTGAGAATAAAAAATGGTACAGCTACTCTGAAAAACAGTTTGGCAGTTCTTAAAAAAACGAATTCCTGAGTATTTATCCTAGTGAAATGAAAAGTTATGTCCACACAAAAATACATACACAAACATTCACAGCAACTGTGTATGTAATAACCAAAAACTGGAAACAAAAAATGTTCTTTAATGGATGACACTCATTGACCTTCAATACTAAACAAGTGGTGTAACATCCATATCAAGATTGCTAGTCAACAGTATAAAGGAACAAACTATTGACTGATACAATGACCTGGAGGGGTCTCAAGGGCATTATGCTGAATGAAAAAAATCAAGCTAAAAAATGACATTCTGTAGAAATGCACTTATATATTGTTCTTGAAATGACAAAATTATAGAGATGAAAAACATTTAATGGTTACCAGGGATTAGGAATGATTTGGGGAAAATGGGTTGATATGTCTATATAAAGTAGTTAGCTGGGGGGTGGGGAGGAGGATCTTTGTATCTTTGTGGTAATGTAATGGTTCTGTAACATAGTGGTGGCCACACAGATCTGTGTGTGTGTGTGTGTGTGTGTGTGTGTGTGTGTGTGTGTGTGAGAGAGAGAGAGAGAGAGAGAGAGAGAGAGAGAATGAATGTCTTAGTCTATACATATTCATTGGACCAAGGTCAATTTTCTGGTTTTGATATTGTTCTAAAGCTATATAGGATGTAACATATTGGGAAACTGGAAGGTCACTATTTTTGCAACTTCTTGTGAATTTATAATTATTTCAAAATAAAAAAGTAAAAAAGAAAAGCTAAGTATATATGAGTACAAGTGTGTATAGTATGCTAACATTTAACTAAAGCGATATGTAAACAAATTTATAGATATTCCTACATATGTTTTAGAGACAAATAAACAAGAAGAAAATAAAACTTTTTCCAAAATTTTTCAATGGTACCTATTATCTGGAAAAGACTTGGACTAGACCAGCCAGTCTTCTGCCTATAATTCCTAAAGACTCCTTTATGCAGATACACAAATAAAACTACCTAGCATTTTGCTTATTACACTCGACCGGGAAGGATGTCAGACACCAGTCTATATCTTCTCACTGTCACAGCAACATCAGGTATTCTGGAGCTGCAGGACAGTCTGTAGCCTCAAAGGAATCAATGTAATCTGAAAGGCATATGCACTCAGCTCAAACTTTCCACTCAAAATCAACCCTAAATCTGCCCTGAAGTACACTAAGGAGGGCACATTCTATGACCAGGATTCATCAAATGAGCTGGACCACACACAAGTCAGTAAAGCCTAGGCTTGATCATCTTTGCCCAGACTTGTTCTCACTTCCTCTATAGTCCCCATGCTCTGAGGTTTGCCTGGTCCCCAATTCTAACAACAGTTACTATGTGCCAGATACCACATTATTAGTTTTGCATAGTCTTCTAATTCTGAAAATAACCCTGTAATACTCATACTATCTCTACTTTACAGAACAAGAAACTAAGGCTGTGATGCCAAGTACCCTATCCAAGGTCACCTAGTTAATAAAAAATGGAACTGGGATTCAAATCCATGTCTGTCCAGATCTGAAACCCATTCACATTCTATATGTTGCAAGTTTTCTGGTTTGCTTTGGATTGGCTTAGTGTTTTTTTTTCTTTTTGTTGGTCTTTTTTGGCTATCTATATTACAAAGTTTCTCAGTGAAGTCAGCAGAATTAATCAAGGCTTTCCAAGTTTCATAAAATTGCATAGCTAGTCTATCACAACATTCATGTGTCAATCCATGCCCTCCTCTATTGACTAAAAAAGTACAAAAGCAAAGTCATCTTGAATTTTGATACAAACCAGGATTTTCATAGATCTCAAGTTCAATTACTATTATAGTCCATTGTCTCTGAGCTACCAGTTTTTGCTTATGTAATAGAAATATTTATTTCAAATAAAAGAACTTCAGATAATATTTTCTCAGGGATTTCATTTGTTCTGTAGAACAGGTTCAATAAACATTTGTAACAAAAGAATCTCTTGTTTTATGCAAATATGTCACATAATTTCTAAATTCCCCAAAACACCTTTTGATTCTAGAAAAATATAATTGGAAAGAAGGTTGTGAGATTCTTTTAATATGAAAAAAAATGATTTTAGAAATTATAGCAAATCTATTATCCACACAATAATTTTGAAAGAGAAAACATGGGGAAAAAACTTCTAGCATGTTTAATTGACTTATATATGTAAAATGACACTGTGTTACACAGCTCTCAGCAGCCTGACTTGAGAATCTGATATCCTCAGTGAAAAACTTTAGAAACAAGATACCAAGACAATGATATCTCAAATCCCACCCACATGAGATTAGTTCATCTAATGCATAAATTCTGTGTGAGGCCCATGTACACTGTATATATGTATAGAAGGAATGGGATTCCAAGAAGTTGTATTTCATTTCCATTTTACCTAAGATTTGGGAAGTCTTTTATCTTGCCACATCTGGAAAATTTCCTGGCAGAAAAATAACTTTCCTTTATGTAGAAATCAGGATTTTGGCAAACCAGGTTTTTTCTTTCCCCTTCTCTCATACAAGATGTTTTCCCATTCTTGGACAGCCCACTTTTGACCATAGATGTCCTATGGGTTTCTGTGCAGGACTAGAATTACAATGTTTTCTTTAGAAAGTGGTCTGGGCCACTGCTGTTCACTTAAAACTGCATACTCCTATTTATTTAGCACAGGGCATGGTTAAAAACATGTGTAACTAGGCATATAATGCAATGTGCACACAGATACTGAAGTGCCTTTGGTATCTGATGGTGACGATGATAAAGATAGTAAATTGATAAAGGTTATTAGAAGAAAAATTTTGGTCAGGCATAGCTGAAGATAAAATACCATGAATTGACTTGATAAGATATATAAAATTCAGGTATGTTTTTGTTGCTGTTATTCTATGTTAAGAAAAAGAGAATCAAAGTTCATTTTCCCTTTTTTTGCCATTTGAAATGGCCCTGGGTTTGACTTATCCCATCGCTCAAAATTTTTACTGGCACCACTTTGAAGAAAGTAAATGTAGTAGCTTTTCAGGTTTGAGAAGGAGCCTCATGGGAAACTATGTTCAGCAGTTGCAGAATACTTCTGCAGCAGATTTTTTTTAATAATGTTTTCTTTATATCATGTTTAGACTCTAAACTTTTTTCTGGCCTCCACTCAGCCATGGCATATACAACTTAAATGTGCCAAAAACAAGACCAATTCTTTTTCAAGTATGTTATTTCCAATCAGAATTGAATCAAAGCCAATCTTGAGGCTAAGTGCAGCTTCTAGATTGATGGTGATTACCGCTCTTATTATGCTAAAGCTTACTGTTAAGAAAGACCAAAGGGATAAGAAATGACATGTTGGTTTCCTACAAGAATATGGAAAAGAAATCATCAAAATAATCAGAAACTGAAAAAAAAAGTTCCTCTTGGAAACTATTGCATATGGACATAAAACCATAAAAAGAGGCAATGATCTTGGAAAATTTCTAAGAAGTATATGTTTCTCAGAAGATACTGCTGGATTAATAGTGGTAGTAGTAGTAGTAGTAGTAGTAGTAGTAGTAGTAGTAGTAGTAGTAGTAGTAGTAATAGTGGTGGTGGTGGCAGCAGGAAGAAGGTGGAGGAGAAAATGCCTTGCTTTAGAGGCTTAAAATTTTAAGTAGTATACAAAATGTTCATCATATAGTAAATTACAGAATTAGCACTGGGTTTACTAATGTGTCCAAAACAATGCCTGATAAAATAAGGGTATTCTAGTCAGTAACAGAGAATTAACTGTGTGCCACAGGAAAACGTAAGAAACTTAATCACATTATTTTAGCTCTCCTTTAGAGGAAAAAAAATGTTATTATAGTTACCATTTCTTGAGCATCTACTATGTCTTGACATGATGGGCAGTTTGTGATGAAAATTATTATGCTGTTTTGTAGTCTACTGGCATAGAGATAAGATTTAGTATGGAAGGATTGTACAGGTGAATTTGGGGATTCAATTGTGATGGTATGAGCTGGAATTCAGGCAGTCTAGCTTTCCCCACATGTCAAAATCATAACATTTGGCACTGACATGTGGAAATATTTGTATGAACTGTTGATATCTAAGAGTATACTCTTTGGAGATCAGTCACTTTGACTATTCTCTAATTCTTATCAAGTAATAGACACACCTTACCCCAAAGAAGAGCATTTTCTAATGACTCTAAATAACATATATACAAATCTGAGCAGTCTTGTTTTCTGTGGCAACACACATAACCTCTAATCTTTATGCCATCTTTGCAAAATGTGAATTTAGCATAATATGACATATAAAGCTACAATTGAGGTTCAGAGTCCCTAAATACCTTTCTTAATAGCACATTCCTAATAAGTGGCACAGTTGTAAATCATAGGTCCATCTGATTCGAAACTCCTTGCAATTTTGCTTATTAGGCACAGTTCTACATTTTTAAAAGGCCACAATAAAGAAAACCTCAGTTCATTCATTAATGTGTTCAACATTATTGAATTCTTCATTTATGTTCTAGGTGCTGAATAGTGTGCCAAAGAATCTATTGGGGGTTCATTATGCAAATTTTTGTAAAAGAGTGGTGTTAGTACAAAGAGAAGAGTTATAAGAATAAAGGCGTACAGCGCTGACAGTAAGTTGTTCACTACCAAAGAAAAACTTCTTGGTCCATTATCTCAATACCCCCAACTTTCAGAAAGTACACTTGATCTAAGCTACTGATATAGGGTAAATATATATACACATACACAATATTGAATGTCTCACCTTTCCTCTTTTCATATAAAACGGTTAGCTTTATTTATGAATCTCAGCAAAAGACATCTATAATTGCCATCTTTACATTAATTTAAACAAAGGTGCTAAAAAGCCATAAGAATTTGATACACTTGTTTGTAGTTAAATTAAATATAACATGAACAATTTCAATCTACCTAAAGAAAAGTAAATCAGTAAAGAGAGAAAATATTTAATGCCTTTCTTAAGAGCTAATTCTTTTATTACCATGATTCCACTTGGATTCTGATATATCAGATTGGCTTGGGAATCTACATGCCATCAGTCAGGATTATCACCTACTTCAATAATCCCTATAATCTCTACTCTATAACAAAATTCATTAAAGTATTTTAAATTATACCTCTTAAATAATATTTTCACAATATTGTTTTAAGGACAAATTTGTTCTAAGGTGCTTTCTGACACTTAACTAAAATCAATGAATTTACTTTTTGCACATTCTGAAGAAATGAATAAGATCTTCATGAAATTCCAGAAAGAAAATGATTTATACAATATCACAGAGCTTTAGTAGCTAAAAAGATCCTGGGCAATCATTTAGTTCATCCCCTATTTGCAGATCAGGAATCTCACAGACTCCACTGCTGCAGAGCTACCTATTGTCTGAGACTCAAACTCAAATATTTCCCATCTCTATCTCCTGACAATGATATTTTATAGGAAAGGGGATTTTTAGCTACATAAACTTCAAGGCCCACTCAAATGCCAACTCTTCTATGAAGCCTCTCCTACTCTTCCTAGCAGGGATGAATTTCATTCTTCTCTAAAGGGCAGGCTATCGTACTTTATCTATGCCTCTCCTACAGCAATTATGCTTCCCATCTCATATCACTCTTAAGTATCATTCCCCTCAAAAAAGATTTTTGAGTCGTATCTATATCGTAGAGCATAGCACAATTATTTGAACTTGGTAGTACGTCACTGAATGAATGGTATTAGCCATATCCAAATCTATATGATCAAAAAAGTTGGCCATTTTATTTTTTTAAAGCCTATTTCCTGGTTTGCATTAGTCTTTAAATACTTTCAAATGACATTTCCATTTTCCCTCTAGAAGACGGGGAACACTCTGAAGCAACGGACATCCTGGTTCCTAAGCCTCCCAGGGATTGCCAGGAGTAAGAGAGATGAACAATCGGGCCCTTGCTCTCCTTACTTAGAACAGGTCTGGTTTCTGCAGTCTTTTTAACACTTTGCATTACCTTATCTGATGGAAACAAATTAGAAGAATAAGGAAGAAAAGTTAATCAGGTTATATGATAAAAATTTTCACCTGTTCTGCTTTTGAAATATAAAGTGGGAGGGGCCCAAAATGTTTTAGGGGATTCCTAATCATGTGGAATGAAAATACGCCTTTTGTTTGTACACAAACAAAACAAAGCCATATCTGATTTGCACATTATACAATTGATGTCTTTGAATTTTCAGGTGGCACAAACTGTTACACAATTCCTTTATAACCCAAAACAAAAAACAAGAGATGTTAGAAAGTAAATCTAAGTTTCATTCAAGAATACTATTCCACAGGCTGAATGTGCCTCACTAAAGAAAAATAAAAAGCTTACATTGAAGCAACCATATGTGTTATTTGTGTAGAATCTGTTTTTTGATGCTGACACAGTTCTCACAATCCCCTACTTGAAACCTTGGAACCAGATGAGTTTTGGAGCTCAAGATTTTTCAGATTTGGTAAATATGGGGCATATATAAATTATACTAATACTCTTGTCAGGATCTGGGGCAACACACTTTAACCAAATACATTCTACAGCAAAACATTTGAGTAGTAACACCAAGGGGGATAAAACGAGACTATAAAGAGCTTCACGTCAGTTCTTTACAGGTTTTGCCACAAAATTGGGTCAAGCGGGTTTGGCCTCCAAGTCACCAGTTTTTTTTTTTTCAATTTTTCAATGCTGACAAAAAAATTTAACCTCTTAATTTGCAATAATTAAAAACTTGGTGATAACATAAGACAACTATAACTTTCAAAGACCCTCTTTTCACTTAATTAAGAATCATACCATTGTTTAAGTCATACACGTTGTCTTGATAATAACTGCTATCTGTTGAGGCCTTTGTATAAAATACTGTACTAAGTATCCCATAAAAATTATTTTTTCTATTTTGTTTTATGAGATAATTTAATAAGTATAAAATGTTAAACTGCATGTTTTAATTTAATCATGATTTCCTACTCAATTTTAAAACATGGAGTCTCTTCTTTTAGGTTTTAAATTGTGTGGGAAAATACTTCTTTCAGACAATTACTTGACCACAGATCTAAGGGCTTATTTGCAAATATAGAACCTGTGCTTCTTTTAAATACATCACAGATATTTCTTAGGCTTCTTTATTGTCAGTGTCCTAAACCCTCTACCACATAAATGGAACCCCAGGCAACTTTCTCCATTTTAGGGCACTGTTTTCTATGTTCACTTTTTAATTTAAAGGAAGCACTAACAAGCCAGGTTCATTTTGACTGATATGCATTATAAAATATACTCTGGGAAAAATATTGCCCTGTAACACTGAAGCAAAATCTGGCTAGATGTCAGTTACATAGTTTTCACTCAGAAAATAAGTTAGAAAGAAAAGAAAGGAAAGGAGAGGAGAAGGGAGTGGAGGGGAGGGGAGGGGAGGGGAAGGGGGAGGGGAGAGCAGAGGAGAGGAGAGGAGAGCAGAGGAGAGGAGAGGAAAGGAGAAAGAGAAGAGGGCTACTACACTATCAATGGAAGGCTCTGAGACTGAAAAGCATTTAAAGTTTGAAAATTACATTTCATTGGTTAATATATATCACTTATGCAATCTCAAATAAAATATTTTTTTAAACTGTGATACTGACAACTACAAGCTTAAATAAGTGGGGAGAGGAAGATGTACTATTAAAATCACTTTCACTTCTTTTTTTCAATTCAATTCTCTCTCGCTCTCTCTGTACACACACACAAACACACACACACACTCTTGAGAGTAATAATAGTCTGTTTAATAAAATTTAAGACATCTGTGGAATTATTACAAAAAAATACTTTTTTACCTAGTTTTAGATTGAATGATTTACTGAATTTCCCTTAATCCTTAAGTTGCATATTCATTGCTGTATTTTCCTCTAACTGCTGTCACTTAAATTGTCATGTAGAATAGGGCAAATCAGGGTCAGTTTATATAAGCGGCATCAATCTGAAGAACTTCATCAGTCTTTATTCCAAGGCATTATGCAAAGAAAACTGACATTAAGAGAGCCTTAACTGACAGCAAATGAAATCAATCAGCAAATCACTAAGCCATAATAAACTCACTCAATTTGTAGATAACCCTTCCTTTTCCAGGTCTTCACCTAGGCAGTCCATCAAACACTGTTTTTTGTCCAAGTAGCTAAAATGAATAGCAATTCTATTGTAGTACTTCAAAGTTCAAGTGTTCACAGGCTTCAGTCTCTCAATAATAAGCATTAAAAGGTATTATCTAGTAGGGTTATACTTAAATAGGCTTCAAAAAGAAAAAAAAAGATAGAGAAAGGGTCACATTTGGGATTTAGTTTTTGCCTCTTAACACTACTGATAAAGAAATTATGTTCAAATAGTCATGGGAATGTAAAGTACAGCATAGGAAATGAGAAAAAAAAATTATGTTCACAGCATTCAGCGGCTCTTCTACTATAAGCTACCTAGAACAAAAGCTGTAACCAAAAGAAAAAAATGCTCTATATTTTCATGTTTTGTGATTTTGTTTTGGTTTTTGACTAAGTGTGTCTCAAACATCTCACATACAGGCAAACATCATCATCACATACAGGCAAACAAAAACCCAGTGAGTTGGAATTCGAAGTCAAAAATAAATAGTATAAATTAAGGCAACAAAACCAGTTAAAAAAAAATTGAAAACAGTAGTAATATTTTGGTTTCTTGGTATAATAATTATTCAAATAGAAGTATATGACATACATTCACCAAAGTTTTAGTAATTGTATTAGACTAAACTGTAAGAAAACATTGAAGTTGTGGAACATTTTATTCTTTTGATTGTATGCGTTGCTACTAAAGAGAAACTTGTATCAAACAGGTCGTCAATCAAAAATTTCCAAGAGTCAAAACACTAAAACACACCTTAATATACTTAGGTCACTTTTCATGACCCCAGGCCTGTTTGCAGTTCAGTCCAACATAGCTTATATTAATTTAGCACTTTGTAATGCAAAAAGCATGCTCATATGCAAGCTCTTTCATCTGATCTCCCCACAATCCTTTGAGTGAAAGGAAGAGGGGCTTTACAGTCTCCTTTTGACGATGAGGAAATGGAATCCCAGTGCTGCTGAGTGAACTGCCACGGAGGTTAGTTAATACAGGGCAGGACTCCGACCCACGCCTTCCAACTCTCCGCACAGGCTTTCTCCAGTCCTATGGTGACTCTTTCCAGCAAAGAGTTATTTTATAGCTTCTAAATACTATGTCTTATGAAAATAATTCCCATTCTGACCAACATGATGTTTCCAGCAACACTCACTGACGTTCAGAAAACTGCAGATTCATGGTTGCCTGTAATCTGATGTACCTGCTTGTCTGTTAGAAGGGCAAAACTCTCAAACTGAATTTGAAAACTAAGCAAACTTGCATCTGATCAAGGAACATTTACATGCCAAATATTTAAAGAAAAACAGTTCAAAAAATATCTATTAGTGCTGTTTAATTTTCAAAGCTTTTACATGCATATCATGTGAACGTTACAACTGCCCCAAGATGCAGCAAGGCAGGTATCATCATCTCCATGTCACAGATGGGAAGCCAACGTAGCAGAAGCTTCAAGGACCAAAAGCTCACAGAAGATAGAGCTCCTGTAGCACTTTCAGGTCTACAAGGGTGGTAACTCATTTTCCTCCTCCACAAGAAACAACAACGCTGTGTTCCATGAGAAAAAAAAAAAAAAACAATTTGGTGAAAAATAATGGGAATTTCTGCTACCTGTGCAATTTGTGTCTACAGGGGTAGACACAAATTTCATCCTTTCTATGGCCATTCTGACTAACTATTGATGAAAGTGTGTAACCTCTTCAATCTTCTGTAATATTGACTCTGCTATGATTTTCCTTCCAATATTCTTCCTTGTAATAAACAAAGGAAGCAATGATAAACAACAAAAGTGGAAAAATAACTTTATGAATCACACCTAGTTTTTAAAGAATTCCTATCAGATTTCACTTAGTGCCGGCTCAGAGCATTGATACCAGATTATTCCCAGAGGGAATAATTCATGAATATTTTTACTTGAGTTAAAGAGTACGGAGTCATGAGATTCCTCGGTATGAGGTTCCGTGCAGCCGAAACTTTATACTGATTCATTCTCTTGCCCTCACATGTTATCCTTTCATTTTTCAAAAAGGAAAGAGAGATGAAAGTCCCAACAAAAAAGATAAAGAATTGTTTCAGACTACTACTGTTATGAAATAAAACCATGATGAGAGAGGTAACAGGTCTCATCTGCTGAATATTAAAAAAAAAAACAAACCTTTTTAGAACTCCCAGCTTTAAAAGATATTTCCTAGAAGTCTGTTATCATGTAGTGCCCAAGACTATGCTTTAATGATAGATATGAAGAAAAATACTTTTACAATAAATATTTTATAATAAAATATGGTGACTAAGAAAGGAGTGGTAACATATGTCACCTGGTAAAATATCTGAAACAAGAAAAGCATAATTTTACATTTTTACTTTCAAGATTATGTCCTAAAATTCTGATTGATGTATAACCTCCATTCCCCTTCCCGACCATCATCACTGCCACCAAAAAAAAAAAAAAAAAAAGTAAATCAAATAGGTAGAGGAAGGGAAGGTTGGAAGAGTTATGTGATGATACTGAAACTGCTCTAATGACTAATGCGCTAGGCCAAGAATCTAGCAAAATCCTCTTGTTGATCAAAAAATAAAATCTTAGAAGAAAATATAGATTGAGGACAATAAGGCATAACTCATAATGACTATAACCAATGTTTAAATGCTATGGCTTGAGTATTTAATAACTGTTTTCCCACTTTGTAACATATCCATAAAACAAGTGCTTCTGTACACACCAACATCTTATTTCTTGCAATATTTTGTTTCATTTAGCATTGCTCTATTACCCGGAAATTTTGAAGAAACAATGAATGTTTGCGCATACCAAATCTTCAGAGGAGAATCCTAAAATTTTAACTAGCAAATAACAAAACTGTTTTGTGACATTATATCAGAAAATGTCATTTACCTTGTGTCAACAGAAAAAAATTACAAACTAATTCTTACACTCATCTTGAAGTTGGAAATATAGATTCCTCAGCAGCACTCTTTATAGTCTGTGGAACTACAGGCTACCAGCTGTCAAGCAGCTAGATAAGTTTGAGGACAAATACTCATAGATAATTTTAGATAACCCCAAAATCTTTTTGATACCTTATTACTAAAATGGTCTCACTTACCAAAAAATTCATATTTCCAATAATCTCAAACATTCGAAGCACAAGCATGGACCCAGAAATAAACGAAAAAGAATATCCATGGGACAAACACCTGTCACAAAATATAGTCTCTTTACTTCACCATTGAGACCCTTAGACTGAGTGAGCCCTGTCAACTCTAATTTAAGGGCCAGTGAAAATGGAAATCTAAAAATCAGGGAAGACCTAAATTATAAAATAAAGAAAAATTTTCTTTTAGTATCATAAAATAAAGAACCATACTTTTAAAAGGAAACTAAAGAACAGAAGTCACTTAGGAGTAAACAGGAATAGTCTTTTTCAGCGGCAATAGGTGAATATGTAACAAAAACCTTAGCATGTGCTTAATCTTACAGCAGTAAATTCACTGTTGTATTCTAAAGAAAAAATAGAAAATCATGCAAAAATTCCTGCAAAAATATATTCATTGCCACCTTATTCATAACCAGAAAAATTAATGACTCAACTATCTGTCAATAGAAAACTGATTAAATATATTGTAGTAGATGCATGTAGTGAAATATAACTCAGTCATCAAAAATGATGAGATAAATATGTATTTACTGACAAGAAAGACATCCATGATGTTCTTAATTTAAAAAGATGCTTACGATAGTGTGGCCTAATTATTGTCTAAGTATATATAGACATATTATATATAATATACACATGAGTGTTTGTTTTATGACTAAAAAATAACTTGAGTAACTACAAGAATATATACTAAAATGTTAACACTGGTTATCTCTGAATGGCAGAACTTCAAATTATCTTAATTTTCCTCTATGTTTTTCAGGTCTAACTTCTTATTGTCATAATCGTGTACTATCTTCATAACTTTTTAAAAGCAATTTTTCAATATTAGCATAATTTCTATGAAGTTGTAGTATTTAAAGATAAATGACATTATACATCTGAGTACTTTATACTATTCTTATAATGTTACAGTTTATAATAATGAACCAGCAAAGAAAGTTATTAATTAGGTATGTTATATTGTTTTTATTTAAAAAACAGCGTCGTTTGACATATATAGCAAGATTTTCATTTAAAATGGCTGATTTTCATGTTTTAAAAAATAATCAGATATCTGAAAATTAACTTATGTGGTTGGGATAACATAAAGAAAAAAATATCTAAACAATACAATCTCTCAAGTGAAATTGCCTAACATCTTTAATTTCTAAATATGCCATCTTTAATTTTTAAATATGACAGAACAGGAGGAATTTTTTGTCTAACCATTAGAAGTCTGCCACATTAAATAGCAGAGAATACATGTAAAAAAATACTAGGAGTGATTCTTGGTATTTTTATCACCTGTTTAGAAACAGATAGTTATTTCTTCCTTCTATACATAAAAAATAACAAAATTCTCTTCAAGATGCTCTTTATAATTTAACTTTATAAATACAACAAAATAACTGGAAGAAACTTCTATACCTGGAAAATAAGTAAAAATGTAAAAATCTATGGTATCCCAAAAGTCGTGGGTATAACACATAATGAAAAGCCATACCATGTAAAGACTATGTAATAACATGTTGGGTAAAGAGTGATTAAAGGATTCTTGCATTTACAGTGACAACTCTGTTGTTTAAAATCTTCATAAGTAAATTTCATAATGAAGCCTTTCTAATGAAGTGTATATAAACATATTTATAAAATATACAATATTTCCAGAATTATACTTATTATGTACTAAGCCTTTAACATTTTTATGAGATGGTTTGAGGAATTTTTTTAATTAAATGAGCCTAGAAGTGAAAAACTGATAACCAAGTCTCTCGAGAACACGCACAACTTAGGCAAAACATTCCAGGGCTGACCTGTCAAGGGTCTGGAAACAAGTACTTCTTCACTTATAGTTACCGAGGGCCTTCTCTGAGCTAGGCACATGGCTGAACTCTGAGGATGCAGCAGTGAACAGAACAAAGTTCCTGTCCTCATGAAGCTTTAAAGTTGGTGGATGGCTAACAGATACTGATTGTTTACAATGTATCTGTCACTATTCTAAGCACTTCAGATGTAGTAACCCACTTAATTGCCTGTCACACTGAGTTAGAAACTTTTACTATCTTTGCTTTACAGATGTAGAAGCTGAAATACACAGTTTAAGTAACTTTCCCAGTTAACCTCTTGTGGATTTCTATTCTCTTCACTATTTTCCTCACAAATGAAATTGTATTCCACAAACAGAACCTACCTTTATTCTTTTCTTCTCTCAGCCAAAACACACATGGACACACACACACACACACACACACACACACACACACACACACCATAGTAAGCCATAGATTACAAAAGGCAGAAAGTCACAATTAAAAGCATGAATGGACCAGTTACACACTGGATGTGTGACTTTTATCAATTTACATCATATCAATAAACTTTAGCTTGTTTCTTTATAAAATGTATAAAAGCAGAGCACCTATTATTCATAAGGTCATTGCAGGGATTAAATGAGATAATAGATATAAGGAGCTTAGCATGGTAACTGGTAACAGAATAACATTATAACAAATGTTAGCTACTATATTGTTCTTTGTTGTTTATTGTTGAATGGAGATGGAGACACACTTATTGCAGGCCTGCTAAAATATGCCAGAAATTAAAAATACTACATAACTATTGAAAGAACACAATTCGAAGTATAAAATAATGAGTAATGGAGGTTATCTTTTAAAAGTATGGCAGAATATTTTTATTACAAACTCCTCTGCATTGACATTATACTGGACTTTTCAGCTAAAGCTAACTTGTCTAATCTAGGTGGTTTTATTTTTTTTCCAGTATTCCAGTAAACTAATATGCTGGTAATTTGAGAGATAAAAATACAGGTATAATTATTCTAAACTTTCCACAGGAGCTTAGACAAAGCATTTTAAGTGCCATCTGCCTCGCTGGAACATAAAGAAACACGGAAAAGTAAGTAGGGAGGTAAAGTTGATATTGATCAAAATTATTTAAGCTTTTAAAGAAACTAGGAAGAGGGAAGGAAGCAAATAAAAAGATATAAAGAGTATCCTAAATAATCATTCCTCAAAATAAAACTTGCACACACACTTCTTAAAAGTAACAAAAACTAGCTACCATTGCATACTTCATGTTTACAAGGGGTCCCATGAATGGTTGCAAAAAGAACAGCCACCATGCACTGCCTGCTTTCTTTGTGCTAGGCACCGTGTTCTCTATCTTACATGCATTGCCTCATTCGATCCTACTACAGTCCTGAGAAATGGTTGGTATTACACTTTTTTCTTTTTCTTTTTTGCAGATAAAGGAAATTGAGGCTAAAAGCTAGCAGATCTCAGAGACCAGCTGAGCATCAGTCATGTGCTCTTTGGTTCCAGAGAGAAAAGGTAATCCATTCATCCATTTTGCCTGTCAATCGTGCTCCTTGGTCTTCCTTCTGCCCAGAAGGGGAATAAGTATTTATTATACTTATAATAAAGCTTTCCCCACTGGAAAAGACAGAGTGTCTAGGAAAACTTCAGCACCTACTGCTGTAAATGATGGCTGTACAGGCTGGCCAAACAGTTCAAACACTACCACATAGTGATATTCTCCTCATCATAATCAAAGGATATGCACTCTTTGAATAGTCCACTTTATCAGCAATGAGTACAAAGCTAAATGAATACTGGATATCTAAATATGCAGAAACAGCAAAAATATACATATTTATATACTGCAAAAAGTTAAAAAGTAGGATTCCATAATATAAGCCTGTCAAATGGAAACACAATATTTTATTGTGACTTTGTCTATAGTACAGCATAAGCTATGACCTACATCATGCATAGATGCATAATGAATATTTTCATAAATGGAAGAAAAACTCCACTATAGATTTAAAAGGTTTTATTCTTACAATTTAACATTGGTGTCTAGATGTTTTAGTGTCAGATTTTATGAGTTAAGGCTTTACAGTCAAATATATCTAGACTTAAATCAAGGCTCTGGGCCCCGCCTTTTACTTGCTATTGATTTTAGGAGCATTGCCCATTGTTGTTTTTCAACTGAGAAGTGGAAATAATGCCATCCATTTGACAGTTCATTGTGAGAATTAAATGAGATCATGTATTTAAGGAGGTAAGCATGATACCTCATGCACAGTAAGTGCTCACTGAAATGGTAGCTGCTATTATTATAATTAAGGTCTTTGAGTAATACAGTGCCTTTCTTCTCAAAATACTCCAAGCATATCACCAACTGTGTATGTGTCTGTGTGTGTAAAACACTATATGGCTCAAATCATGTGCTCTTTTCTACATGGAATACTAAACCAAAATATATATTATTAAACTATAATGTATATTACAGCATGTCAGTGTAAAATTTAGCCAAGTGTTTAGGTATATGGTAATGTGCATAATTATTTTTATTAGAACTTGAAAAAGACAGTAATTTAAAATATTCCCTTCTTGCTACTCACAGATGTCAAAGTCATGGAGAGTTCACATTTTGCCCCCAGAATGGCATTCCTAGGAATCAGTCTCTTTCCAAATCACCAAAATCTACAGTTTGGGGAAAGTCTTTATTTTTGAATTATGACAACAATTAAGCTCTGTGAGATTCTGAATCAAGACAGCCACGTAAAGGATTATTTTAAAACCACTATAAAAATCTCAAATCATACCATACTTGTGGTTACAATGAATTGATAAATAATGATAATCAAATTTATACTAAATAATGGTACAGTATTCTAGCCTATAACTGGAAATAAAAAATTTTTATGCTTAGTTTTACAATTACATATAGTTTAAATATGTTGGTGGACAATCCGATGAAAAAAACAACTAGTTTTTTTTTTCTTTGTAGAGCATCAATTTGAGTATTAATAACAAATTAAATACGTAGGGAAAATTAACATAGCCCCACTTGGACTGACATTAATTTTCCACAAACTTAAAATTTCCCAGGGTCTTAAATTGAAGAATGAAAAAGTATATTTTAAACCTCAAAATGTGAAACAGAAACTAAATTTTAAAAGATATTGCTCTTTTAAATACACTGCAAAATCCAGGCTGCTATTGAACAAGGACAACCTCTTGTGAAATATCAAGCTCCCTATATTTAGATAATGTTCAAAGACTTTTTTTAATAAAAGCATTGGGCATTAAAAGAATAAAACAAACACTGAATTAAAAAAAAATTTAATCCTATAAAAAAGATCATGACACAATATAACCTAGAATAGAAAGATACCTGCAGCATCTGAAAATGACTGTTTTAAAAAATAATTATCTTTATTATTTTTAAATTATTTGAGGTTTTGTGATTTAGTGCTTGAGTTTTATAAATGAAATAACTGAATTTGCACATATTATAATGTTCATTAAAACTAATCATTAAAGGGCAAAATACTCTACATTGCAAAGTATAGTTAGGTTATAGATTTGCTGAAATTAAATAAATTACCACGTAAGAAATGTTGGCTATACCTTGAAATTAACATTGAAAATTTTCAAATACCTCTCTTGATAATTTTACTTAAGTGATTTATTTTAAAACAGTAAGAGCTACAAATTGAGACTAGCTTAAAGAGATAAAAGCCTAGCTTCTTATTGTCCTCTGCTGATGAAAAAAGTATTCTTTTGATAAAAGACATATTTTTCCTTGTTAAAAAAAATACTTTTCTGCATTACTTAATAGGCTGGATCGAGGCTTTAAACACACACACACAATTATTTGTTTAATACAGTGTTACACGAAAGAAGAAAAATGAAGAAAAAATTTTTGCATTTCCTTTATGTTATTATTCACAATAGTTTGAGGCTTCCATTCTCTCCAGTTAGTGCAATTTATTTTTCCACACGTCTCAGCAGCAAACAATGTTATTTAGACTCTAACCTGGCACGCTACAACCTCTGGCCTGCCCTTGAGCCCCTCCACTGCAAAGGTCTCCAGGTGCAGTTTGGGTAGCTGCAGGGTGAAGTCATTCCTACTTGCTGCAGTCCGTGACAGCGAGATCTGATCTCTGACCTAAAGGGGAAAAAACAGCATCAATGGTAATTCCCCTTCAGACACATTAACTGGGATGAACTGGGTCCCCTTGAGCCCACTGAGTGGACTTGCATTGATCGCTGGACCTGAAATCCATGAATAAATTTAGGACTAATTGATTTTTCGTTGCAAATAAATCTCTAATTCGGAGTGCTGGGGGAGAATGTTAAGAAGAAAAAGCATCCTCCTGCTTGAAATGAGGGAGGGAAGAAGAGTCACTAGAGCTCTTCTGATCAAGAGGTTCTGAATTATTTTTCACTGTTGCACCCTGAAAAGAAAAAGGAAAGAAGGAAAAAACAGCCACAAAATAAAAAACAAACAGTAACATCCTAATTATTATCACTTTCTTAATAAGATGTTTAATTTAACTGGTATTAACGGATACCAGTTAAATTAAACATCTTATTAAGAAAGTGATAATAATTGATAAGGCGATTATTAGGTACTAGTCTTTGAAAAACAACTTCAATAATTGGTATCCTGAAATAAAAGCAAATATACTCAACACCAAAGAATACTTAAAAATATACTAGCAAGAGGTTTGTTTGCCCTTTTTATTCTTAGTAAACTTGAGTCTTATTGATTAAATACATATAAACCAACTTGGTAATGCAACTTATAAATAAGATAATGAATAAAATCAGTAGTATTTGTATTCTATTTTAAGTATTCAGAAAAGTAACAATACAAACAATTCACAGATACAGGAAAAAATACCAGTTCTCTATCCAGTATAGATTTCACATGGAGTTGATATTACACTGCCACCTTCTGGAAAAATGAGAAAATACTCCCTTTATAATACAAATACTAGATATAAGAAAACATTCAGAAATAGATATTTTCATTTTTAATTTCCAAACAGTAAAAGCCCTACTAATTCCACAGTTTAGTTTGCTTTTAAGATCAATAAACTCTCATTTTTAATCATATGGATTAATGATAGTAGTTTTCATATGTAGGCATATTTTCTATCTTTATGCCTGAATTGATTTTAAAAATTTATCCTCTTGCTTCCGCATATAAAGTCACAGAATAGAAAGAGTTTTTTAATGAGTTTTATGACTTTTAGCAAAGGTCAAAATGGATAGAACTATAAAAAATAATTAATTGCTCAAATAAATGGATTTAAACTTCTACTTTTACCTGAGCAACTTCAAATGTAACTTGGCGATAATATATGATAGAAAACCTGTCCTTCATTTTTTTTTTCATTGGCAACTTTTAAAACAGCTTAGATTATTTTTTATTTTATGAATAAACTATCATATAATATAGTGTTTCCTTAAATCAGCAAATGCATACAAATATATGATGATATCTTTAATTGTTCATGCTTGTCTATTAAAATCCTTATATTCCTAAGTTGACCTGAAGAATATCTGTCAATAAATGAATGTCAAAGTTTATGCTGTAAAACATACACTATAATGCAATTTTTAGAATAGTGTGAGTACTATCTGCACGATGGAATTCCAATTCAGAACGTATGTTAATCTGTAACAAATATTCTCCAGTCTCTAGTCAGTATGAGAATGTTGTTAAACTTACCTAACATAATAGAATAAATCATATTTTACAAATATATTTGCTTTAGGTTTTATATTTTACATGTATGGATAACTTTTCTTGCTTTTTTTTTTGTCACCAGTGTGCACTAAGATAAAAGAAAACATTAATGTGGATTAAGGTACTGAGAATTTATCAACATCAAACCACTGGTGTTTTGCCTTCTACCCTTCTGAACCATAGTCAATAGATCTAAATATTTTACTGCACCCTGGCCAATTCATTGTTTGATGTTTAAAAACTCACCAAGAATCAAAGAAAATTTATTAAATTTGAGCCCCCAAATGAGATACTATTAGCTTTGAAAGTCAAGTTTAACTGCGATATTGATGATTCTCTTTTTTCTATGACAAAATTCACTAGGGAAATCCTGGATGTCAAAGTATAAAAGCAGATTGCTAATACGGACAAAGGAGGGTGAGGGTTCTAGGAGCAATGTAGGTATAATCCACAACACAGTGCTAGCACTGGAGGTCCTTTAACACTATTCACACCAGGTACTACACTTCTGTGAAGATGGATGAAGCTTACATACAGGAACAGTAAGCCACATTTTGTATTCTCTATGTAAGCTTTCCAAACAAAATTAAGGTAGGGCATTTGGCATTTAAAACTGAATTTTTTTGTGAAATTAACATTTTTACTACAACATTATTTAAGTTGGCAAACCAAATAATTCTTTATTTTAGATTTAAAAACTCAAAGTGCAGCTGTTTTGCTAAACCTAATGATGAGTATCATAATTATATTATTTGACTCATGTACATGTGTTAATACTGTCATTTAATTACAAATTATCTGTCAAACACTGACAGTGCCACCATGATATATAATAGATATGATATCACAAATATTTCTACTAACACTTAAGAATTTTTTCCACTTTTAAATTATAGCGAAACTTTGAAAGCAGGCATCTAAAATGTTCTCCAAATATATCTAGAAAAAGGTATTTTGTAAGTCTTAAAAAAGATTGGCTAAGAATTAATTTTAATGAGTCAAAGAAGTGAAAGCATCATGTTCAGAGAATACAAAACAGTGACAATAAGACAAGTAAAAATATAATGGTACAGCAAAGGAGTGGGAAAAGAAAAATGACAAGGAATAGGGAAAAAATAGAGGGTGAAAGGGAGACAGGTTCAGAAAGAATGAAGAAGGCAAGTTTGAATTTCAGGGTGTGAACAAGGATAAACAAAGCAGAGATTCAACACAGAACACAGAAAAATGACTCTCCCCTTATTGCATTAAATTTGTTCATGGAAAAAAAATAGAACAGGCAGGCTGAGAACAAAGCACCTAAAATCAGAAAAGAGATAAGTGGAAATTTTTTAGGAAATAGTACTCATTAGATACAAAATGATTCCTTTCAAAAATGAAAATCTAAAGTAAGTTCCTTTACTGTCAAAAGTTTTGAATTAACAATATTAGAATAGTAAAATTATTTTTCCCCTTAAAGGAAAAACTGGGTTCACCTTTTAAAATACAGATTTTAATGCAAATTAATGTTAAAATAACTACTGCCACCTGTCCTTGGATTATAATTTCACATCTCAAATTCATTTTAAATATAATTTTAATTCTGTTTACAGCGCATCATTACTTATCCTATAATTAAGATACTATACCCTTTTCATTTATTTATTTATAGATGTGAACGATAAAAAATATATATACAATGTTTTTCTACTTCAACATTGCTAACAGCTCACTTTTCACATTTAATAAATTTTTTCATAAAAGTTCATAAGATAAATCTCAATTGTCAAATTGTATACATTGTTATAACATTCTATAAAAGTTGTACAATTTCATATTTTGACAAAGAATAAAGAAGATAACTATATTACTCCATTCTAAAATTTTGATTTTTAGAAAGAGTAGTTTACTTTCTTCTTTTCTTATTAGTTTCAGAAAACAGATATTTCTAATAGATATATTATACAAGAGATGTAGAGAAAAATAAATGAAACTTTCTAAGGAGTAAAATATTGTTGCAAAACATATATATTTTTTTAGCAATCTAGTTCCAGAATTAAGTGATTCATAAGATCCATGTTGTACTATTTCCATTCCTCTGATTAGCCTTTACTTACAAGACACCAATCTGTTTTCTAATTTTCTGTACTCCAACCATAACACCAAAAAAGCTATTTCTCCTAGATATATCAACTATTAAATTAAATTAGTCATTTTTAGAAAAGCTGCTCAACTCTCAAAATGTGAAGCTGCATCTTGTATGATGAATAGCTCTAAATTCCTCTGGACCCAATGTTCCAATTAAAAAAAAAAAACTTATGAAATGTACTACTAGCTATGTTTTTACCAATAGCATACCAAGGAGAAGTAGCAAGTAGTAGATCAAAATTTCAGGTACACTTAAGAACATGTGTAAGAAAATGTATACGATGCCTGAATCTTGAATGCCTAGGAAATGTAACTGATACTAGGATTCTACATCATATTCTCCATCTACCTAAAATTATATTTTTCTCTAATCTATTATTGTTTCCAATACTTCAAAATAAACGTTCTTATCAGAAATATGCCATCAAATACAGACCTCTACATTATTTCCTATAACCTCCATTCTTACCACTCTGTTAGTGTTTTACTTTGCTTCCACATTCCCTGCCTTCCTTTATCCCACTCCCTCCTCTGTACTTCCTTCCACATCCACTGACACCTTGTTGCATTCCCTTCTCTCTTTATCCTAACTTTTTATCCTACACCCTAGAGCAGCCTATGCCCTATTTTTCAACAAAGGCAGTAGAGAGCAGTATGCAGTCAACTCACTACAGCCTAAGAACCAAATTCAGCTCACTGCCTGTTATTCCAAATAAAGTTTTATTGGAACACAACCATGGCCATTCATTTATGTATGTATGTATTTGGATGCTTTCCTGCTACAATGACAGAGTTGAGTAGAGACAGTAACCATATGGTCCACAAAGCCTAAAATATTTACTATCTGGCCCTTTAAAGAAAACTTTGGCCATCTCTGTCTTAGAGGTACAGAAGGAAAGACAGTATTTCTCACCATCTATAAAGTTTCTTAAAATGACCACATCTCACCAGAGAATGTATGAGCAATCTCTAGTAAAGTCAACCTTATATCACTAACACCGAGTACCATCTCAGACACTTTCTGGCCCATTTTTCCAAGTGTTTCATAAAATAAGTGTACTAAATCCTGATGTATTTTTGAAGTTCACATAATCTAGTATACAACTTGATTAAGTCTCACTTTCCTGGAACAACTACTGATCACCAATTCTTATATCTAATCAACAGAAAATTTGGTTAAACAAGTAAAATAGTCATACTGGAGAGCCTTTTGTAAATAGAAAAAGAAATAATCTGCCAGAGTTAAATATACTCTATAATAACACTAGTAGCAAGAAAAATGCTATCCATACAGACACTCTTAGTAAGTAATGTCATTTCAAACTCACAAATTCTAGAAGGCAGTAGAGAGAGAGAATAACAACAAAAAATATATATATATCTAGACAGTTCTAGGACTCTGGTATGTGTCTAGTGATAAAAGCGGCGATTAAAGCATGTCAATGCAACGGAAATGATATTCATGAATTGGATAGTTATAGCTTAATGAATATTTCCCTATTTAATTAATGAAATGGAGAGAGTACAATACTATCCATATTAGTAATAATACTAATACTTTAATACTTTCAAAAGTACTATGTACTTTTCAAAGTACTCTCCCTCATTCACTTCTACCATCTACCTTGTGAAATAGCTAGTGCCAGCCTAATAAGAGGATACTGAATCCAGTGTTCTTAACACAAAATACTTATGCTTCTTAATATCTCTAATGAACAGTTAATAGTTGAGGAAATTGTTTAAGATTTTGGTACCTCTTTCATTTTCCTAAACAACAACACTAATTTTTTTTCCTTTTCTTTGTCCCTGGCCTGTCAATCTTAGTAAAAGTGTGTTTCATAAAAGGATTTTTGTGATAAGCAAGAGATTATTATTTAAACATCCTTATTTTCCTCAGTAGTTTCACTGAGCCTGTGAGCATTCTCATTCACTCTTGTTTTCTTTCCTCCCTGATCTCCTCCTCCCCCAACACGCATACAAGTATGACACTGAGAATCAGGTTACCTGTGCAGCAATCACCCTTATACAATGGTCACAATCTCACATGGAAGATGTCCAAACTATGGTGTCCCAAGATATATGCAACAGTTCCTGCTGTGCTCCACACCTATGGGAAGGAGACCTTGGCACTCTCTCAGCAGAAGCGGGCACTCCATTGGTGCTGCAGCAAGCACAGACACTCTATATGAAAAGAGGGAAGTGGGAAACTAGCCTTCTTTCACTGGCAGGTTATTTAACTTCACCTACAACTCTGGAGCAGAGCCAGAACTCTCCAATGACTACCAGCTGCTGTCACCAGAAAAGAAGGCAAAATCCACCACCACAACCACCCCACGCATTATAGTTACATCCCAATTATGCAACTAAAAAACTGATCTCTTGAATCAAATTATCACGCTGGCTACATCCCAATTAAGGATCTGAAAAACTGAACCCTCAAATCAAATTATTAAGCTGGAACACAGAGTGATTTAATCAAGGACAGCTTATAAAGGCACTAGACAGCAGGATAAATCTGTAGATCAGGTTATATTTCACAGAATGTACCCCACAAACAGATTACTGTGACCTTGAGCTATTTAAAAAAACACAAAACCCATACTTGAGAATAGAGAAAAGTATTTATAAATTGTTACTGTCCTTCACACAGAGATACTTTCTTTCCTAGGGTAAATTATTTCAGCAAGAAAGACAGATGTACACTGAAATTAGTTATTTGGATGCATTTAAGCTAAAAACTGTTAAGCACTTGTACATGACATTCTGTAGTGTCTTATCTTCAGTTTGTCAAGGTTTTTAAATCCCTCTTGAGTTGAAATACCATTTTTAGCTTGGCTAGGTCAGAATGACACTGAACAATATGAATGATGACACACAAGACAGCTATAAGGACAGAGTTGTCATCAGCGAGCCAGCTGTGCTAACACCTGTACATCCTGCACAGCTGATCTGCGGAACCAGGATCAAGAAGCTAAGAATGAAAAGGAGTTCAAAGATCATCAGTAACATTTTACAGAGTCATTAATGAGTCATTAAAAATTACATTTTAGAGGCAGGAGATCACTATTTCAACTTTTAAAATAGTGTCAGTTTCATAAATTAAAAAATATTCTATAGTCTTCGTATTACATATAAATGTAGTAAAAACTAAAAATCAAAGATAACTATGTACTATCAAATTCTCTGGTTAACCATTTTTAAGGTTATAAAATCACATTTAAAGATTTGGCTATGTGGAGTTTTCACTTATCAGATCCTGTTTGACTCTATTCTACTCCACAATTCACTCTAATAGAAGTAAACATCTTTCTGTTTTTCATAGGCATCAAACTAGCTAGTACTTTTCTATTCACTGTTAGTATGCTTCTATTTCCTAGAGACAGTCTTAAAATTAAATTTAGGCTTTCTCCTCTAGCTCTTGATTAGGCAAAGTAAATACACACACTATTTATAGAAATCAAATAAACAAAGCAGGTCACAATATCAGCAAGCCCTACACTGGAATCTAGAGATGGCTTTAGTTATCTTTAGAAACTAGGTGATGATAGAAGTTTGACTCGTTCAACAAACATTCATTATGTGCCCACTGGGTACCAGGCACTGTGATGGATGCTGAGGATATAAAAATTCAGGTAAAGAATTCCATCCCTCAAGGACTTCAAACTCTAGCGGCATAATTAATCTCTCAAAATGCATTTCCTAACCTCCCACTTATCTATAATGTCTTGTTTCTCCTGTCAATTGCTATATTGCCTTCTTTCTTTGCCAGAAAGTACTATGTTAATCAATCTCAAACCTTTATCTGACTCACATATCCTGCTGATCACTCCATATTACCTTAAACTCAGTATTTCCAAAACAAAATTCATCACTGTCTCCCTTCGCCCTACTGAAAAAAGCAAACAAATAAACTTGCTCTTTTGTACTTCTAACACCTACCATCACTATCCTAGTTCAGACCTTCACCAGCCCTCATCTAGCCTACAGATCCATGGCTATTAAAACCCCTTTCTTACTCACTACATCCAGTCTGCAAATCTACCCTACAGAGTCCAAGTTCAATAAGGAATGTGACAACATCACTCCTTAGATACTCCCTAGTTCATTCCCAATTGCCTCCATTAAAGATTCAAGGTTCTTGGAAAGGCAAAAAAGTTCTTTCAGGACCTGGCTTCCAGCTGCCTCATTCAGCCTCATCTCTCATACTCTCTTTGTATTTAATGCTCAGTTGAGGCTATCTGACTATTCATGCTTCCATGCACTGGCACATACTACTCTCTCTGCTGGAATGCCTTTCCCATCCTTTCTCATACTTCAAAGCCCCATTCAGGCATCAATTTTCTCCTAAGAAACCTCCAGCCCACTCTTGGGTTTTCTAAGTATGTCTCATTGATGAATCACCCTATCTAAATGGATATAGACCTGCATTTTATGGATGCATATTTACCATGGTATACTAGACTTATCTGAGTCTCTACCTTGAGGGAAGGCACTAGGATACACACACACACACACACACACACACACACACACACAGAGTTTCCCCAAGGAGGGTACAGTTTCTGGCACATAATATACACTTAAAAGGCATTAATAGTCAATATTGTGTTTTATGATGGCTTAGAAGTTTTAAATAACTTTAATATAGAAGCAAATCCAAAAGGGCTTCAGTAAAAACTCCTGTGACTCACTGGTTATTGTTCCAGTGTCATTTCAGCCTGATAAATTTAGAGAATTCATATATGCAAGGTCTTCTAGACAGTCTTTTGAGGTTTCTGGGTTATGACTTCCTGTTTTACCATTTAAACAATTTACTGAAAAGATACTTAACACCTCTCAGTAAATGTTCAGTGACAACTTTAAAGTTTATAGTACACTATGATCATACATAGGAAATATTTCAGGTAATTTTACCAAACTTGTAGAACTCAAGCAGTCTCTAAAAGAATCCAGCCATATTGCTAATTCAACAATTACAAAAATATTACTATTAAAAATGTTCAGATTCTTCTCTACATTCAAATTTTACCCAAATCTACTTACTCTCACCCCCAGTTATAGTAAATAAAGACATCTCTCTGCTAAGTAGAAATAAAGAATTAACTTAATTTTCTCATGCCTAATCCTAAGTAATCCAGGCATTATCCTATCTATCCAGTCACTACCCTATCCTGAAAATAATTTCAATATAATTACTGTACTTTCACTTTTTTCCAACACAACAGAAATGTTTGAAGAGGCTCTTAATTTTTTAAAATTTTAATTCCTAAGCATCTATATTATCAGTTATATTAGAAGCTTTTTGCTGGTAAAGTTATTAGTAAAATAAAAGTATATAATAGTAGTGCGATCTTTCCATGCCACCATAACTGCACACGTGAATTTCCGGGAAATGCGCTCAAGAACATCTACAATGCTGCAAAGAGAGGTAACCGCCATGTTCTTATTAGACCATGCTCCCAAGTCATCATCTGGTTTCTGACTGTGACAATGAAGCATGGTTACATTGGCGAATATGAAAACACCGACGATCACAGAGCTGGGAAAATTGTTATGAACCTCACAGGCAGGTTAAACAAGTGTGGAGTGATCAGCCCCAGATTTGCTATGCAACTCAGAGATCTAGAAAAATGGCAGAACAATCTGCTCCCACCCTGTCAGTTGGTTTCACTGTACCGACAACTTGAGCAGGCCTCACGGACAATGAAGCAGCAAGACGGAAACAGAAAGGACGAAAAATCCTGGGATTCTTTTTCTAGGCCTGTAATACATACGTGCAAATAAAATGCCTCAATGGAAAAATTACATATATTAGTGAGTGGTATTAACAAAAATGTGGAGGAAGGAACTCCAAAAGCCAGGCCTTCCACGAAAACAACAAATAAACTGGTAAAGTTTGTCAGAATCAACTTTTTCAGAACTCTGGAAACTAACTAAAATATTATGGCAACCAGACAAAAGCTTAATCAAGAAAAAAAACATCTGAATCTCAGTATTTAAAGAAATCTTTGTTGAAACACTAGCTCGCCACTAAATTAACAGAAGATATTTCAGTGCCTACACATGACAAAGAATACAGATTTTAAGAAATTAGTTATGATGTCACTAACCAAACAACCACTACTAGAGTAGCCAGTAACACTGAACACTAGAGATAGGCAAGAATTTGATTTCAGAGTTGCCACATTGTAATATTCAGAATATCCTTTATTCAATAAAACATTATAAAGTATGCAAAGAAATAAAGTATGACCCATACACAAGAAAAGTAAAAATAAGAACTGTCCCCAAGGGAGCCCATACATTGGAGTTACCACCAAATAACTTTAAATCAATTATTTTAAATACTCTTTAAGAGTTAAAGGAAATAATATGCAATGAGCCAAAGGAAACAAAAAAGAGAAAATATAAGTAAAGAGACAGAAAGTATAAAAAGAAACCAGATAGAAATTTTGGAGTTGATACATTCAAAGTACTGAAATGGCAGGGCGGGGAGAATAGAGGCACTGTCAACCAAGCATTCTATATCCAACAAAAATATTCTTCAAAAATGAAGGAGAAATTAAGCTACTTCAAGCTACATGATAGCTAAGGGTACTCATTCCTACTAGACCCACATTAGAAGAAATGCTAAAGGAAGTGCTTCAGCCTGAAATGAAAGGACAATAAAAGGTAACTCAAATCTATAAAGAATACTAGTAAAGGTAACTACATAGGTAAATATAAAAGACAGTACTAATGTATTTTTTGTTTATAACTCCTCTTTTTTCTCTATATGATTTGAAAAACAATTACATAAAACATGAATTATAAACTATGTTGATGGGCACACAATGTATGAAGATGCAATCTGTGACAAGAACAACATAAATGGGAGGTACAGCTATATAAAAGCAAAGTTTTTGTATACTATTGAAACTAAATGGGTATTAATTCAAACTAGATAGTTGTGAATTGTAATCTTCAAAGCAACCACTAAAAAAATAACTAAAAATATATATTAAAACAAAAGAGAAGAGCATCAAATGTTATACTAGAAAAGATCTACCTATCACACATAAAAAGGGAGAGGACTAATACAGAAGCTGAAGAACAATATAGATATACTACATATAGAAAAAATGGCAAAAGTTCTTCCTTATCTGGAGATTGGCAGAATGGATTTAAAAAAGATGATTCAACTACATGCTGTCTACAAGAGACTTATCATAGATACAAAGACACAGATCGGTTGAAAGTAAATGGATAGAAAAAGATTTTTCATGCAAACAACAACCAAAAAAGAGCTGGAATGGTTATATTAATATCATACAACTTAAACTTTAAACCTTAACACAAAAAAAAATTATAAGATACAAAGAAAGATTATATAATAATTAAAAAGTCAATCCAGCAAAAAAATATTACAATTTCCAGATATACATGACCCTAACAATAGGATCCCAAAATACATAAAGCAAAAAGTGACAAAACTGAAGAGAGAAATAGTTGGAGACTTCAAAATCTCACTTCATTAATGGATAAAACAACTATACAAAAAGATAACCAAGGAACTAGAAGACTTGAACAATACTATAAAACTACCAGACATAACAGATATATGTAGAATATCTAACAAAAGCATAATACACCTTTATAAATGTGCAGTAACTTCACCATGATAGACCATATGCTGGACCATACAGAAAACTTCAATAAAAAGTTTAAAATTTAAAAGAACTGAAATCCAGCAAAATATCTATTCAAACCATACAGAATTATATTAGAACTCAACTGTAACAAAATATAAGAAAAATGCCCAAATATTTTGGAAATTAAACAGCACATTATTAAACAATAAATCAATCAGAGAAGAAAATACAGAGACATTAGAAAATATTCTGAGATAGATAAAAACAAAAACAATATAACAAAACTTACAGGATGCAATTAAAACTGTTCAGGTGGAAATTTATAGATGTAAATGCCTACATTAAAAAAATAAAAAAGATTTCAAACCAATAACCTAATCTCGTCTTAGGAAAGTAGAAAAAGGAAAGTAAACTAAACCCAAAGAAAACAGAGGAAGGAAATAAAAAGAAAACAGAAAACCAATAGAGCAAGTCAAGAAAACCAAAATTGGTTTCTTAAACAGATCAACAAAATCGACAAACCTCACCAAGAAGTACCAAGAAAAAAAAGATTAATGAATTACTAAAATCAGGATTGAAAGTGGTGATATACTACTGACCTTATAGAAATAAAATCAATTCTAAGAAAGTGAAAAATTGTTTGTCAACAAACTAGAAAACCTAGACAAAACAGACAAATTCCTTAAAAAATACAAACTACCAAAACTAACTCAAAAAGAAAGAGAAAATGTGAATAGGTCGACTGCTAAAGAGTTTGGAAAGGAAATAGTCATTTTTACCAAACCATGAAAGAGCCTGAACCATTCTTCTGTACTCCAAGACAGTGAAAGGCCAGTGGACAGTCCAAAGGGGCCAGAAGAATAAACCTGTGAATGCTGGCATGTCTTCATGCTAATCTTTTGCATCCAACCTGAGTACTTCAGGAAGATTGTCTGGGCCACTTCCTTATAATCCATTCATTCTCACACTTCCTAAATTTTCACTTCAAGCTTTAAAAATAATTGATAATTTAAAACCACTATATAAACAAAAAATTTCTAAAGATATCAAAATTATTAACTATTAAATTTAAAAGAAGAAAAGCCATAAAGCAAAAGTAAATCTACAGTGACCATAACCCAATTCTAGAGACATCTTTCTTCCCATATGACACTAAAATCAAAAGATGAATTGCAACTGAAAAACCATAATTGTCCAGTGGGAATCAGTTTTTATTATATTCAAAATAGATATTTTGTCATTCTTATAAGGAAAGAATAAGGTAACATTTATATTTCATATTGATCATGGTTTTTCTCTGATGTCAATATCCATTGCCTGAGACATCTGCCATTCAACATTTTTTTTCTCTAGCTGAGAAGATGAACAAATAATTGGATTTCGAAGGCAACACTAACTGTATAAAAGGTATGACACATATATACATAATTGTTTTTTCCTATCTAAAGCACAAAAAAAAAATTTTTCCTACAAATCTAAATTTCAGATTTCTAGCACATATGGGTTTGATGTGACTATATTTAAACTATACTGCATAGCTAAACTTTTTTAAATATAGAAGAGGAGAAATTATAGTTTCAAACAAATATTACTTAAAAAAATAGCACTCAGAATATTAGATTTTTTTTCAAAATGCTTTTGGCGATATGAAATAATGCTAGTAACTTTCCAAAGTATCTAAAAGAATACACAGGCTTAGCATTTCCAAACTATTAAATGTATTAAATATTAGTTTGCTAACATTTATTGAATATCTCCTTAAAAGGGTTAGTTTTTAGGGCATTTTTAAGTGATTTATAAACTATGCTATATAATAAATTGATTGACAAAATTATTCTAAATATGATTCATTCATAAATTCCATATGTCTTTAGTACTAGGTATTTATATTTTCAACAAAGTATCAATTAAACAATAACAGAAACATATAAATAACATTTCTCTAGTTTTAAATAATGAAATAGTGAACACATCTTTGAACCTGAAGTGCTAACAAAACATGAAATCAGTTAATACATTAAGTTTTTAGTAATATTATAACATCCTTATTATGCTGCTTATCACTATGAATTGAAAATTACCTTACAGAAGTAATCAAATTCGAGAATAATATAACATTAAATATGTTAAACTTCTACTTTAAAAATACATTTTTATAAGAACGTAAATTATAACTTTAAAAACATTACTGCCTAGTTAAGGTATATGAGTACTGCCAAATACAATACATTATATCTCTTTATAAATATACATATATAGGATAGTAGGTTTAAGAGTTGTGAGAAGTTAGACATTGTGGTCAAACATTTTATCATTATGAGACATTTAAGAAACTTAATGAGCTCTGGTTCACTCAGCAAAGACCACAGATAATTCAAGTGCAATTATACCAATTTGGGGAAACCATTATTTTCATAGTTTTATCAAGTACATAAAGAGAATTCTGAAAAAAGTTATGAAATAAAGCACTGTATAATATAAATTTCAGTCATTTGAAAGGATCTTTTTGTTAATTCAGTTTTAAAGAAAGTACAAAATGAATTCAAGTGCTTTGCACTTAATAAAAATAATGTCTAGAACAGTGTCATAATACAAGTTAAATAATAATTAAGAAATATTACAGTACCTTATGAAGCATGTTTTCTACTGTTCTCATATGATTAGCAACACATTCTTTGTCTCTAGAAAGAAATAAAGATTAGGTGTTAGTAAAACCCAACTGTAGTTAGTAAAACTACAACTGTTACACATTTTGATATGTCACTACTATTGAAAAATAAGGGTTAATTATCATTGTACTCCTAAAAGTGTAAAACCTTACTATATTCACTGGTATATTTACACATTTAACTCTTATCTTCAGTTATATTTCCTGCCATAGATGAGAAGGAAAAAAGTCTTAAGGACATTTTTAAAATTAAAAAAGAGTGAAAGATAAAGAAAAACAAAATTAGGGTTATATTATTGATTAAAAATGTGCTGAATGGGCTAAACTTTTATTCTTTTGGTTTCTAATGAAAAAGAATTTTGAAATTATACTGGTAGGGATATATTATAAATGGCTATAATATGCAAAATAATGTTTTCTTTCTATACAGTCTTTTTTTGCTATAACACTTACACACAAACCATCAATGACCTAGAATAGAAATATGCAAAGTTATTAGTTTTTTCTATTAGCTTTGTATATTAAATTTGCCCATAATAATTTTTTTAAAGTTTGGATGAGAACACTGAAGACAAAAATTTAACAGTAAAAAATAAATTGAAAATTGTAGGTAATATATTAGCTCTCCAAATTTCACAGACAAGCTAAATTCCTGAATTAGCAGCAATGTTTGGAAAATACAATATGAATGTGGAGAATTTATAATCTTGTTTTCCTTAATCTCTGAATTTTCAGTTATAAGACACACTAGAAATTACCTAGGCTTAGTTTCTCATTTGACATGAGGTAACTTAAGACAGAACAATGAAAACAAAAAGCTTATTTCATCAAACTTATATATATTTTTAAATGACAATTACATATACCTAATATGGTATGCAATACAGAGCTTTTCAATTTTCAAAAAAACTATTGGTGGGTATTCAAACATGCCAAATTTTGGCCTTGTATAAACTGATTTTTTCATCACGTATAGGCAATTTCCCAAGCCCACTGGCAAAGCTGTGGATATCCTAAGATTGCAGATTCCCTGTCTGTGATTTAATTTTCAGACTAAATTCATATTTCATGACAAGCATTTAACAAGAGTTTATCTAAAAAAATTTTAATTAATACATATTTTTCATAAGTACAGGAATCCAGAATTCCAAATTTAAAAACACTGAGTTTATTAAAATTAGATGTTTCTTTAATCCATAAATCGATTTTCTTTAAACCATGCTGTTGTACAAAGGACTATCGTAAAGTATTCCATGTAATTTAATGTGGGGAACAAATAAAAATACCCAAGAGAACTGTTCAATTTGAACTTCATGTTGTATGTCAACTTGATTACCTGGTAAAAGGGAAAACACTCTCATCACATTTATATAGTTGCCCACTCTGAAAACTGTATATATTTTCTAGTTAACATATTAGAACATAGAGCTATAAAATTAAATGACTTTTCCATGATCAATATGTTTTTACTGCACATAAAAAGAGGCTGTGATACACATGTTGATTGTATACTAACTTAATTTCTTTGTGAAAATATTACTTGCAATATTAGTATATTATAATATATGCATAACAAAATATGGAGGGCAGTGGGGCAGAAGGGGAAAAGGAATATGTGATAGAAAAACTACAAAACTTCTAAATAGTCTTATATGTCATACTAATAAAAACATGGTTTCTAACATGTAACACTACAACAGAGCCCTAAATACACATACTTAGAGGTTATACAGAAACTTATACTTTTCTGAAGTTTCTCAATAAAATATACATTTAGAATGTTAAGAGTTTTCTTTTTTGAGGATATATCAGAGAATTTCAAAGAGAGACAGCTGTACTTTTGTTTTCTAACACTGTATTATCCAGGGCTAAAACCCGGAGCATGAAAGTAAGAATTGATCTTTTGTCTGTTTTAAGTGATCTCCCAAAGGTCCAAATGCTCACTTGGCTGCCATGCGGAGGGCACTTTCTGCATCATGGATGTTCTCCTCCAGTCGACGCTTGTCCTGCTCCAGCTGGGTAAGATGTCTATTGAGCTGACGCAGAGATTGATCTTTTCTTCTCAGCTCCATCTTTGCCTCGGAGAGACTCTGCAAGCAGACAGAAAACAGAGTTACTTGTCAGCCCTGATAATTAACTTCAATTTATGCCATAGGCTATTACACAAAGAAAGATACAGACTGACTGAGAAGTAGACTTGGGTCATTACACATCAAGGTTTAACAAATTTTCTGCAAAAATTTTACATACTTACTAATTAGAAATGATAGAACTGATAAGATTTTGAAAAATGTTTAGCTACAAAACACGACTCCATTTTACTTTTTAAAATACTGCAAGGCAAATATATGTTATTCTTACTAAAACTATTTGGTTATAAAAACCTCCAGTTGCTTTTCTTTTAATGATGAAAAATAAATACTTTGGGGGAAAGTACATGAAATTTAGAGTCTATTAAAAACCAGAACTACACATGTCCAAACCGTGTATATGATTGAGAAGAAGGGGGATTATGAAACCTGTAAGAGAATAGAGAACCCAAGATTTAAATATACCATTACTGTCATTATAAATATACCTATAATAGTTGCTATAGACAAGTCAGTGGACAAACTGAACTCCAAAATAAAATTCACTTACTTTCCATAAATAACTCTCATGTCAAGAATAGCAACACAGTGTGATCAACATGCTTCAAGAAAGGAAGGTATAAATAATACTTGCATTATATATATTCTGTAAATATTTTTCTAGCCACAAAAGTATAAAATCTGTTGACTGATATTTGGTATTTGTTTTAATCTGAAATATTCACTTAGAATAAAAATATTAAGATGCAAGTATACAACTTAATCTTAGAACTTTAGGGCTAAAAGTCTTAGAATCAGAAACTCACAATTTAAAGGAGAATTTTCTAGACCTCATTTAAAATTCTAGGATGTAAAACAGTATGGGGGTCAGAGTATCTCTTAGCACTAAAACTCTTTTCATTCCTTTGTCTATGACATTTCCAGAATATAAGCTTATCAGTTTTTCATTTAAATTTGTTAGACAGTGAGTTGAATAATTGATTGCACACATATTTTTTTCTTCTCGCTCAGAGTTTAGTGACTCATTACTGTCCACAACTGTACTTCAAATATCCAGTAAAGAATAATCAAAATGTGATAATTTCATGTTTAAAATTCTTCTAATAATATTCTTTTAATGCATTCACAATAGGTAGCACAAAAAACTCAAGCTGCCTTGCTAAAGCAATTCATTCTAAATGTTAGTGAATTGAAAGCAATCAGCAGTCAAATCAGGTATTTTAAAATGTTAAGGTTTTAAATTCAATATTTCACTTTTCAAACAGTCAAGTTAAAAATAAGCAAGTTTAAAAAATGACTACTTGTCAGATATTATATTTTATGTTAAATCTTTAGTATTAACAGATCTTTAAGAACATCTAACTATGGAAATAGTCACTGATTCAAACCAACTTCAAAAAGACAATGAAGAACAGATTTTAAAAGCCACAGTAAACCTACTTATTTTGTGCCAATGTTAAGATATTTAAAAGCATTTAAAAAATGAAATCCATATTTGAGTCTTTTTTTAATCCAGTATTTCTGACACCTTTCAGGTAATAAAAAAATGCTATTTTTCAGGTATGAAGATAAAACTAATGATCCACCAACAGTTATACATAAAACTTTAATTCTTTTCCAACAGAAATAATAGATTTGTACCAATCCATTCAAATTTTCTTACTCAGTAATTCTTATGACTAGAAGTGGATAATTATCAGGAGTATTCAGGATATCGTCCCTAGCATTGTACAGAATGAAGTTCACTTGTCCAATCTGAGTGAACCCATGACCTTGAAATCATCATAAAAATCACACTTGACTTTTCAGCAATTCTATGATATCCTTTGAAGATATAACTCATAAAATTAAAATTTCTCCTATATATCTACATCTTTTGTTTTCATCTTTCAGGGCCAATGGCAGGGAGCCACCAGTCTCTCCTACAGGTTACACTATTTCAGAGGTGTAACTGAATCATCTATTCTAAGATTGAAATTACAGAAAATGAACAAAAAGTAGTATAAACAAAGTAATATAGATCATACTTCTATACTGTAAAAATGAAGAGATAATACAGGTTTTTTTTTAAATCATAGTTCTATAACTTATAGACACAGAATTTTTATTTTTAGGAGTTGAAGGACATCCCAATGGAACCTATATCCATCAGTGGGTCCATGGAGATATGCAAAAAACACCAAGACATAAAAGTGATCCAATAATATGTCTTTTCCCTAATATTCACATTTTTTGTTTTTGTTGACAAAAGTACTTATCTTTAAAATTCTAACACTGAGTCTTCAGGAAAGGAAAACATTTATATATGTGTGTGTGTATATATATGTATTATACATATGTACCTATATAATATATGTTATATCTATAAAATTTTAAACTCAGCTTTTCTTTTCTCCCATTTAGATTTATCTAATTAAAACTCATGATAAACTTTACGGACTCTAATATTTCTGACTGAATGACTGAAACCAAGAGGGTGTGCCTCGAGGCAGCAAGGCAACAATGATAAGCAGCAGGTTAGCCACTAATTTCTCAACCAGGATAGATTGTGAAAGTGTGATGTTCTGATATCCAAGAAACTGTTCAGGAGAGAATAGGATAAATCAAGTTTAATAACTCTGCTCCTAATTGTTCCCCCAATGCTCAACTCTAATTACTTGGAGAACTCTCCTGACTGTCACCTGATATTAAGTTGTTGGAGGCTGAGCCTGGAACAGCAAGATAATCAATAAACATTTAGTGGGGAGAAGAATGAAGATCCTGTTAAGCAGTGGGAACCTGCAGCACCCAAAGCCCTTCTGCTCATGAGAAAACCTATGGGACAGCCATAGTGATTGCAAAGCAATAATCCAAAGCACTGTTTTTAGGCCTTGAGGCCTTTAGGCAACAGTACATTTGAGGAAAAAAGGTTAACACGGTCACCCTAATTACAGCCCACTTTCACATACTTCATATATAAGCGAAGACAAGCCAATTAGGTAGAAAGGAAGATAAGGGAAGTTTTATTTGTATACTAATTAAACCCCTGATGAAATTAAAGGAAAAACATACAGCTCTGTAATTGTGTCTGAGAAAGGTCACTTCAGGTTCAGTTATCAGAACAGCACAGCCTTGAGATATTTCACTTAATCCACAATACAGCCCTCATTTTGTACTCAGGTCTTAATATTTACCAAAAGAAAAAAAATTCAAAGCCTGATACTGCAATTATCTTGAAACTGTTGTGAACAATTTTAGAAAATTAATGCTAAATATGATAACAAGAGTTTTTAAAAAGATAAATAGTCCAGCTATACAAGAACCAATTTCACTATATTATTTATCAAAGATTCTGAGTTTTCACCTCAAATCCAAAATGTTCTAAAGCAAATTTTTATAACAAAATCCTAAACTGACTGTATTTTAAAAGTTATTCTGCAATATATTTATTGTATTTCTTTTTAAATAGTGGTATTATTGCTCACCTTCATGTACACCTTTCACAGTCCAGGACAAAAAACCAAAGCTTTCTCTAAACTATTCTTATAAGAATATAGTTTCACACCTAATTGTTTTCCTCAGATGGTCTTGAAAAGCTACTTATTACTAATGAAAGCTGGCCAGATGGACAGACACCAAGGAAGTACAGTGGCGCACTGCTTAACAACAGGGATTTATACTGAGAAAAGCATTGTTGGATGGTTTTGTTGTGCAAACACCATACAGTATACTTACACAAACCTAGATGGCATAAACTACTACATACATAGGCTATATCATGTAGCCTATTGCTCCTAGGCTACAAAATTACACAGCATGTTACTGTACTGAATACTGCAGACATTTGTAACACAATGGTAGGTATTTGTGTATCTAAACACATCTAAAAGTAGAAAAAGTACAGTGAAATACAGAATAAAAGATAAAAAAAATGGCATGCCT
The DNA here is from genome assembly GCA_004027375.1 of Macroglossus sobrinus. Taxonomy (NCBI): domain Eukaryota; kingdom Metazoa; phylum Chordata; class Mammalia; order Chiroptera; family Pteropodidae; genus Macroglossus; species Macroglossus sobrinus. Next base: position 1,529,927 of record PVKZ01000089.1, on the reverse strand, counting down.
GTAAAGAGTATTTGCCATGAATGGAACTCGAAGGGCTAAAAGTTGCTCTAGGGGAATCAGTGCATGAGTGGTAAGTAAATGTGACAGCCCAGGACATTACTGTACAATACTGTAGACTTCATAAACACTGTACACTTAGGCTACACTAAAATTATATAACAACACAAGATTAAATCAAGCACAAGAGAAAATGATGTAATCAAGAGACTCAGTAAACACTAGATGTATGAGGCTGCTGACTGCAAATATGACATACTGTTTAACAGCATTTTTTTAATAAGTAGAAGAGTCCCCTTTAAAATAATGATAAAAAGTATAGTATCATATTCAGAGGGATCATTTATAAACTGTATAAATGTCTAACCAATGTACTTTATACTTGAAACTAATAATAAAATAAAAAATTTTTTAAGTATAGTATATCATAAATGTATAAACCACTGACGTAGTTGTTTATTATTGTTATCAAGTATTGTGTACTATACATATTTGTATGTGCTATACTTTTATGTGACTGGAAACACAGTAGGTTTGTTTACACCAGCATCACCACAAATGCATGAGTAATGTGTTACACTACAACATCATGATGGCTACATCACTAGGTGATAAACCTCATTAGGTGATAAAAGATTTTCAGCTCTATTATAATCTATGGGACCGCCATCTATTTGAGGTCTATCGTTGACTAAAACATCATTATGTGGTACATGACTGTAGTTAAGTACAGGGAAAGCTTAGATATAGAATAATTGTAGATATGAATATTTAAAGACCCACACATTTTTAAGTGTCCTGTTTCTTATCCAAAGTTTCTGAAGTTTCTATAATAAACATGTATTACAACTGAACAAAAACACTATTTTTAAGTCACATATAACTTCATATTTCTAAAGCTCTAAATGTTTACCAAGAAATTTTAATTAAATTATAACTATAAATTGAAATTCTATTAGTTTAGTTTACCCTTTTAATTAAATTATAACTATAAATTGAAATTCTATTAGTTTAGTTTATGAAAATATTCTATGTAGTGGAAACTTTTTCAGATACAGTTGTATTGAGCTATGATTTACATAGCACACAATCCACCCTTTTAAACAGTACAATTCAGTGGGTTTTAGTATATTTAGGGTTGTATACCCACAACAAGTGGAGATCTTTTCTGAACAATTCTTTCTTTTTTTAAAAAAGTAAAACTTAACAAAATAACATGATTACCTAAATATAGTATGTCTCATTTCAGCAAACTCAGATTTTAAACTATACATCACACACACACACACACACACACACACACACACACACACACGAAGCTTGTAATTTTAAAAATATAAAATTTGTAATATGAATTCCCTGAATTGGAATATTTTATTAATAAATGTAAATAGTACATAAGTTAAAGTTACCTGAAAACTGTGCATGACTCCCCAGTTAATATTTCCAGATATTAGGGGAAGCATCCAGCACAGTGCCTTCTCATAGGGGTACAGAATCCCGGTGCTTTAGACCATTAGGCCAGCCAGGAAGATCGAGCACTAGGGGATGTCACTTTTATAGATTTTCTTTTGTCTACTGGGAAATATCTATGGATCCACATTCCTACAAACTAAAAGCTAATGGCTTATTCAATTTAATATAAAAATTAGTCATACAAAATGAAAGGAAAGACAACACACATGTTATAAAGACTAAGCTACACTTCCTAGGTCAGAAAAAAAATATCTACAACATTTTTTTTTTTAATTTACTGCTGTCCAAGTTTTGAAATAACATTCCTAGATTGTGATAAACTGTGTAAAACATCTCAGGGCACTAAAACTAACGCTGGAAAAGGAAACAGCATTGTCTTCAGCCCTACTATTATAATGTGACAGCTAAAAATTATACTAATCAAGAATTGAGTAGCTGCTGGGTGGGTCAAACTATGCAAATTGCCACAGAGAGTATAAAGTTAAAATGATACAACTACCAAGTTTACAACTGACTACACAAGTTAGGGATGAAACTAAAGAATAGTTTACAATAAAGCTTGAAAATCTGTGAGAGAAGCAACTAGAGAATTTACAATAAATATAGAATAATAAAAGGTGCTGGTATGTGGTAAATTACTAAAGGAAAAGATTTTCAATCTTTCAAACTTCTGCAATTTTACATTATCATCCTTAGGGAAACTATCTTTTATTATTTTCCAATAATAATCCTATGAAGAAGATAGGTGACATATTTATAAACTGAAGCTGAAGATCAAATAACCAATTCTGGGGTTGAACAATCCTAGTAAGAACTCACATATCTGGTAAGACAACAGATGTGGAAGTGTCCTATAAACGGTAAGAGGCTACATAGGTTTACTATACATAATAATGCAATACTTAAACACTTCTACATATAATGTCATCACATGGTCTTCTTTAAATCTCTACCAATATGTGGCCACTTATGTTTCCATATTATTTTTACATTACCATTTATATATATGTATATATAAACATGTTTTTTAAAAATAACTATTTCTGTCATACTTGAAAAAGGATAAAAGGAAATAAAAACAAGGTTAAAATAAGTTACTTTTATAAATTATAAGAAAATGGTAGGTGATTATAAGAAAATGGTACAAATGAGCTATGAAAATTCACTTTTAAAATTTCAAAATATGCTGTAAGGTTTTGTTGTAAAATCCCTTATGATTCTGGTATAATATTCTCACATGTTCCTTTAAAAATGTCCTCCTAAATTCCATCAGTATAAAAGGAAAAAGTTAATCCTCCCCAGTAAACTAAATAAAAGTGATCAATAGTAAAATACAATTCAAAGAAAAGGAATCTCATAAAAGTACTCAAAATATATTGAATGCTATTTATTCTAAGCCTCACATATATACTACAAAACTCTGGTAGACTAAAAGTGTTAGATAATAATGAGGTAAAGCAAGACAGAAATAGTTAAAAACACATTCTAAATGACAAAAGGGAGAATAATAAAGAGAATCATAAGAGCTCTCTCAACTAGAAAATGCATCCAGAAAAGTACAGAATAGACAAGCGGTTGCGACATTTATTGTGACACATGACATGTAAGCAGTAATGTGGTAGTAATGTTTTCTCAGAGTATAAAACAAACTGCATTAAACTGTCCTACAGACCTTAAGAGACAGGAACTAGATGCAGGTAACAACCATCATGACGCTGCTATAATAAAATGAGCCCTTATCTGACCTCTAAGTTCTCTCAGTGAATATCTAAGAAATATAAGGAGATAGAATACACAAATATTCTTCTGTTGGACCTTATGAGCTACAGACTACTCAGAAGATTCCAAAAATTTCACACAGTTGAAAATCCTAGCTATGTAAAGATCCAAAAATTTGCTGAATTCCCTGGCAATAATTTAAATAAGTGAAACTAAGAGTTAGGTTGTACAAATATATTTAGAATTAAATGTTGTTTTAAAATCATTTGAGAATTACCTAAAACAACTGAGAATTTGAAAAACTATGAATAACTTATAAAGAGCTTCGTATAGTTGGATTCTTGACATTTTATAAAAAATACATGATTTGGAAGAATTTTTCAATTCAAGAATTCTTTTTGTGATGTAACTAAATAATAGGGTATATAACCCTATACAATAATTAAAACATGCTCACATTAATAATTTCATTGTACTATAGAATTGAAATGACTATCTTGAATGTCATATATTAAATAATATTAATGATAGTAAATCAAGTATCAGCTAATTAAAAATCAATTATTTAAGAGAATTTGAAGGTCAAACTTAAATTAGAAAAATTAACAGGTTCTTTTAGACTTAAATATAAATAAAACGAAGTGTTTTTTTTCTTAAAAATTTAGTCATTGGATGAATTTTTGTGTATTAAGTATTTTAGCACTGATTTCTATCTTAAGTTTAGCGGTATATTCATGAAGGAAAAAGTTCGGAACAGCAAACGTTTGTTAACTTTTACTGTCTGGAGCAGTCCATCTTTGTATGAAGGCACTACTAGGCCTGTTCTTGAACAATGCTTATCATACCGTAAGTGTTCAATAAATGTTTACTATTATAATTTATTTCTCCCAAATCCTGGGCGTGGGGGTGTGGAGAATAGCTTAAGTGATAACTAAGCCATATCCATCATCATCATCATACAAGCATTTTATAGTTATATTCATAATTCAGTGAGGTAAACTGCATTGCCATTCCTAATACATGCAAGGAAACTAAAACTCAGAGAAGTTAAGTAATGTTCCTAAGGTCATGTAAATACTAAATGTTAAAATGTGAACCCAAGTATTCTAAATCTAAACTCTTATTCTCCTATATTAAAAAAAAAATGTATTTTCATTCAACTTGGTTCTGAATGAAACCATTCTCTTCACAGGTACCCAACCAAAGAAATGACAACATATTCCAACATGCAAGAAAATCTGGCTGTTTTAGATCTCTTTAGAATATGTCATCTCTAATTTAACTCCCCCCTTCAGGGACTTTTTAAAGAATAAAAACAAATATAAACACTTTATTGAATTGGGTAGACTAAAAGAGGTAAAAAACAAAACAAAACAAAACAAAAATGGCTTAATCATGTTTCACTAATAAGTTCAAATATCCCCTGTTACATTTTCCTAAGGAATTCCTAAAGATATTTTTGTGGCCTTATATGTTGTTGTTAAAACCTTACTTACCCTCAACATAAGATGTGAGTCTAATGTATTTATTTGTTCATTTAACATACATTACATGCTTAACAATGTCAAAGCCATAAATAATAATAATAATAATTAGGACTTCCTAAATACTCATTTTAGGCCAGACATTAACACAATTAGTTCTCATAACAACTCTATGAGGTAAGTAATACTATTATTCCCTTATGATAAATGAGGAAACTGAAGCAGAGTTCAAGTAACTTGCCTAAGATTACATATAGACAGTTCAAAACTAAGCAGTCTGACACGTAAATAAACAAATAAAAAATATATGCTCCTCTTAGAAATGAATTCCTATCTAGAAAGATAGAAGAGGTTTAAAAAGCAGCTGGTATTAAAGCTAAATGGTCAGTGTTGAGCATTCTTAGCAGAATGAAATGGCATGTTCAGAGAAGTACAGATTAGGTACGGCTGAAGGATAGCTGCTACTGAGAATGGCAGGAGAAAAGATTAGAAAGGTAAATAGAGACCATATACAGTCAGAAAACTCGACTTTCAATCTTGTAAATGATGTGTATACAGCATTCCACAGAGAGTTGCATCAAGATATTTTAGTGGGCCTCCAACCCCCAACCTTCTTTCAACCAGAATTGCTTTAATGTTTTCTATGAACTTTTGTATTAGATTTTGTTCAGAGAAGGGCTTTATGGCTCAGTATTTGGCAAGTAAATTGTCATAGCCATGGGAAGCTGCTGAAGGATTCCCAGCCATAGAGCAGCTTTCTCTGATCTCTGTCTCTGAGATCATGTATACAAACTATAGCTGCCAAAATAAAATAAATACAGGAGATCACTCTGGCCATACTGCAACAGCTCGTTTACATCTTCAGTTGGATTCTAATGAAAGTTTAATAAGATTTCATCTTTGAGTATAAAGATCCAGTGATATACTAAATTAAAAATCATTTTTAAAAAAACTGGCTTATAACAGTTTTCCTTAGTGTGTAAAAGAGTATGGTATCAAATTCACTAAAGCATTTTCAGTGCTTAAGCAGAGAGTATATATTAAACATTTACTTCATATAAATGCAGTATCTAGCCATATATTTTCTGTCTCTACTAATAACTACATGAATTCCTACAAGTTATTTGAATCATATGACAGAGAGCCACAAACTCTGAGTCACAGAAGAAATACATGATGAAAAGAATATATTTCAAGAGCATCAAAAACTTGATTAACATTCGAACTTAGCTATTGTTTTCTAAGAAAAACTACAATATTTGTTCTACAGTTTTAAAAAGGATTTTTTACATTTTACCAATAACAAATGGGTGATCATGTTGGGTTATTTTTAAGAAAAAAGGTGAGAAAAAAGTTACCAGTAGCAATAATCATTAAGTGAAGTTTCTGAATAACTAAAAGGGTTATATGATAACTGAATCGTTATTTTTAACGTATTTGAGTGAAACATATAGCTTTTAATCCCTCTTCACTCCTATTAATTATATAGAAACTGAAGAGGTGTTAAAATAAAGACGAAGACTCACATCTAAAATAACAAGTTTCAGCAACAGTTAGTAAATTCAAACAATGTGTTATAAAAGAGCAGAGAGATGGACCCAAGCTTCAGTGTAATTTCTTGAGAAAATGTGCTCAGGAAAACCTTGGTCTGTGTTTGGGTTGTAACAGTTTGGGAATCAGGGGGTAAATGTGTAAATATATAAATATAAATAAATATATATAAACACGCATGCGCACACGCACACACATGTATGTGTGTGTGTGTGTGTGTGTGTGTGTGTGTGTGTGTGTGTGTGTGTGTTCTGGGGATGTAACAATATAGCAAAACATTTTATAGCTTTGCTTTGAATAGAATGTTCCTGTGCGAGGAAGTGTGTATGAGTGTATGTGTACACATGTATACATACACTTTCAATATATATTGATAATAAAGAAAGCTTCCCATAAAATTAGTATGGTTTACATTCCTGACACCTCCGGTAACCAACCCATTCGCCTGAAGAAAAACACAGCTGTTCAATCCTTCTAAATGAACGAGATCACCATCTAGTGGTAACTCCTTGAAATGTCAGGCATATGAGTTCTAGAGCCTAAAAAATGCTTTAGGGAAAGTGGTTGACACGGTCTACATAACCTAGAACATTTGAGTTTATTTTTTTTTTAAAGAACACAACTCACTGAATAATATTTTTATTTATTTTCATACTAAGAAATACTCTAGAGCAAGAGAGAAAAGTGCCAACTAGACATATGGCTTCCTCTTTTCAGCCCTCCTAACAAACTAGGAATAAAAACAATAGACGTTAAAATGTAAAGTTATACCAAATCCAGTCAACATAAAACAAAATTAGTTATTGTAGTGGATTGTGTGATTTTCCACCTTCCTGAGGAGAAAGTATACTCTCCCATCCCACTGATAACTATCTTGACCATGTAAACTGGTAGTGCCTCTTCTGGAAAGATTATATGGTCCTATCCTGTCATATCTAAAAGTACCCAAGTTACTTTCTTTGGTCAATTAAATCTGGGCAGTAAAATAATGTCACTTCATGGCAGAAACAAGACAAGCAATGTCCTATAAAGATCTATACTGTGAAACCAACAGTACTATGCTATAAGCCTTACTTATTCACAGGGTGAGGAACCATAAAGCAGAAGCACAGCTGATTCCTGATGGGAATGTATAACATGTGAGAAGTCACTTATTGTAAGCACACTGAAATTGTTGAAGTCATTTGTTACTGTAACATTATACAGGGTATCTTGATTGATACAGTTCTATTCTCACATATGGCAATGTACTCTAAAATTTATACAGCCATGAAATCATCTATGGATATTTAAGAAAATCAGTTTCTAGCTTGATTGTTCTTTTTCTCTTCCTTCTTAAAAATAAATAACATTCATTGACACTTAAAAATAGCAGTGATATATTTCTAAGTTTTAAAAAGGACTACTATAACATTGTAAAACATGATACCATATGTTTAAACACATGTGATATATACATTATTACTATGCAAGTAAATATATAAATATATGCATTTAAAATTTAAAAAGTATACACTAAAATGCAACAGAAATGTTCTTTTTTCTTATTAGTATTTTTCCATTGTTTTTAACAGAACATGTATAAACTTTATGTAACTAAAAATTGCAATTAATATAATTTTCATAACATCAACTTTCATCACAAATTCTTAAATTTATATACAGGATAGCATAATAGTAACTAAAATTGATTTTGTTAAATATGACCTACTAAACAAGGGTAGGAAATTAATCAGCTATATAACCTCTTATCAAATGGTAAAAAAGTATATATTATGTGATCTGTATATTTACATATACAGATGTACACAAATACACATATATATGTAATATGCATTTAATCACTATCATTTGTCAAACTCCTTGGGAAAAAAATTTCAATGATTTGTTTCCTTTCCAGAGAATAAGCAGTAAGGACTTTAGTATTTTTATGCTAATTGTCATATCCAAATAATATCCATCTGATTCAGGGAGTTTTGACAAACCTTCTCCATAATTAAAGTTGCCTCTTTTTAAGACTCTTAACCATGATACAGCAGGGAAGCTCTAAATCCACATTCTTTACAAATGATTTTCTAAATTCCACAAGGACTCTATGTCTGTTCTGTGTCACAGGACTCAGATCAGAAAAACAGATGAATTCTATTTCCATCACAGACGCGCTCTTGATGATTTTGATCTGCTTTGATACTCTGACTTTAGTCCTGAAATAAGATAAAAGCACTATAAAGGTGTTTCCTGTTTCATCCATCACAGTGATTTTTCTTGTTGGTACTCTTAACAATAATCCTGGTAGAATACAAATACCTCCCTAACTACATTTTGGAATTTAGCCAGGTTTTTGCTATCAGAAGGCAAAACAAACAAATGTTTTACCCCTTACAGTTTCAGGCATTCTAGTTTTACAGAGGTTAATACTAACTTATTTTTTAAATTAAAACATAATAAATAATTGCCCAGATTGCATAAGAACAAAGCACTACAAAGTCACTTATTAGGTAATCTTTTAATTGTAAAAATAGTAAAATAAAAATTTTCAAGATTAGTAAACACTTGAGTTTTCTGAAATAAAATGTAGCTAGTGATAGAACAATGAAATATTACTAAACTTCCAAATAAAATTTGAGCATGTTAATTAAATGTTTCCTATAAAACAGAATGGAATAAGGATTTAGAATACATATCCCCACATAGGAGTAAAATTATCTTTAAAATGATTTTAACATTGCCGCTTAATTATGTCAGAAATATAAACATGTAATTAGATAATTAGCTCCAAAGTCTGAGACATTTATATTTATGCTCACTCCATTATAAATGTAATATTCTAAAGTTGGTTACTATAATTGTTCAGTTAAATTAAATAATTCTGAAACAAAACCATCACTGTCTCACATTAATGAAAACTAAAACAAATATATTCAAAGAGTAAATAAATTTTATTAGCCCTTTACATTATAATGTACTATTTACTAATTTAAAAACAGACCTATTGAAACAACAAATAAAAGTATTTTCATAGTTATCTATGGACTGTTTGTAATAAAGTATACACTCTGGGTAAGTTTTGAAAGTGCCTTCAAAGGAAATAATTTTTCTAATGGAGTCTTACTATTATCATCATCAATAAATATCTCTGGGTTCAGTTCCTTGTTCTACCAATTGCTAGCACTGTGACCTAGGGCAAGTTAAATTCTCTGTGCTTTGGTATCCTCATCTGCAAATTAAGATTAATAATATTTATCTCAAAAATTACTTTAAAGATGAGAAGAAATATTATCTTCAAATTACTGAGAAAATAATATCTAAAACAAGGACAAATGTTAACAAAATTTACATGGTCCCTAAAGCCACAGTCCACAATGGAGGGTTACAAGATTACAGAGAACCTTTTTTGAAAAATACAAGTCATCAAGATTATAACAGTGCACATTTATATTAAATAAAGTATTTGTGTATTATCAATTCAATTAATCACAGAAACTAAAGACTCACATTAACAATGGCAAAAAACAGCTTTAGTCATTCCGTATTTTATGTGGCATAACGTAAATGAATATAATTTACAAAAATTCCAAATAGTTTATATATACTTGAAATTTTGTTTTCAGACTAAAACATAGCTTCATTTAAGCATGGAGTACCAAGCGATCAAATGCCAACCATGGCTGGATAAGGTCCAATCAGGGGAGAAAGCTCTGACTTGCATACCACTGAGAAGCCCACTGCATACTTACTTGGCCTACCATGTTTCACAACCAAAAGTTTAAAAATTAAATATCTTTACAGACTTAAACTTTAGCAAAAAGTAAAGAGAGATAATGAGGAAAGTTATTAAGGTGAAAAGTAAAGGCAGCCTAAAGAAAATTCCATGTAAGAGGTAATGCTTTACAAAATGCAAGACAAACAAATAGGAGGTCAGAACAGGGGACCAAAAATAAAATAAAATAAAATAAATCAAAACCAAATATCCAAACACCTTCTAACAATAAGGGACTTCAATATTGTAACAAAACCAGAAAAAGAAAGAAACTCCCAAAAAGTCATATTGATATTCAGGCTACCAGGAAAAAACATGATTTCAAACATTTTTAAAAGGCAGTTTTGTAGGTCTATTGATTCCTTTTGCACATTTCAAGGTAAAGTAGTTACTTTGTACTTGAGTCAATAACATATCAAAGATCTCTCAGGAATCTGGATTTAACAAGAAACTTCTCTATTTTTGAAAGAAAATCTAAAAACAAGTTACAGCACAAACTAACTGGAATAAATGGTATGCAAGTACATGTGCTTAACATGCAATCTTCTTATGCAATAATCCCATTTTTCTTCCAAAGCATAAGTCAATAAATCTTTCCAGCTGCACTATAAATTCCAAGGTCATGGACAAAGATGTTTATTAGTATAATTACAATATAGAAGTAATACCATTAAGCCTCCAGTTCCAGGTTTCATAAATTAATAGAAATAGAAGATTAAGAAAGTGTCAAGTGTGGTTTTTATTCCTACACACGAAAAAAAGTTCCCAGTGTAGCTCTCTTTTTTTTCATAAGCTAACGTCTGATTTCATTTTCATTTGATCTTTACAGTTACTAACATTTTTAAGAAGTACCTGCAAAGTACAGTTTTATAATCATAAAAATTGAGTTATGGCTTTAAGAAGAGGAAGAAAGAGCCAAAATTGCTTAATAAATGAAAGGAATTCATTTATAATGTAATTAATCACTCAACTTTAAAGAAATTCCTCAAGAAGGTCTCTATGAACAATTTCTAAATATTTAACATGGTACACAATTCTTAAACAGTGTTTGAAATCTATCTCTATAGAACTGTAAATCTACACAATACCAATAGGTTCTCGATTGCCCTTCAATATCCAATGGCTTAATTTCCTATTCCATTAATAAGTAAAGAATCAATATTTCAGAGACAAAAAGTTTTTTATGTATAGTCAAAAACTTTGGGTACATGGTATAACATGAGAAACAGCATTGCATTAAATAAGAATATCTAATTCTTAATGCCTATACTTCCTATTATTATGGACTTTATTATCATCAGAAATGCTTGAAAAGACCAGGCAGTTGTTTTGGGGTTGATTTGTTTTGTTTGGGGGAAATATCTTTTTTAATATGCTTTCCTTCTAATGAACAGTAACAATAGCACAGCAGATACTTAGAAAATAAATATCACTGCTTTCTTCTGTCACTAGAGAATATATGCATTTAATACAAGAGGTTGTTTATGTACCATCTGGTTATAGCATATCTGAAATGTTTAAAGCTAAAGAAAATCTCAATAGGTCATCTAGATCTGGTGGACTTTTCATGTCTTACTTCTGAGAACATTTCACTGCCATAGAAACAAACAACAATAAAAATATTTTCTTATAAGAATATTTAGTTTAAACTGGATATTCATTTAAAGCCTTACTCACTTATGAAAATATAAAAACTGACCCAAACAGCACTCCAACAAGGAATTTTCTGAGTATGCGAATTTGATCACTGCTTGAGGACCACTGACCTAGTCAAATCTCCACAAGTCTACAGTAACACCAACTTTTCTACCAAAGATGACAGATAAATTTATTCTTAACAATCTTCACAGACTTCCCCAATCTCGCTTAATTCACTAGTGAGCTTCTTTTGATATTTGCTACCATTATCACACATAGTTCTTACATATAGTTTTAACATGGTTCTTATATACATTTTATAGACAGTTTTAACATACATAACATGAACCTCCTGCATAGCAAGCTTTGCAGTCTTATCAGTAAGAGAGAAAATACATGGCAAGCAGATTCATAGCAATTTAAATTTTGGATGTTCTAGACCTTGAAATTAGTAACTTTCATGGTTCCCTGTTTACCCAATCCCACATCTTCAGATTTTTCATATCTCTTCCTTTGTTTCTTCTCATTCTCTCTCATTTTTATGTATATTCAGAATCATGGCTTTCAATTCAGGTATACTTAGGTGGTCATGATTTCTTTAAACTTCACTTGACCAGTCTTCTTTCAGGTTATCATCTATCATATTTTCTTTTTGTCCTTGTTAATTTCCCAAAAAAAAGTACTTTTTTTTTCCATTCATACACCAGATATAATAAAAGAGTAGGAATTTTAGAGCCAACAAATCTAAATACAAATTCCAACTTTAATACTTGCTGAGGAAACTTGGTCAAACAAATATTCCTGAGTCTTATTTTTCTAATCTGTAAAAAAAAAAAAAAATTATGCTGCCTATATCACAGGTTTTTGTGAAGACTGGATGTAATGATACATTTCAAGTATCTAGCAGAGAGCCAGACACAGTAACCACTTAATAAACAAACTAAATGCTTGTTCTTCTTTGCCATGTGAAATCTGGCCTCTGATTCCACCATTCTCCTAACAGAGGCAGGACCCAGCCTGCCAGTGTCCAGTTTCCAGCCTCTTCCAAATGCCAGTAAAGAAGCTCACTTATATACTAAGGATGCACAAACCCTGGTGATTACAACCTGTCTTCAGAAAAGAGCAAAATAATGTTATAGAAAAAAATAGTTTTAATATAAAACTTACAACTCTCTGAAAACATACAATTTTCGCAAGTAATACCATTCAGGCTTTTATAGCACCCTCTACCTCTATGATGGCCCTCCCTATTTTGTATTACACTTAAGTATACACATACCTATGTTCTCCCCAAATAAACTGAGATATGCCCTGCATCAGGAACAGTTATTTGTTGAATAAATCTTCTTTTAAAGAGTTTCTGCATATAAATCTAAGCATATGCAGATATATTTTAAACAAAGTTTCAACATAGATTCAAACTTACTACATAGTATTTCTGGGCATCTGACATCACTAAACATATTTTCTTTTTTTAAAATTTAAATTAGATTTTATATTATTTCTTCAGAAAGCCTCCAGATTCAAAAATTAAGAATTTCAGGGGCAGGAGGAAACATGGTGGAGTGAGATACGTCCCCAGATCTCTCCCCTTGAAACAAAAATAAGCTGAACATCTAAAACTCAACAACAAAAAAACACCCAAACAGCACACTATCATGTCTAAGCATGGGATCTGCACATAAGAGCAACCACAGGTCAGAACCCCAGGTGTTAGGCAGTGGACTACGAGAAATAAAGAAGGTGCCTCTCGTAGCTGCCAGAGCTACCTGTAGGAGGAGGGAAAGGGGAGAAGATGCTGAATAGCCCTGCCTAGGCAAGTTGTGAGCTCTCCATGTCCGGCTGGCAGCAGAGCCCGGTCATCAGGCCAAAAAGCAGAGAAGCACTCAACAGAAAAACAACAGTTGATTTTTACTGGCCGCAGTTGCAAAACCGAGTCTGAGCCACAGCCCCCAAACTCCAACCCAGAGGGCCTCTCCACCTATACTCTTTAAGACTAAATATAGTGGAGCACCAAGGGAATCTGAGCAAACACTACCAAAACTGTTGCTAACACTGACAGGGACTGAAACTGAGGGTAGTGAGCATGATTAAATATCTATCAGAAAATAAAAAGGCATTTTTAAGGGAAAATATCAGAAAATAAAAAGACATTTTAAGGGATCCAAGGAGCTCAGGTGACATCTACTGGAAACCAAAAGAAAACTGCCTTTTTTGCAGCAGGCTAAAGAGAGACCTTTATATAATAAATCTTCTTTTTGGAAAAACAGCAGAATACACTTCCATTAATACCCAGACAGAGAAATAGTCCATTAAACACCATGAACAACCAAGTTGACAAGGCATCTCAGAAAAAGAAAAATAAGCTTACAGACATAGAAATATGCAATTTAAATGATAGAGAATTTAAGATGGTACTACTGAAAAACTTAGTGAGTTCCAAAATGAGTCATATCAACTATTTCAGATATTGCAAAAACAGCTAGATGAGCAGAGCAAGGAGAGTGAAACTCTCAAAAAGAACCACATTTGGGAAATAGAGTCGACCAAATGGAGGAAAGGATCAGTGATATGGAAGACAGAAATCTAGAAATAAATCAGAAGGAAGGAGAGAGAAACTAAAGAATGAAAAATAATGAAAGAGAAATTCAAGAACTAGCTGATAACATCAAAAGAGGAAACATAAGAATAATGGGCATTATCGAAGATGAGAAAAGGAACAGGGACTAGAAAGCATTTTTAGACAAATAGTGGACAAGAATTTCCCAAATCTAAGGAATGAGCCGGAGCTTGGAATTCAAGAAGTCAACAAAACACCTTATTACCTCAACCCAAAGAGGCCTTCAGTAAGACATATTGTATTAAAGTTATCAAAAATCAATGACAAAGACAAAATTTTCAGGGCAGCCAGAAAGAAGAAAATGGTAACATGTAAAGGAAAATCCATTAGATCATGCTCAGACTTCTCAGCACAGACCTTACAAGCCAGAAAGGAATGGAATCAAATATTGAAACTATTAAGTGAAAGGAACTACCAGCCTAGAATAAATGTATCCAGCTAAGCTTTCCTTTAGATATGAAGGAGAAATTAAGACGTTTCCAGACATACAAAAATTAAGGGAATTCTCCACTATGAGGCCTGGACTACAGGAACCACTGAAAGGGGTCACCTCACCTAACACAAAATGACACACACAAAAAAAACATAATTAGCAGTAAAGTGACTATCAGGTAAATAGAAGCAGAGGAGTGCAACCCTTACTAAGAGTAGGGCATTATAAGCTTAAATAATAATAAGAGAGTTGCTATAGCAAGATAGTAATGAATGTTCAGCATACATAGGGACAAACTGAGATAACAACGATTGAAAAGGGGAGGACTCAAAGATCCAAATACACAAAGGTAAATGAAGATAACACATGTGCAGAAGAAAATAGACAACTGTAACTATCCTTTACGTATTCATAATGGTAATCACACACCAATGATTCAGAACTGAAGTATATAACATAAAACAGAAAGAACCAGAGGCAAAACCCACAAAGCCAACCAAAATAAAGAAAACAGAAACCCAAGGACAATGAAGCAATGGAAAAACCGAGCTACCAGAAAGCAAAGGATAAAATGTCTATAAGACTTCATATTTCAATAATCACCCTAAATATAAATGGACTGAACTCACTAATAAAAAGGTAGAGTTGCAGAATGGATCAATAAACAAAACCCAACCATATGCTGCCTCCAGGAGACACATCTCAGCTCCAAAGACAAATATAGACTCAAAGTGAAAGGTTAGAAAGTGATATTTCAAGCAAATGGCATTCAGTAAAAAGCAGAAGTAGAGGTACTAATATCAGATGAAATAGACTTCAAAATAAAAAAGGTAAAGAAAGATATGGAGGGACACTTCATAATGATAAAGGGAATCATGCACCAAGAAGACATAAAACTTCTTAATATCTATGCTCCCAATCAGGTAGCCCCGAAATATGTAAAGCAATTACTAACAGAACTAAAGAGAGAAACAGACCAACTATCATAATAGGGGATCTAAATAGCCCATTATCGGATATTTATTGATCTTCCAAACAGAAAATCAATAAGGAAATAACATCCTTAAATGACACATTAGACAAACTGGACATAATTGACATTTACAAAGCCTTCCATCCCAAAAAAGCTGCTTTTACATTCTTCTCTAGTGCACGTGGAACATTCTCATGAATTGACCACATACTGGGACACAGAGATAGCCTTAACAAATATAAGAGGATTGAAATCATACCAACCATATTCTCTGATCATAATTCTTTGAAACTAGAGATCAACTGCAAAAAGAAATCAGGAAGAACCACAAATACATGGAGAATAAACAACATGCTGCTGAAGAATAACTGTGTCAGAGATAAAATAAAGAGAGATCAAGAGATACATAGAAATGAATGATAATGATAAGACAATATATCAAAACTTTTGGGACACGATAAAAGCGGTCATAAGAGGAAAGTTCATATCATTACAGGCCTATCTTCAAAAACAAGAACAAGCCCAAATAAACAAGCTAATGCTTCACCTTAAAATTTGGAAAACGAAGAACAAATGAAGCCTAAAATCAGCAGAAGGAAAGAAATAATCAAAATCAGAGCAGAAATAAATGAAATTGAAAAAAAAAACAGAAAAATAAATGCAATGAACAGCTGGTTCTTAGAGAAGGTTAATAAAATTGACAAACCCCTGGCTAGACTCACTAAAGAAAAAAGAGAAAGGACACAAATAAACAAAATCAGGGATGAAAGAGGGAAAATTACAACTGCTATCACAGAAATACAAAGGTTCATACAAGAATACTATGAAAAAGTATATAACACCAAATTTAATAATCTAGAAGAAATGGACCAGTACTTAAAAAATACGTTCTCCCTAAACTGAATCAAGAAGAACTGGAAAATCTAAATTGACCAATCAACAGTATGGAAATTGAAACAATCATCAAAAACCTACCAAAAAGTAAAAGTCCAGGACCAGATGGCTTCACCAGTGAATTCTACCAAACAGTCAAAGAAGATTTAAAACCTATTCTCCTCAAACTCTTCCAAAAAAAAAAAAAAAAACTGAAGGGGAAGGCAATACTTCCCAACTCATTTTATGAGGCCAATATTAGTCTGATATCAAAACCTGATAAGGATAACACACACACACAAAAAAAACTACCCTCATGAATGCAGATGCAAAAATCCTAAATAAGATAATAGCAAACCAAATACAGCAACATATTAAAAAGATTATATACCATGATCAAGTAAGTGGGCTTCATCCCAGGAGCACAGGGATAGTTCAACATACACAAATGATTAATGTGATACACCACATAAACAAATTAAAAAATAAGAATTGTATGATCTTATCAATAGATGCAGAGAAAGTCTTTGACAAGATCGAAACACTTAACAAAATAGGTATAGAAGGAAAGTACCTTAACATAGTAAAGGCCATCTATGACAAAACCTCAGCCAATTTTATACTTAATAGTAAAAAACTAAAAACCCTTTTTCTAAGATCAGGAACAAGGCAAGGCTCTTCACTATCACCAGTGTTATTCAATATAACATTGGAAATCCTAGAGAGAGCAATCAGACAAGAGAAAGATATAAAATGCACCCAAATAGGAAACAAAGAAGTCAAACTCACTATTTGCAGATGATATGGTTCTCTATATAGAAAACCCTAAAGACTCCACAAGAACACTACTAGAAACAATAAGCAAATACAGTGAAGTCTCTGGATATAAAATCAACATTCAATCGTCATAGGTTTCCTGTATTCTAATAACAAAGTGTCAGAAAAAGAAGTGAAAAAAATAATTCCTTTTGCAATTGCATCAAAAAGAATAAAATATCTAGGAATAAATTTAACAAAACAAGTGAAGGACCTATATAATTAAAACTAAAAAGACCCTATTAAAAGAAGTTACAAAGAAATGGAAAGATATTCCGTGTTCTTGGATTGGAAGAATCAATATAGTTAAAATGACCATATTACCTAAGGCATTATACAGATTTAATGCAATCTCCATCGAAATCCCATTGGCATTTTTTAAAGAAATAGAACAAAAAATCATCAGATTTGCATGAAAGCACAAAAGACCCCGAATTGCCAAAGTCATCCTAAGAAAAAATAATGAGGCTGGAGGCATCACGCTGCCCAACTTCAAATTATACTACAAAGCAACAATAATCAAAACGACATGGTACTGGCAGCAAAACAGACACATGGACCAGTAGAACAGAATAGAGTCTAGAATAAACCCATATTTCTATGGTCAAATAAGTTTTGAAAAAAAGGCCAAAAATATACAGTGGAGAAAACAAAGCCTCTTTAATAAAAGGTGCTGAGAAAATCGGAAAGCCAACTTCAAAAGAATGAAACTAGACTGTTGTCTATCACCACACAACAAAATTAACTCAAAATGAATTAAGGACCTAAATTTAAGACCTGAAATAATACAATGCATAGAAGAAAACAGGAACTAAACTCAAGGACATGGGACTTTA
This sequence comes from Macroglossus sobrinus, assembly GCA_004027375.1. Taxonomy (NCBI): domain Eukaryota; kingdom Metazoa; phylum Chordata; class Mammalia; order Chiroptera; family Pteropodidae; genus Macroglossus; species Macroglossus sobrinus. The sequence continues at coordinate 1,511,751 of PVKZ01000089.1, read as the reverse complement.
AGAGGATTTTATGAATTTGACCTCAAAAGCAAGGGAAGCAAAATAAATGAATGGGACTACATCAAACTAAAAAGTTTCTGCTCAGCAAACGAAATCATCAACAAAGTAAAGAGAGAATCATCCAAATGGAAAAATATATTTGCAAGCAATGCCTCCAATAAGGGCCTAATATCTAAAATATACGAAGAACTCATATGACTCAGTAACAACAAAAAAAACACAAATGACCCAATCAAAAATGGGCAGAGGACTTGAACATTCACTTCTCCCTAGATGACATACAAATGGTCAACAACTATATGAGAATATGCTCAACATTGCTAACTATTAGGGATGTGCAAATCAAAACCACAATGAGATACCATCTCACACCTGTTAGAATGGCTATAATCAACAGGACAAGTAATAAATGTTGGAGACAATGCAGAGAAAAAGGAACCCTCATACACTGCTAGTGGGACTGCAAATTGGTATAGCCACTATGGAAAACAGTACAGAGGTCCCTCAGAAGTCTAAGAATTGATCTTCCATATGATCCAGCAATTCCTCTACTGGGTATTTACCCCAAAGACTTGAAAACCCATATTTAAAAAGATATTTGCACACCAATGTTCATGCAGCATTATTCACAGTGGCCAGGACATGGAAGCAACCGAAGTGTCCTACAATAGATGATTGGCTAAAGAAGCTGTGGTACATATACACAATGGAATATTACTCAGCCATAAGAAGAGATGAACTATTGCCATTTGCAACAACATGGATGGACCTCAAGATAATCATACTAAGCGAAACAAGCCAGACAGAAAAAGTTGAAAATCACATGATATCACTTATATGTGGGATATAAACCTAAAAGCAACAAATGAACAGAACAAACAAACAGAGACTCATGGACATGGACTATAGACTAGTGGTTACCAGAGGACTATAGAGTAGTGGTTACTAGTGGGGTGGGGCAGGAGAGAGGAGATAAAAGGGGTAAAGGGGGTCAAATATAGAGAGTTGGGGGGGAGAAGTGGGTAAAAGGGATCAAATATATGGTAGCTGAAGGAAACTGGACTTTGAGTGATAAACACAGAAAAGAATATACAGATGTCAAATGATAATGTACACCCGAATATTATGTAATTGTATTAACCAGTTGCCCCAATAAACTTAATAATAAAAATAAAAAAGATTTTTCTAGGTCCTGTTTTTCTATATCTCTTTTCCTTACTGTCTTTCAAATAGATCTTTCCTATATTTGTCTGCTCTTTCTTTCACGTCTTCGAGATACTTCATTTATTTCTTACATCTTAGACAACACTTTACTACAACTACCAAGTATATATTTCCTTACTCAAATTTATAACCATCTCAAATTCAATAAAAACAAAAATTGAAATAATTTATTGCTTACACAAACTGATCTCCCACTCTCTTTGTCAGAAATATTAATCTTACAAAGTATAATATTAATTCATATTTTATTGCTCTCTATTCCTATAGCCTTTAATATTTACTTGGTTGTGATGCACCACTATTGAAGACTTCTAAAAAAAGAAAGGTCCTCATCTCAGATATTTTTTAAATGGGTTATAAGAAATAACAAAATTAATCTTTTACCCTCATTCTGGCCCAGAGGATAGCAAGTGAGGTATGAAGAATTCTAACATTAATTGTTCAGGCACGAAGTAAGGATAGCTTAGAAGCAGAAAAGCTTATTCAGCTATGAAAAACAAGGGATTCAACAATCACAAGATCTTTGAACTCAAGTGGCTTATTTGATCTAAAAGGAACAGAACATAGGGCACTATAACCCAACTGGTTTAATCAGATTAAAAACACACATACATAAAATTATAAGTAAGAAGGAGCTGATTATACCAGATACATGTAAACTTTTAATGATTATAAGGAGATATATCATAGCCCTAAAAGTATATGAAGTGCATTTTCAAACTTGAATAAAATGAAAGATTTCTATAAAAATATAGAGCCAGGCAACTGACTCAAGAAGTCACGAAGTCCAGTTCAAAATGATACTTCACTTCCCTGTCATTACTCCGTTTTAGGTAAAAATATTAACAAACAACAAAAAATAAAGAGGTGCCCTCAATCGAAAGATTTCAAAATATATATATATGAAAGGCAGAAACAAATGGCAAATGAAGTGCAGCAGAGGAAGCTTCAGCCTTCTAGAGCACACATGGGAAACATGTACAGAAAATAGGAGTGGTGCTTAACAATTGAGAAGAGGCTCAAGACATGAAAACGCAAGGTACAAAACAGGGCAGGAACAAGCCAAAGGGCAAAAGACAGAAATTATTTGAAAGACTGAACTCAGAATGACCAACTACATCCATGTGCCCTTCCCCAACCATGCAGAACCCAGTGTAAACAGACATTGACCTGCAAAAGAAAAAAATAAATAAATCTATTCTATACAATAAACTAAAACCAAACAAGAATTGAATAAGTTCTCTAAGGGAGAAACTGGCAGCTAGGTATGAGTAGCTGTGCCACAGAACAAAAACCAGAAGCCGCATTACCTTTTATGATCTAGTACTAAAAGTCATGCAGTGTCATTTCCTCCTTATTCTATTCATAGGGGGCAGTCACAAAGAGGGAACAGATTCTACTTCTTGATATGGAAATGGCAAGGTTCTGGAAGCATTTGTAGGACTAGAAATACTGTTGTGGCCATTTTTGGAAATATGATCTTCCACAACCTCCAACATGAAAGAAAGTGATCAGTGGAAACAGAAAAAATACAAAGACCTCAGAAGAAAAAAAAAAAAAGAACTTAAATAATTGTTTATTGTCTGTTAAACCCACAATTAAAAAAAAAACAATTTAAGAAGATATGGAAACTATTTTTTAAAAGGATGTTATAAAAAGAGAACCAGAGAATTAAAACCAATATTTAGAAATTAAAAATGAGCATCAATATAAAATATTTCAACAGAAAAATTAAGAAAAACTTACAGACTTTACCAGAATCTAAAGCAAGAAGACAGAAAATATTTTTAAAAAATGTAAACACTATAGAAGATCAAGCCAGAATATTCACCTTCTCACAGACTAAGAGGTGTTCTACAAAAAAAAAGAAAAGGAAAAATTAAAAACAGGAGGAAATGAGATTGAATTGTGAAGCATCTATCAAGTATTGTTTCACAGAGTAAAAATGTCAATTCTCCCAAGGCTTAGCATCTACCTCATTTTGGTACTCTCCTGTCAGCAAGTCTGAGCTTTTCTTCAAGTAGTCTAAATTACAAATATTCACTTGAAGAAAATAATTTGAAAGCTAAAAAGATTCAGATTAAGACACTTAAAGAATTATTCCAATTTCAATTTCTATTTTAACCATTTTTTAAAAGTCTTTCCTAGAGAGAAAATAAAATGCCCCAAACTCTGAAAATAATTTCTGTATTGGAAATAGAGTGGGCTATGAAATTAGGCAGATCCAAAGTTCAAATTCTGACTCCAAAATCTAGAAATATGTGGCTTTGGACAAATTTATTAATAACTCTGATCCTTTATTCATTATATAGTCATAATTTACATTATTTACATTTATGTATTATTATAAGTTATCTTTCCAGATAATGAGGATTATAGAAAATGTATATAAATCATCTAATCCATAATGGTTACATTATTAGCATGATTCAAGATCCTCATGAGAACCCACAAGTATGACAACCACATTCCCACTCCGCCTCTATCATCAAAGAAACATTCTCTGAACTAATGTCAGGACAACTGATCTACCCATTGCCTGCTCTCATCTACTCCATCTGTATTTTCAGTTACCAATTATGTGATTTGTGTTCTTAAAGTAGGAGGCTGTAGCAATCTGATTTCTGCAAATGGAGCAAATTGATAGGTTCTATTTCTAACAGTGTGAACCAGAAAGTATTCTCATCTGAGATTCAGTCACAGATGGAAGAAGAAGAAAAGCTGGAGTAATTCTCTTTATTTTTTGCTCCCAGATAATGAGAAAGAAGACTTGAGATCTCGAGACAAAGGAGAAAAGCAGGTATAGTAAATGGTTATCAGCATCCAAGTCTAAGAACCCAAGAAGAAAGGAAACATTTTAACAGTAGACTGGCCTAAAGTCTCTAAGCCATGTAGATAATGACTATCTATTAATAATACTGTGAGCCATGCTGGAATTCAGGCTGACAAAGTATATTAGAGGGGACCATTCTCATCAAAGTACAATGATGAGTTAAGGACAGAGAACAGTAAAGGGTTAGTAAGAAAGATATTAAATTATACAGAGATATTTGTTTCTTAAAAGTTTAGAAAATAGAAGTCAGCCAATTTCTTACATGAATTTTGATCTGTTTAGCTACTTTAATAAAAGATTTTTATTAATTACCAAAAAGGAAAAGAAAATCCTGTGAAATTCTCAATTCTAATCTAGACTTTAGCTAAAGCACAGGTTTTGTCAATTCAGACCATAAATTTATGTGACTGAAAGTACTTGTCACCACCTGGGGGCAGCATACCACTAACTGTTGGAAGTGACCTAAGGACAAAGAGCCAATAGAAAACTGAACATGCAAATGACAAAGACCACTCCCAAAACATGTCATAAAATAGGTTTCTGACAGTAAACAACACAATATACATATATACATAAATTCAGATATACATACCTGTATAGTTATATATTTACATATAAAATTAACATATAAGTAGAAATATATAATTGTATATAATTATATATAAATTATATCACATATAAACATAAATATATGTAATTTATAAATTGTACAATTATGTAGTATGTGTATGTATATACATATAACCAATTATGTCCATATATATGTATATCTGTGTACATAGTAAGTCTTTACTTAACATCATTCATAGGTTCTGTGACTTTAAACGAAATGACATATAATAAAACAAATTTTACCATAGACTAACTGATATAAACAACAGCTAAGATTCTACAGCACCTCATCAACATAATGAAATGTTGAACAAAATGACATTATCCAAGGTCCTGTTGTATACATATAAATACAACTGAAAACTGGAAAGTCAATGTCATTTTTCTATTAAAAAAATAAAAATTTTGATAATAAATTGTACAATTTCTTTTTTAAAGCTGAGAAAAGAATTTTCTCTACCATATTATCTGTACCATAATAGCAATATCTGTTCTAAAACCTAAAAATTAATTTGTTAAAAGGCAAATAATTTTTTACTCTATCATGAAAATATTGTTATAGAAAACACAAAGAAAACAACTTATCAACTTTCTCTTTAAATAGATATGAAGCATTTTATTTTTCTTAAATATAAAATATCAAATTTTCCTGCTGTGATATATTACAATTACAATTTTTCAACAATAACATTATTTAAAGCTGTTAAGGACTCAAAGAAACACCTTTCAAGTATATTAAAAAATATATTCATATTTTATGTAAAGCAACTTGATCTTGTATACTATCAAGTTCTTTGCAATTATTTTTGTTTCTTAATCTGCACTGTAAGTAATTAGTACCTATCTCTTAAAATGTTGTAACTATTAAATAAAATTATGTGAAGTGCCTTACAATATGTCTAACCAAAGTGTATGCTCAGAAATGTTAGTGCTCCCTCTTTTCTAAAATTACACTACAAATAGCAAATTAATTTTACAAAAAAATTATTTGAATAAAAAAACCTGAGTGGGGTAAAATTCACTGTTCCTTTTTATGCTCAATGCAAAACAAAACAACATACCTTGCCTTATCTAGCAATTGTCCTTGGTTTTTATTGGCTGTTATTGGTATCTTAATGACAATGCCTAATGATATCCACTGCTGGTGAGAAGAGAGCTGGCCAGGCTGGCCGGGCAGGTGCTCTTACACACACCAGATGTAAACACCAATATACACACCAGATGTAAACACCAATCCAAAAAAAAAATTGATGGGCTTAGAAAAGCACATACAACCCACTTTCAAGTATCTATATTTCGAACCAATAAATCTGCTTCTTGAGCTGTATCCTGAGAATAGCTATACAAAGAGTTAATTATAAGATGCTCATCTTAATAGTGAAATATGAACACAATCTGCATCTCCAACAGGAAAATAGCTATATACATTGCAGTACATTCAATAGATGGAATATTATATGACTCATTAAAATAAGGTTTTTAAATAATCAATAAATATAAATCCCAATCACTCATTTGCTGAAGACCATCTTTGATTCATCTCTTTCACATTTCACATCTAATCCATTAGAAATTCCTTAAGTTCTACCTTTAAAATGCAAATATATCCAGAATCTCACTATTCTTGTCTTCAACCACCCTGTTTCAAACCACATCATCTTTAGTCTAGATTATACATAACCTCTGACTGGTCTCTCTGTTTCCACTTTTGTATATGTACAGTCTAACAGATAGTATGATATAAATGTAAATGATGCCACTCTACCCCAAAAACAGGATGTAAAACTATATATACTCCCAGTTTTATTTGCCAAAATATTAATAATGCTCATATATGGGTGATGATATTACATACACTTTTTTGGTTTTTTGTTTTTAAATTTTTTCTTACTGTATGTTTAATTTAAAAAATAAGGTAATGTTTATTTAAAAATTTACACAAAATTGAACTGTATGATTCAAAATATTTTAAGTATTATTTAAAGTATGGTCTAACCAAGTATTAATACTGTTAAGAAACATGATAACTCTAATCTCGAATTACTACTCATTAAGGATGGCTTTAAACATGGAAAAAGTATTTTTAAATTATATATGAGGACATATATACTTTGAAAAATGGAAATTATGTTATAAAAGGTTTAAACAGAAAAGGTTTTTTTATTTTATTACATATTTTTCTGTTGTTCAGTCTACCAAAACTGGGAATAAGAACTTTTTAATACTCTTTAGCTTCTGGCTTAAATTTTCTCTGTTAAATTATAATTTTACATAAAAGGATCTGAGAGCTGTTGTTTTTTTAATTCTCTTTTCTCTGACCTTGAAATATAATTGACTACTTTATAGGTCTCAATGGTATTAGTCATTAGGAAGATAAAAAATATATGGGATTAAAGTAAAAATGATAAGACTTTCAAATTAAGTAATGACGTTAATAATCCTACTATATGAAAATGGGTTATGTGATAGATTTTAATTATTATAAAAATCAGGGTTTATCAACTAAAAAAATGTTTAAAATTTTTAAATAAAATTAATTTGGGGGCTCTTTTGAACAGTTTACTAGAGAAAATATGGCTATATATTCAAAATTATTAAATAAATGACTTTTCACATTCTATATTCTCAGAGTATGGCAAATAATTTTATTAATAGTATAAAGGTTAGGACATTTTAAAAATAAAGTGAAGGTATATATTCATAAAATGTGACCTTTGAGACTATTACCACAACTCCAAAAAACCTTTAGAAATTATCCCATTTGAAATTTGAAAAATACTCCTTTTTTTCTTGCTTCTTCTTTCTTATCCACAGTGTAAGTGTAATTAAGTTTTGAGAGTAGAAAGTAATAAAGCACAGAATTCATTTACTATTAAAATTGAGACATAAGCAAGAAAAAGCCAAAGTAGCCGCAAGAAGGTGAGGAATGATACAGGGAGCTAGGAGGGGGCATACGTATTTGAGATCTTGTGAGGCTGCTACAGTTTAATGGGATGGAAGAAAAAACAGAAGTAAGCAGATGACAGAAAATGATGATGAAAAAGAGCATGTGACTAAGAGCTGGATCAGCATAACACAATCTATTTGGCAATCTTGCTATAAATAAATCTTTTATTTTTTTTCCATAAGTCATTCTCTCTCAATAAATGTCTATGATTTTTCATGAACAGAATTACAAAATTGTGACAATTCAGATAATTTAAGATTCTGTAATATTTTTGGAAGCTCTTATCCTTTGTTATATCAAAAATCTCACCAACTGCTAAACTGCAGGTATTCTTTTTAATTAAATTTAATATATTCTCCACAAAGCCAAGTATTATACTTTCTACACAGTAAAGGTTCAAATGTATTAATTAGATGACCAGAAGTTACTTTTTAAGAAAGATAAATCATGTGGTAATTTTTTTCTAATTTTAAAGAAAGATTGTTTGCTTTATTAAATGATCTTATAAATATAAAAATATTTTTAAATTTTCTATAATCAACACACCAAGTATGTTTAAGATGTCATTGAGAGTTATCAGAATTTAATAGATATCCAATTTTTCCCAGGAAAAATAAGAAACAAGTATAACTATACCTTTATTCTAAACCTAAATGATTCAGTCATTCTTAATGTCAAACTTACTAGAGAGAGAGAGAGAGAGCAAAATTAAAGTCTCTTTTCATATAAGCAAAGTCATTCAGTTTCCTCTTACTCTAATCTAAAATATTTTAAAAAGTGACACAAACCTAATGCCCATCAGCAGATAAATAACTAAACAAACAATGTCATTTACAGTATAGAGTGCTGTGTGCATCAATGAAAATGATAACTAGATCATTTAAGGCTGGTGTAAGGTTTAAAGAACATAGGCTGTTTTAGTCAAGACTGGTGGTTTCTTGGGCAACACAACTGTCTCAAAAAGTCGGTAGGCTTTTAATCTCCTTGCTTCTAGTCAGTACCATGTGCCAACAAATATAACAAGATTCTTTCTTAGAGATTACCCTCACTACTGGTTTCCCTGTTTCTATATCCCCATGTGTACACACAGTCATGGCATGTAATGGTGGTTACCTTGAGGTCACCTAAGATAGAATAAGAAAGTTATACCCCTAATTTGCTCTTTGCTATGGGACTGAGACTTAATGGACTCCTTTTAGGCCCCAGATTCTAGGATCTCTCTCTCCTCTCCTTTATTTATATTCACAAGCTAATTAATTCTTTCCTGACTTCATCCCTTTCTTGTAATACCTTATTCAAAGCAAAGTGTCAAAGCCAACACATACATACTATCATCAATTCTTTCCAACTACTTTCTCAACAACTATAGTATCAGCAGTCCTAAATTATCACAAGAACAGTTTTATCAAATGTTTTGTCACAGCTTAACATGGATTTCCATCCTTCCACCTCTGACATGTATCCTCACCACAAACTGTCTGACCTCTAAGACACTGCCTCAGACTTCAGGTATTGGTTATAGCAGCAACCCATTTTAAGATACAAATTTTGGTGCTAGCTCCCATAAGTATATTGCCCACAGGTTGACACCCTTATTAAAGTAACTATTTTAATCATTCACCTACTCTATTAACATGGAGTGTCTACTAACAAACAGAATCTGAAGTCTATTAAGCATAAAAATATGTAAGGCAGGATCCAAGATAAAATGGTTAGCATAAATAGTTACTAAACTTGAATTCAAGAAAAAATAAAATACATTGGACATAGAGCTTTTGTTGTGTTATGAAATACTGTAAACCATAGAAAATTTTTAAAATGTTGCCTAACAAAACTGTCTCAGAGGTCCAATAATACTAATGATATTATGGAACAGGACAACAATATAAAATATCTCAAGAATGATTTAGAGGAATGGGGGGGGGGAGATTGAAAAACAATTCTTTAACTTGTTCTATTTTTTTCTATACTAATATATTCCATATTCCTTTGTCTATAGTTTCCAATAATAGAGGTGTGCTATAGCTAACTACAGTTTTTGCCTTCAAAGTATGTTCCTTTCACTGACTTAGAAAGACCCTGACTTTCCTAAGCCTATAGATTTTAATATTTTATCTTTGTCTCTGTCATTCTATAGTCTTATTACTGTTTCTAGGTGCTTATTCATTATTTATCCTCCTTACGGTACGAGGGATTCCTTTAATTTAAGAAATTACTCTTTCTTTAAATCTATAAAATTTTTAGTCATTCTTGCTCAAAATATTGCCTTGCTCTGATTCTCTCTTTCTGAAAGGTTATTAAACATTTTCATTCTATTTTATCCTACTTTCATTCTTTTATTAATAAATCTCATTCTCTTTTTCTTTTCAACTAACTTCCTATTATCCATCACTTTGTCCCTCTGTAGAGAATTCCTACACAATATTCAAACCATTCACTGAGGTTTTAATTTCAAAGATAATATTTTCATTTATTGTCTTATAATTTCTACTCATGTCTTATTTCTTAGAACACTTAAAAAACATTGATTTTAAAGTAACTTTTAAAGTACCTTTCAATAATTGGAGTAGTGTTCCTCCCACGTAAGGTACACATTTTCTTATTTGATGTGCAATTCATTTCTTTCTATGGTTTGTAATATTTACTTTCCCATTAAAGTCTTTAATGTGTTCTCTCAAACATTTCTACTGAATATTTTCAAGTTTCCTTCTACAAGGTAATACTGGTTCTACAAGGGTCAAACCATTGTGAAGATAATTTCTCAGCTCAACAGACCTTGGACATAAACTAAGACCTTCCTTTCACGTGTGGCACAGGCTTGGGGTTCCAATTTTTTCCTACCCAACGTCCACATCAAATCCCCCTGTATGTGGCAGGCAGGGATGTTTTAGGCCCAATTTCATAATCGGGTAGCCCTTCCTGCCTCCCATCTTCACACAGGTAGCTCTTTTCTAGTCCATAGGGGTAGAGGCCTAGATTTTCCTAATGTCATGATTATCAACTCCATCCTCCAGCTAGGTTTGTACAGCTATTTAGACTTCGGTTCCTCTCAGCATTTGGTTGTGAATATCCTCTTTATTTCTAGTATATGAGCATTTTTCTCACTTCTTTTTAACCTTGGCTGAATATCCCACAACGCATTTGTGATATTTTACCTAGTTTCACTCCATGTGTTTAGAGAAGTTACTTTGGTAACCAAAACCTGACAATGATAGATAGCATGAAAGAGATAAATTACAAGACAATAATGACTAGGAACATAAATTTTAAAATCTTAAGTGAAAAATTAACAACCTGAGTACAGCAATGTATTTTTTAAAAGTATCACAACTAAGTGGGGTTTATTTCAGGAATGTAAGCCTGCTTTAACGTTACAATATTGAATAATGTAATGTACAGGTCAGCAAATTTTAGATAGAAAATACTCTGTGTGCCACATGAAGTCTCTGTCACATGTTCTTCTTTAGGTCATTTTTTTTATTTTTTCTTTTTATGGTCCTTTCAACACATAAAAAGCATTCTTAGATCACAGGCCATACAAATACAGGTTGTGGTCACAGTTTGCCAATCCCTGATAATAATTAAACATACTAACAAAATAAGTAGAAAAAATCATACAATTATCTCAATAGATGCATAAAATGTATTTGATAATATGCAACATTCATTCATGACTTTTTAAAAATACTGCATTGTGTAGGAAGATAACTCCCTTAACCAAAAATGGATTATAAACTGAAAATCTGTAGCAAACTTCCTTCTTAATAGAGAAATGTTTGATTCTCCTTAAGACTGGGATCAAGATGAGAATGCTTACCGTTTCCACTTCTACTCAACAGTGTATCCTGGTCAGTACAGTAAGAAATTAAAAAAAGATGATTACGGTTTGAAAAGGAGAGGAAAAACGCAATAATACGATGGTTAAATTAGAAAACTCTGTGAAGTACAGATAAAGTATAGTTTGAAATAAAAGAGTTTAGCAATGTGGATGAATATAAGATTAACACATATGTCTATTTATTCATGTGCCAGTTACTCAGTTGATGTTAGTCTGTGGGGGCTCCTGAAGGAACTAAATTAGGCAAGCTTTCTTCCAGAGAAAATTTTACATTAGCTTCTGTCTAGACACTACTGACCTGAGATTATCTTATTCGGGTATAAAGCAATTCCTTAACATGGGCATCTCAAGGTTCAAGGCCTGATCTGTTGGTGGAGCCCAAAGCTTAATCTACTTCCAGCACCAGATTTGTTATTTGCCTGCAGGGTAAACCCAGCCTCTGTTCACAGTGCTAACTTTGATTTCCACTCATTGGAATTTGTATTGTTGTTTGTTATATTTTCATTCTGTGAGAGTTCTTTACTCTTTAGTGCACCACTGTTATATGAGAAATGTCTTATACAACTCTAGCTGTCTTGTAAAGAAAGACCATTCTGAGCATCAAGTCTAAAGCATAATTTATAAAACTATTACATATAAAAATAAATGATTTTTAAAAACCCCAAATGTTAACACTGGTTGTTTTCAAAAAATAAGTTATGAGTAACTTTTCTCTTCCGTATTTTCCATATCTTCCATTCATAATCTTATTTTTGTTTTAAAGAAAAAGAGATTTTTTAAAGAGATTATACACAGGACACGTTAAAAAATGATTTAAGTATTATTGAAAAACAAAAGAATACCAAACAAATAGATGCTTTTCAAAAAGTGTCTTAATTAATTCTCATAAAAATTCTGTAACTTAAGTATCATTATCCCTAATTTTACAGAAGAGGAAACTGAAGATCAGAAAGGTTAAGTTACTTGCCCAAGTGACAGAACTGGGATTTGAATTCAGAAATACTTGTTCCGAGGCCAGTATTTTTTCTACTAAATCATGCTGCCTCCCACAAGAGAGCATTTTCACATTACCACCTGCTAGTTCTAATTAAGAGATAGTAATTAAACAGTTCTTCACTCCTGACAACAATATTTAAGCTACTGGCATTTTAAAGAAATTAATACAAACAGCTTTTTATCTGCTGGAAGATACTATAACTAAACACAAATTTCAAGCTATTGCAGAGACAAAAGACTCCAACATGACACAGTCATATGCATTTTGAAAGCATTGTTAATTACATTATCTATTAATAGGACATAAAGTATAAAAACGTTGACCGATGACCAATTTACTTTTAAAAATGTTCAACCTGACTAGTAATCAAAGCAATACAAAGAGTAACAATGACATACTGATCAAAATGGCAAAAAATTTTGAAATAGTAAGAGCCAGATTGGCCAAAAAGTGAAATTCTCATACATTTTAGGAGAGAATGTAACTGGCAAAAATTTGCCATAGACCAAGTGATAATATTTACACTTTAAAAGATATAAGGCTTTTGACCTAGTAATTCTCATCCAGGAATTTATCCTGAGGAATTAATCAAGATATGTAAATAAAGATTTAGCTGAAATGAATCTAAGTCTACAGAAATAAGAAATGATGTTAATCAATTTTAATAAGTTTTTCTAAAAATTAAATCCCAGTTTCAATATTTATAGGCCAGGAGACCTTGAGCAAGTCCATTCAACTCTCTCAATTTTATCAAAAACACAATGAAACACTAATAGTACCTACTTCAGAGAGGTTATTTAAGAATGATATAAAATAATTAATGTAGAGATTCAGCATAGAGCCTGGCATATATATGATATCAAACAATAATATACATATGTGGTGGTTAGAAAGGCAGATGTGAAATCTGACTCTCTTGGTTTATCACTTACTAATGCTTTGTGCAAGTTATGTAACCTCTTGGTATCTGTTTTCTCATTTAGGAATTGAGAATAATCCCATCGTTTGTGTCAGGTTTATATGAGATAATTGTTTATGAAGTATTTAGCATAGTGCCTGGCAAACAGGAAGCTCTCAATTAACATTGACTACTTCATTGGTAGTGTTAGCATTAGTTATTAGCCACTAGAATAAGTATTATTATTTGTATAATGAATTATATACTAACTCTGACTTGCTTACTGTCATTAGGTGTGATACCCAATATAAAAGTTATATCATTTTGTTTTTCCTAGCATTAGTTGTTCCATTTCAATATGTATAACCTCACTAGTGAAAACTCCACAAGTATTAATAATCATAAACTAGAACTGTATTATATTTTAGAGCCAAAATTTACAAAAGATACCACAGTCTTAATTCCACCAATGAAATTTTCTAAGTGACAACTATTTTATTGTAACTTCTCTTTTCCCTTCTGAATACCTTTCCCACAAATAGAACAGCTCTTCTTAACCAAACTTCTTTCATCCCCAAACACCTACTTATATAAGAATCAGAAAGACCCATATCGAAAACCTTTCAAAATCCAAAAGATACGCAGAGTTTCAAAGGTCAGAGGGCACAAAACAAGTAAAAGAAAAAACTAAAGAGAGGCAGAAACAAGAAAGATAAATGAAACAAAGAAGAAAATTATTACTGAAAAAAATCTCCCATTTGTTTCCAACTAACAAGTAAAGCCTACTTTTACATTTTCAATACATGTGAATCACTCTTGGAACTGGGTCCCGGAACCATGGTTCATTCCATCCTTATAAGCTCTTAAAGAATAAAAATTTCATGTCTTGGGATCAGTTTCCTATGCAGAAGATACACATGATTCCCTCAAGGACTCACACCCAGAGGAAACAAACCATTACGCAAGGACTGTTTTCCTACCTTAACAGCTTCTCCGAGAGTTTGGTTTTTGTCAGCTTCCTCACTGGAATGCAATTCAAGTCTATAGTTCAACTCCTGTAGTTGTTGTGCCTGTTCATTCAATAGCATTTGTGCCTGCTGTTCCCGAAGTAATGCATTATTCAGTTCTTCACATGCACTTTCAAACTTCTCATGGGTGATCAATTTCTGAAGGGGGAAAAATTCAATTATCAGCTAACTGCATTTTGTATCATTTAATCTTCAGAACTGTATTTGCTAACATAAAGAGTATAATACAAATGTCCGTAAATGTCTGATATATGACAAAAAAGTTTGTTTTTCTTAATTTCATAAGTCAAGATTTAAAAAATAAAACAAATTAAAAAAAAACATTAACCTGGTTTTTAAAGCACAACAGCTATACTTCCAAAGTTATATTTAGTCAAATAAAATCTTGGGGGTTGGCTCCACAGTGTAGTGGTTAGCATGTCTGCTTTACACTCAGCAAGTCCTGGGTTTGCACCCCAAGTGGGGCCACTGACCACACCCCAGTTCTCCAGTCCCCAGGTGTGCGCTGCAAGTGCGTGGGAGCAGACGCCCCACCTTCAGAGATCCAGTTCTTAAGAGGAGAAGGTAATATCCATAGGTCAGGGGTGGAAGTGGGTGGGGGATTAGAGAGAAGGGAAATAAATAAATAAAAACAAATAAAATCTTGGGAAACTTATTTCAAGTTCTAAATAGATCCACAATGCTCAGTTGAAATCCTAATACACAAGCACATTTTATAAAGATTATGATTGTGAGAATTAGAGCCTTTAACAAGTTCCTGTGCTTTTATTAACTAAAAGTCTGTGTTCGGTGTGTTACTCTCCAGGTCGCCCGATCATATGTCTCCTCCTGGAGAGTCCTTGCCAGACCATACCTCCTGAATCCCACCTCAGCTCACATTATCATACCATCTTCTTTTATTTTCTTCACAGTCATTATCATTATCTCCATCCATCTCATATAGTTGTCCACTTTTTTCATTGCCTCTCTGCACCCCACCACCAACCACACATTTTAAGGACGTGAGCTCTACTGGGCAGGGACCTCATTCATCTTCCTCATCAACACACAGAAGAGTGGCTGGCACTCAATAGGAGCTCAATAGATATTTGAGCCAATGAAACTCTACACCAAAATAAACAACACGGCTTTTATGATATGATGACTGCTTTGGAGAGCAAAGCACTCTGCTCTGGAATATCTAATGACAGTTCTAAGATGAGGGCCATTCCTTCAGGGGTGTGGAATCCAGAGCAGAACACATTTATATTACCTCCTGTTGAAAACATTTAAACAAATGAAAATTAGTTACAACAAACAACAACTGACATCTTGATCTTTAAGTACAAAGAACAGCAAAGTTTCCCAAAAGGTAACCTGAGGAAAAAAAACTAAAGAAAGCCACGTAGGTCACTTAATCATAGTAAGTGTATACTTTCATCTATTTAAGAGTGATAACTTTCCTTTGTTGAAAAAACTGGATGTGAATTAATATAATTAACCACTAATATAAAGCCTGCTACCTCCTGGAAGCAACTGTCTTTTACTATTATTTGCCTTTTGAAAGGTGTAGATAATGTATTCCTCAATACTGATTAAATTTCAAAAGGCAACAGGATAGCATAAAAATAGATTTCCTAATGATTAACTTAAGTTAATACAAAGTAATGAGAATGATCACAAAGCTGCCTCATTTACTGAGAGTCAACTAGATAGTATCCAACTAGTATCTAACAACACATCATTGAACTTGTACAATGTTTAGATTTTAGGTAGCACACCTTTTTACTTTCTCTTAACAGCTGCCTCACTTTCTACAATGTCCCATTACAAATAAACCCTCCTCTTGGCAGTCCAGCTCCATTTAAACTTCTTAATATCCCTCTATTCCCTAAGAGAAACAGCACTCTTCTGGGTCTTGTAAACAAATATTTCTGTACTTCTATCTTTTATTTGTTATGTTTTTTAAATCACCACTCCTTGCCATCAGACCATTCCGTTCTGTGCAATCCACTTGACCTCTATAAATCAAGATCCCTGACATTTTGCAGGACTTCTTCTTGCTCCTCCAGAATTCCTCCTTTACCTAAATACTTAGCTAATTTTAGCCTCTCTCTTGTCCATCTATCCTTCCCAGAGACTCTCTCAATTATGTTTACTCTTTTGCAAGCAAATAGAATCAAACAGATATAGCAATGTAAAATAAGAAAGAGATGATATCTGAACGCAGTTGTAAGGGGCTAATAAACCAAAATAAGATCCTGGGGGTTAACTGTTAAAGGCATCAGTAGATGAGCATGGTATCCCAAAATAAGGAAAGTACTGAATAGCTTCTGGCAAGCTGGATGTTTCCTTTTACATTACCTTTTAGACCAACCTTATCAAGCTATTTTATCTTCCTCCTACATACTTCACTTGAAATCAGTGAAAGATTAATCTTGGCAGGCACGCTCCCAATTTTTTTAGAGAAAAATATGATCTTTTTGCCATCTATTTTGTTTTACTAAAATAATTCTTTATTAACACAGCTAGGTATAAACATTAACCATTACAGTGAAGTGGTTAAAAGTATAAGTTTTAGAACCTGACTACCCAGATTCAAATTCTGTCATTTCCACTGACTGTTTCTTTTAGCAAGTTACTTAGCTGCTCTGTGTTTCATATTTCTCATCTGTAGAAATATGACAATAGTATTGAACTATAATTGATATGAAAGGACAAAATGAATCAACACCCTAAAGTGCTTAGGGTCAGTGCCTGATATATGGTCAATATGTCATTAAATGTTAGAAATCATCACTCTGTAATTCAAAATACAAAAATTACATATACCATGCCCTCAATTATTACTTCAGTTAATCCTATTTTTATATCTACACTTCAGTGGAAGTAATTCACACTAAACATTTCCTATAATATAGTCTTAGCTTTTGCTGTGGGCCAGTTAGCTTTTAACCAAAGCCCTTATAAGATTTTATCATCTTCTAGCAATTTGTCTTCAAACTCTTACAACCTCTCTAGATTCTACAAATTGAGTCCTGACTACTTCCAAACTAATCAAAGATAAGGTGTTAACTTGTTTTCCTAATACTTAACTAGGAACTAGGAAATCAAATTATATGGAATATCTAAAATTCCTCATACATATTTCAAGGAGCGATACAGATAAAGAATCTTTCAATTTTCAGGAAATCCACTATTAACTAAATCTACTTATAGTTGACTATATTCTAAATCTCAAATTGCATAAGTGGCTGTCTCTTTCCATTTTGGCAGACCATCTCAAGACCCCAAATTTAGTTAGTATGAAAAACTGAAAGCAAACCAAAGAAAGAGAGAGACACACTCCAAAGGAACTGGCTTTTAAAAGTATACACAATAGCTTTCTATGTTTAAGTATGATGGCAAAAGAAAAAATTCTGGAAACAAATTAAACATCTATAAATAGGGGAACAAAGTTTAATATATCCATATGATAGAATAGTATTCATTTATCTAAAATTAAATTAATAACAAGTAACACAGGAAAATGTTAACAGTACTTTGTTTACATATATATGCAAACTGCACATGCAAAATCATTCCAAACCACAATTATGCATAAGGGTGTGCATATAAATCTGTACACTGAGAAAAATCTAAGAAACAAACCGCATCCACACTTTCGAAATGATTGTTTCTGGGTGGTAAGATTAGAGTGACATGAATTTTCTTCTTATACTTTTTTATATTTTTATTTATAACTATCATGCACTACCTTTATAATCAGGAAAAGAAACATTGGAGCAACTCATAAATTTTCTTCTCTGAGCAAAAAACAAAGGAAGCAAAGAAAAAAACAGTGTTTTCTTTAGACACTCACCATAAACAAAACTATTACTTATCTCCAGTCAGAAGGATAGTTCATGATTACCTGACTTGCCTAATTTATAAGAACTCTTCACCCTTTGAAGAGACAGCTGTTCAAAACAATAATTAACATTAGCAATTTACATTATCATAGGATTAATAACTAAACTATCTGCTGTTGTCTCTGTTCCAACAAATGTTAAAACTACAAATTCCAAATTAACCAACAGGTACATTTAAACTGAAGTTAACTTGCAAAATTTTGTTTTCCCAAAGAAGGGAGTGCTCAAAGTAGCTTGTTGCTAAATTTAAGAAGTAAATTTTGTACTCACATTCATATTTAGCTGTCATCAGTTGTATACAGTTTTGAAGTTTTAGAGTAATCGTTTAACTCTATATTCCTATATTGACATTAAAAACAAAGTCAATAACTAACCCAGCTGCAAACAGAATGTGTGAAGATCTGCACTTTGTTGTGCTTCATATATTTACACATTTCAATCTTGATCTAATGTTATTTGGCTTTTCTTTTCTCAGCTATCTTCTGCTTTCTTAAATAATACATATAAATCCTTGATGGATATTACGCAAAATGAATATTTGTTTGGAAAAGCAACTTGATTTCATACTAAATACCCTAATTTACTCAAAATATTCAATGTAAGATGAAAAAAAGGAAATTCCACCCCTCACTCCAAACATCATTCTTCCCCCTTGGGGGCATTTTATTTATTATTATACATTTGGGGGCTTCTTTGCTATAGCAGTTAAGCTACTCTAATTTAATCGTTTTCTCTACTTTCAGTCACAGCATACATTTTAACAAAGTTAACCGTTCTACTGACACAGAATCAGTATTCCTAAGCATCTGGTATAACTTCTTTTTTAATTAAGATATATTTGACATAAAACATGTAGTTTAAGGTGCACACGTGTTAATTTGATAAATTTATATGCTGAAATATGATAACCACCATAGCATTAGCTAACAACTCTATCATATCACATAGTTATCATTTGTGTGTTTGTGTATGTGTGTGAGAGAGAGAACATTTCAGGTCTATTCTCTTAGAACTTTGAAGTATATAATACTTATTGGGGCATTTTAGAAGAGAAGTGCTCTGAAAAAAAAAAAAGAAACCTTCTTAATGGGACTTGGATTTATTTGAAAAAACAAACAAAAAAGTTAAAGAAAACATGTAGATAGATCGAGATAGATAGGTAGATAGATGATTGATAGATAGATAGATAGATAGATAGATGATAGAATCAAAGGAAAGTTAATCAAAACCATAGTTCTTAAATCATATATACTTACAGACTGCTTAAATTCATTTAATTGCATTTGGAGACCCTGGGCTTTGTCAAGCTCCTTTTTCATTTCATTCACATTTCGTTTGAATTCTGTGACCTCTAAGCGCAGTGAGCGACGCTCCACTTCTGCTGCGTGCAGTCTTTGTGTAAATGCAAATATTTGCTTCTGTAATGATGCTGTGCTTTTCTGTTGTTAAACAAGAGCAATTTTACAAGACATAACTACAGATTTACTAATTAATTAGTAACGATGACCATTTTACCAAATTTAATATAACAGGTTACACAGAGAACAATACCAGCTATAGCTGAAACTTAGAGGTGAAAACTTTATTTTTATGTGACAAATAATTTGGCTTATATGAAATGAACAACTGAAGAAAAGAAATAATCTAGATGGCTGAAAAACAGAACTGATGATCGCTTATGTCTCACACAATTTCATTGCAATATACTTATAGGGAACAGTCAACTCAGAACTCAGGCCAGAACTCTGTATTTTGACATTTGGCCACATTTGGAAGTGCATGATATCTAAAGGAAATCAAGATACAGTCATGTACAACTAATTTAAAGTATAAATAAGCCTGACTCAGAAATACATTTACAAGTCCTAAAGTCCCTATTTAATAAAATTTCATACCTACCAAAATGGGCACATGGCCACACAGTCCATATTTCAGGGCCAGTGTGTTTACTTTATGAAGTCCACGGGCCAGTCTCTGAGCCAGGGAATCTTTTTCTACATATGTAACACTCCTGATGCTGCTGCTACTGTGCAAAGGTAAACTCTCCATTGCCAAACTAATTTTATCCATGAGTTTTGCAAAAGAACTCTTGGCTGCACCTATAAGTAAATGTCCACAAACTCTGGAATTTGGATCTTCAAAGAAAAAGAAAGACAGAAAAATGTGAATTGTCTCTTGTTCATTTTACACCACTTCCGATCACAACACAGTGGAAGTATTTCTTCAATTATACAATTCCCATTCATTATAGTGATAGTAATTCATTCAAAAAGTCCCCTCCCACTTTAATTTTCACTGTACATAAAGAAATGCATTTAATTCACCTACTAAATGATATATCTAAAGAAAATCTACATAGACTTACAGTATATCATTCACACTGAACACTAGGATACTAAAAATTTATCGCCAGTCTTTTCTTTGTTTTAAAACGTAATATAAATTCATTTTCTATTTACAACTATTGAAGCTTATTCCCTTAATGTCACACTATTTACATTCTCAGACAAGAAAATATAATTTGCCGTATTCCAAGGCAATTAAACTTTACAACTACAATTACTCATTTCCCCATGGATTTCAGTAATCATCCCTCTCATATAATGGGCTTAAGGTCCCAGAAAATCCAACGTGGCCTGCTTACTGACAGATTCATCAGGTCTGTAATTAATAATTGCATTTAATGTTGATAAATAAAATTGTCAGTACTCTTTGTACTAATTGGCATTCCAGATAATGGTTAATAGGTTTATTTACGCCTTAATAAAAGTTGTGTAATTTAGTTTTCCCACTGCTAGGCAGGTATTAATCTGTCATTACTTGTCTAATGGTACTATCCATGTAAAATGACAAGCATGAAGAGATTATTTAAATTCAGTAGTATACCATTCTACATTTCAAGAGCCTCTGTTTTTGGTGTTAAATATGTCTTCACATCATAAGTACAGAAAAGCATAGTTGATCTGTTTTATCCAATAGAAAAAATGTTTTATAATTCTAAGAATATGTATGGTTCAAGAGTAAAGTGCAACCCTGACTAAGAAGGTAATCAATCAGTGTTTACAATGTCATGAGGAACTGTTTCACAGATGTCCTATGTTAAAAAATTCCAGCCTTGTTTTATTTCTTTTATTCTTCAATGTATAAAAGATCAATTTTAAAATTTATGCAGCAATCAGAATTTGAAAACCATATGCTTAGAAGTTATGTATAACAAAAATTATTAATTGGATAAAAGCATAATATAAAATTAAAAATTAATTGGATAAAAGCATAATACCTTCTATTTAAAATTTATTTCTATCAGTTACTGATTTCTAAGAATATAACATAAGGTAATATAAGTTTAATTCTATATGCTTCTCATAATCATATTCTCTGAAAATCCCATGGATAGAAGACAACAAGGTATATTTGAAATACACAGTTCCTTTAACAATTAGGTTCTTTAAATAAATCATGAATAAAAAAGAATTTAAGAGCTTTATTTGCCAATCAACATATAAAGCAGAACACTGAGTTAAAAGAATTACTAAACCACAGTACATATTTAATAGATCACTGCCGAATAAATGAACAGTGAAATTAATTTTACCTAGAACATTCAATATAAATGGGTATAGAACAAATGAAGATATGTAATCTAACAATCAAAAATAACTAATAATATTGTTTCTTTTGCCTTTCAAATTGATAAAAAAAAAAAAAACTTTCAAAACTTCATGTACCAAAGGCATTATGAGGAAACCAGAACTCTTGCTACTATTCATGAGAGTATAATGTAAAGCAATTTTTATGAAAGGCAGACTGGCAATACTTTCCAATGTAAAATATGCAAACTCATTTCTCAGGAATTTAGCCTGAGAAACAACTGTAAAAATACTAAATGACTTTATGCACAAATATATTTTATTACAGCATAATTTATTACAGTATTGCTTAAAATAGTGAAAAACTAAGAAAAACACCAATATCCATCCATTAATCGGGAATTCATAGTAAACTACAGTATGTATGTATGTGTGCGTGTGTGTGTGCGTGTGTGTGTGTGTGTGTGTGTGTACACATTTTAAAAGACATAGCATAGTAAAAGTTACTGCTTAGCTAAACTAAGAACACTGAACTATGAACTGACCTTCAAGAAGGTACCATATATGTCATGTTGGACATAACATTTTTTATTTTTTTATATTCAAAAATAATTTTGAAATAATTATGAAAATCCTGATTCACAAACAGGTACTGCTGCAAATATAACTGAAGTTTCTATGTTTCACTTTACAAGGTGGAAATAGGCTCCTCTTAAAAAAATACCAGAATTCTCCAAGGCTTTTAAATTCAAAACTTATTGTGATAAGGTTTTGTCCTAAAGGCAGTGAGTTCATCTTTGGCTAGGTCAACATATTCAGTACAATTTATATCAGAAAGAAAAAGAATTGTGAATCCATGGTTCAAATTTCATGCTGTACTATGATGGAATTTTACATAGTCATAAACACATCCAAGGATAAATTATCTATTCAAAATCTGTCCTTAAAAATTACAATAGACAAATAAATTTTAATTGAAAAACCAAGATATCTGTTCAATATAAAATTCTTTCAAATGTTATATATGCTTGAAAATTCTTATGATAAAATGAGTGAAAAATATGAAAAAATGCAAAAGTAATAATAAAAAAGAAAATCACAAAATAAAAGAAATTCAGTACGTTAATGTGGCTCCCCAAATTAGACACTAGTACCTAAAGTACCAGAAATGGCAGATGGTCAGATTATATTGTTTTGATTTTAGATATGAATGTTTTATGTAAATAACAAAATTCTCTAAACTACTTCTCAGACTTTACTATGCATATAAATCATCCTAGGGTCTTGTTGAAATGCAGATTCTGATAGACTAGCTCTGAAGTGAGTCTGAGATTATGCATTTCTAACACATTCCCAGTTAATGCTGATGTTGCTGGTCTGTAGACTAAACTTGGAGTAGCAAAACTGTTTTTTATTATTTGTTAGGATTAAATAAAGTCTTAAAGCTTATGAATATATACCAATAACTACTTACTAATACAAATATCTTTCTTTACCCACTGCTTTAAACTTCCTGAAAATGAAATCTCAATATTATGCTCAATACAACCTAGATTTTTGAGTTTTGCCTGAAAGAGTTGCTATGACCTCTAGAAAGTTAGCTCAAAGTATATACAATGAAAGAAAGTTCTGAGTAGTAATAGCAGGGGTATGCATATCTGGTTCATCTATCTTCTAGATAATTAAGATTCAATTATAATTTCAATGTATATTTATACATTACAAAATGTATTAATATTCTACTCATATCCATATGCTTCTGTATTTGTTCAGAGATATTTCTAACCAAATCAGCACATTTGTTTTTTCTTGAAAAATTGAGTCTGGACTACTCATTTGAAAACATTCAGATATTTAAAGGGTTCTTTAGTTCATTCCCAAAATGATTGATATCCCAAACCCTTCAGTAGAAGTAACATTCTCCCCTGTTTGAGGTAAATGATCTCTTGCAGGCACACCATTTGGATACCTGGAAGAGGTAATTTATCTCAAGTGGGCAAACACTTTAATGAAAGAAAGCAAGAAGGTTGCCACCTGTCCAGTATTTAGACTGGCAACATGGAGACTGGGGTCTTTGCCCACTGTCTATAAATACATCATTAAAGTTTAAGAAGAAAATGGAGGCAACCACCTTCAGCACTTTCTAAGCAGTGAATTCAAGCTACCATATTGAATTTCTAGTTTCATGAAATAGTTTAAATAAAGATACCAGTTCACTTGAGACATCAGAGTACACACACACACACACACACACATACACAAGGAACTTAGCTAAGCAAGTTAAATTTACTCCTGATAACTCTATGAAGTAGGAACTTTTCCGAATTTTACTTATGAAGGTATTGAGGCTGAAAAGGGATTAAGCAATTTTCCCAATGTCACATATATAGTAAGCAATTAGAGTCAAAATCCTTAATTCATACTCTACTATTATCCAACACGTTTAATTTTCTTTTCCAGTTTTTAAATTTTCCTTCCTAGATAGTTAATAGTATGTATATAATTCAGAACTCTAAAAATATAAGCACCCAATTTTTAAAAAAGAGTAATTTACTGATTTTTTTATATTAGAACAAAGATAACACAAAAAGTAATAGTTACTATTTAATATTAAAAAAAAAAAACTACTTAGTATTGGCATATACGTACCAGTTTTCCTGGAGCTAAAAAGAAAAAAGTACCAATGATGCCATCAATATGTAGTTTTGACATGTAAAATAGTTTAAATTTTCAGGTAGTTCTTCAAAAAAAAAAAAAGAAAGCAAGGAAAAGAGGGAGAGAGGGGGTAGGGAGGGAAGAAAAACATAGTTCTAGAAATATCTTCTTTCATTTGAGAATTTTGAGATTATTTCCTTAAAAGACTTTCTTAGATTTTGCTGTTTTAATTTCCCACTTGGTTGAAAGAATTAAAATGCTGCTAATATTATTCAAGAGACAATGAATCAATTACAAATCAAAGCTGAACTGATATTCCTGATACCTGTGGTATGATGAAAACACTCTATTGTGAATTAGTCAGATAAATTATGGAATGTGCAATAAAAATCATTCTCTAAAAAACTATTAATATAAATTTTAAAAATCCTCAAAAAGAATGCCTTTGTTTAAACTAAAGCTATGATAGTATATCAAAAGCAAAGCACAGCATCACTTCTGTGATATTCTTGACAAAAATGCATACGCTTAATCTAATCATGAAGAAACTGCAAATAAATCAAAACTAAGGAATATTCTACCAATAACTGACCTAAATTCTTTTAGGTCATGATTGTCAAAGAAAAATTGAGGAACTCTTCCATGCCATGGAAGACAAAAGAAATGTGACTAAATGCAACACATAATTCTAAACCAGATGCTTGTGCTACAAAAGACAGGGTTAGGGCACCTACAGAATATAGAATAGGGTCTGAATGGTAGACTGTACCAATGTTGTTTTCCTAGTGTTGATCACTGCACTTTAGTTATGTACAAGAATATCTCTGAAAAGCACACTAAAATATGAGGAAGTAACAGGGCACAATATCAGCAACTTGCTCTCACATCACTCAGCAAAAAGAGTTCTTTATTGTACACTTAAAACTTTTCTATAAGTTTAAGGTTATTTTAAAGTAATAAATGAAAATATAAAACAAAATGTAACATATTGTTAGGCTATTAGTCGATAGATGGATTGGTGGACAGCAGAATAGGAAGGAGGATGGGTGGGCAGGCAGATATAGAAATAGAAAGAAATTAAGAAATAAAACAAATTAGAAGAATATATACAAATTTTAACAGTAGCTATTCCTATATGAGGAGAAATTTTTTGTTTTGTTATTGTCATTCTCTAATTTTTTTCTCAAGTTTTCTGGTATGAAAACATTAATCTTGTATACATTTTTATCAGAGCTCTTGAGTGATCAGATACCTTGTCAATGTGCAGTAATATTTTAAAAGGAATCTTTTTTTCTGAGTAGTAGGTCTCAACAGTGAGATTAAAATATTCATTAAACCATGTTGTAAAAAGACGTGCTATCATCTAGGCTTTGTTCTTCCATCTATAGAATATAGGCAGAGTAGGTTTAGCATAATTCTTTTTTAAATTAGTTTCAGGTATACAGCACAATGGTCACTTATAGCATAATTCTTAAGGGCGCTAGGATTTTTGAAATGGTAAATGAACACTGGCTTCAACCTAAAGTCACAAGCTGCATTAGCCCCTAACAAGAGAGTCAGCCTGCCCTTTGAAGCTTTGAAGCCAGGCCTTGACTTCTCTCCAGCTATGGAAGTCCTAGATGGCATCTTCCACTATACTGAAAATCTAGCTTCATTAATTATTTTAGCTGTATCTTCTGGATAACTTGCTGCAGCTTTTACATCTGCACTTGCTGATTCACCTTGCACTTTTATGTTATAGAGACGGCTTCTTTCCTTAAACCTCACGAATCAACCTCTGTTAACTTCAAACTTTTCTTCTGTAGCTTCTTCACCTTCAAAAAACTGAAGAAATAGGGCCTTGCTCTGGATTAGGTTCTGGCTTAAGGCAATGTTGTTGTTGGTTTGATTTTCTATCCAGACCACTAAAACTTTCTTCATAACAGCAATAAAGCTGTTTCACTTTCTTATCATTTATATGTTCGTTGAAGTAGCACTTTCATTTTCCTTCAGGAACTTTTCTTTTGCATTTGCAATTTGGCATCTAATGAAAAAGGCCTACCTTTCAGACCATCTTGGCTTTTGACATGGATTTCTCACTAAGCTTAATCATTTCTAGCTTTTGACTTAAAGTGAGAGATGTGTGACTCTTTTTTTCTTTTATTTTAGCACTTAGAGGCCATTGTAGGGTTATTAATTAGCCTAATTTCAATATTGTTGTTTCTCACAAAACAGGAAGGCTCAACGAGAGGGAGAGAAATGAGAAAGAGCTGGTGAGTGGAGCAGTCAGAACACACACAACATTTATCAAGTTCACCATCTTACATGGGTGCCATTTGTGGTACTTCAAAACAATTACAATAGCAACATCAAAAATCACTAATCACAAATCATCATAACAAATTTAATAATAATGAAAAAGTATAGAATATTAAGAGAACTACCAAAATGTGACACAGACACGAAGTGAGCAAATGATGTTGGAAAATGGTGCCAATAGACGTTCTTGATACAGAGTTGCCTCAATTTGTTTAAAAAAAAAAAGACAATACATGCAAAACACAATAAAGTGAAATGCAAAAAAATGAGGTATGCCTATAAACAGAATCATAATATATGTGATATTTTGTGACTAGCTTTTTCAGCTTAGCATAATTTTGCCAAGGTTCATCCCTGTTGGAGCACTTATCAGTACTTCATTCCTTTTTATGGCCCAATATCACATTATTTGAATATTTATCCATTAATCACTTGATGGACATTTGTGTTTATTTCCACTTTTTGGCCATTATGCATAATGCTGCGATGAACATTCAGGAACAAGTTTTTGTACAGATATATATTTTCATTTATCTTGGATATATATCTAGGAGTACATTATTGGCTCATTGATAACTCTATTTAACATTTTGAGGAATTCTCAGACTCTTTTCCAAAGTAGTTGTATCATTTCCATTCCTACCAACATTGTATGAATGCCTTCACATTATGTCCTTCCCTTTTCATTCCTGCCCAAACACAATCCTGATGCCTGAAAGTACAGTAGCCAGCTTAAAACTAGGAAGCATAAAATGAAGATGCTAAGGATGGCAGAGCAGAAGACATGGTCTGGATTTCTACCTACTCCACACTTTCTATTATTTGGGTGGAAAAAAAATATCTATATAATATCTATATAATTATGTTATTTTAAGTAGAGTCTTCTATTTGTTACAAAGAAAGCAAACTTGTGATGCCCCCAAACAGAGCAGTTTCACTATACGCAGAAGAAGAAATTTCTTGATTGTTATATATTAACTTACAGCAAAACCATGTTTAAAAAACCATATTTTCATTTGATCCAAATTTTTATAAATGTTCTTTATTATTCAGTTTATGCAATAAATCTTTTATTTTATTTTATTTTATTTTTTTATATTTTAAAAAGTTAGACTTTTATACAATCCATGAAGTGATTCCCCTCAATTACTCTAGCTCCCACCTGGCACTACACACAACCACTGCAATAATATTAACAATATACACTATGCTGAACTCTAAATCCCTGTGACTGTTTTGTAACTACTGATCAGTACTTCTTATTAATAACTAATATTTGAATTAACAAAAGTAATCAAACTAGTAAAGAGACTATTATAAATACTTTGCAAATTAAGCCATTTAGTCTCCTAAACAACTCTATAAACAATACTAATATTCCCATTTAACAAATAAAGAAACTAGCACAGAAAGTTTAAATAACTTGCCATGTCACACAGCTAGTATCAGAACCAGTATTCAAAGCTGGGCAGAATCCCTGCTTAACCCTACACTAAGGTGCCACCACAAAAGCACTTCAGCAATTTTATAAAAGAAAATTAATCATTAGTAGTCTAAAAATGTGTAGAGATGGGTGGTAGGAAACAATTTTTTTTAGCAACCACTCTATGCCATGTACTGTAAACAACTTTAACAAGTATAATCTCATTTAATCCTCACAACAATCGGGAAGATGATACTATCTCCATTTATAGGGATGGAATCTGAGGCCCAGTAAAGTAACTTGCTCAATTTCATACCATTTAATAACTAGCAGACCTAGATACAAAATTATATCTGCCTTGTTCAAAGTTAATGCTCTTTCTACTATATAATAATGCCCACCTATTTTGGTTATTCATATACTTAAATTAAAAACTATATGACTATATAAGTTGTTATGACTATACTTATTACCTTCATTATTATCTATTGATAACCTCTTATATACTTTAACTGTCTGAAAATATTTTCTCATCCTTTCTGCTGAAATATCTGAAATTTCTACTACTAGGTTACACTTAAAAATGAAAACACATCACCTGGAAAAGATGATACAGAAACCCCTCATTGTGTTTTAAAGGAATTATACTATCATCAGTCCAGCAAGTTAAGTCATCTCTGCAGCAGGTCCACAACGACTGTTTTTGTACTAGTCCAATAATTATATACCTGACCAGACGATACCCCTTCCAATACTCTTTAGGACATTGATACATCAATTATTCTCCCCCTCTAAGCAGCAACTGCTTTCTCTTCCCTAAGTAGTGTTCATTATTAGACAACAAACATTTCAAACCTTCCCTAAAAATAAGTTTCCCTGAACTTGCTATTTCTTCACGCAACGAGAGGCACAACCAGTTTCTAACATCCAAGGCAGCTCTGCTCCCAGAAGTAGGCAAGCACTTAGAGACACCACTCTTGGTCTACCTTCTACTGCATAGGTCTTACCTACACATACTTTTATCAGGGTCTCAGTAACCATTGTGTCAATATTTTAACTTAAAAATATTGAATGGGCCTGAGGATGGGGATTTAGAAAATGTGCCTGAGGATGGGGACCATTGTCTACGCTTATAATACCTCTACATCCCATGCAAATGATCCAAACATTCTCCCACAATTACCCAAGATACTTATTAGAAAATACATTTTAGTAATTACCACCTATAAGCCAGGACTGCTACACATGGATTTCCATTATTATCTTTTTAATGTCCCTACTTCCCATTCTACACTTATTACTTCCTCTGCATCTCTGCTTAAGCTATGCCCTTCATTTGAATACCATCTCTCCTTTCCAACTTACTACCATTCTAGGCTCAATTAAATTACCAGTTCCCTCCTGAAATCTTCCCTGTACTCATATGCCTGTACTGCAATGCACCTTTCATGAATTCTTATTTTTTAAGCCTGTTACTACCCCCATTCAATCCTTGATTACATTTTGCCAAACGTTGTTCATTCTTGTTCTATAAACACTGTGCATATTTTCTAGAGGGCCAAATCGAGTCACATATTTTCTTT
Organism: Macroglossus sobrinus; assembly: GCA_004027375.1. Lineage (NCBI taxonomy): Eukaryota > Metazoa > Chordata > Mammalia > Chiroptera > Pteropodidae > Macroglossus > Macroglossus sobrinus. Next base: position 1,481,935 of record PVKZ01000089.1, on the reverse strand, counting down.
TATCTCCTAAAGTATATATAGCATAGTAATAAGGAAAAGTCCATTAAATAAAGTAATAATAAAAATACCAAAACAAGACTACAGCTTAAGAAACCAATGTACTTTTAAGTGTCCACATACCTACAAAGAATGCAGCTAACATAAATCTGTTTATTAAAATAAATCCAAAAACTTTTATTAAGTTCTTTTAAAAATGTTAGTTTTTCTTTGAAGTTATAACATCAACATTTTTAAAATACATTTAATTTGACTTTTATTTCAAACTCCAAACCCAATATGTTGAGGTTTTGCCAATGCATTAAACAAACATACTGTATACAAAAATCAATGACCACAACCTAAAAATAATCTTTAAATAATAAGTTTCCTTCTAAAAGAGCCTGGGTTTAGATATTTGAAATCACAATAAATGATCTATATTTACATAGCAGAGTTGTTTGAAGAATTAGATTACAACCCAGATTACTATTTCATTAATGCTTACAGCATTTCATTAAGCAGGCAAGTATTAACAAGTCCATTATACTATTCATAGTATTAATGTGTCCGAAATGACAATAATTAATCCAATGGCATAGCTTAACCACTAGTATGTTATTCTTCTAGCATGGAGAAATTAGTTTTCATTGAACTTTTGACCCAAACATATCATATGATCTCAGTCCTGAAAAAAAATTTTGAATTTTAGAACTTTAGAAATCACAAATTATAGGTGGTTCCACATCTGGTGGAAAGAAACAGACTATTCAAATTAACTTCATTTTAAATTAATCATAAAAATAAAATCACATCATCAAATGAAAGAGAAAAATTTTCTACTGGTTTAGTTACTACTCAAACTTCTAAAATTTTCAACCAGAAATAGAAATGAAGAAAGATTAAGACATTTGAAAGAACATTTTCAGTTTTACTTAATAAAAAAGTTAATGACGAGCTTTCCATAAGAAAAACAGATCACAAGAGGAAGAAAAAACTTAGGTGGATACATTTACCAAGAAATGTCATTTAATGCCATAAATAAAAATAAAATTACCCATCAAAATTTACAATAGTTCCCTATATCATTAAATATAGATTTAACAATCTCTCCATACCTGAATAAATGATGAGAATGAATTTATTTTCTTCCTAGATGGTTTATTAGAATTTATACCATAAAGCATTTCTGGACCTTGAATTTTAAATGTATGTTCCAAGAACATAAAAGAAGGGATCATACCTGTTTTAGAAATGACTTCCTGTAACTCAGCCATTGAAGTGATTATTGCAGCAAGAAGGTCAGAACTGGTGAGCCAACTGAGTGCTTGCAAACAACGCAATTGTTCCTTTTGATGTTCTGCAAAAATAGAAAAAAATCCATTATGCAATGCTACAAAAATTTACTAAAATCCACGTTTAAAATTCATAGCTATGTTTAGCTATTTAAGAACTAGATCAAAACTTGTAGACAGAACTTTGCCTAGTGCAGAAAAGTCTACAAGAAATGTTAGATTTGATTGACTTTATATATTCGAGTATTAATTAACATCAAAAAGAGAAAAAAATTTTCTTCGACTTAAATTATTTAGCTTGCTTTTTAAAAGTTAAAAATTGAAATCAATGTTTCCTCAGAACAGTCAAGCAATCAAACAAAATTTTAGCTACGAAAGTTATATTTCTCTTGTTTTCAATGAGTTCTTCAATAGATTTTTAATTTTGGTAATTTTATACCAATTCATAGACAGTGCAAATAAATTATACTGTTAATTAATTTTCAATAGGGAAGAGTCTTTGGACTGAGTTAACTGAAAAACTGCTGTATAAACTCTTGACTATACTGTGAAGAGTATTCAAATATAATAAAGCTAGACAAAATTGAAATTATATATATTTGCTACTTTATTCATTAAAAATTAAAACCTAATTTATACTTAATATACATATCTACAGACATACAGGACTGTGTTACATAACTTCACATATTAAATGATCTTTTGACGTTTTTGCACAATGGTAAAACATATTCACTGTTGTATGTCACATACATGCAACTTAGATTTGAAAAAGTAGAAATTATCTTACTTGGAAACTTATGCTTGTCTTTGGGCTCTCCTGTACACACTAACATGCCTATACCTTCTTTGAAACTTTCCATCCAAGTAAAAAGTGAGGCACATGACTGGCCCAAAACCTTGAGTCTGTTTGCTGCCAAAATTGCAATAACACCTTTCCGGAATATGCGTATCAATCCTTTGAATGGTTTTTTCTTCATCTTGGCCTCCTCTTGCTTCTTTTCCTCTATGGTTGACAAAGCCTGGGCTAGAGTTCTAACTTCCATTTTGAACAACTCAAAGGTGTTGACTTGCTCTTGGAGAAAATCTCTCTGTGTAGACAAGGCACATGATCGGCTATAGAGAGGATATAAGGCACCAGCCATCAACGCACAGGCTGCCAGCAAGGATGTTTGTTCCTTTTGAGTCTGAGATAACACATTTTTGATGCGTGAATTTTCATGAACCAATTGTTCATGTGACTTCTCAATACAGTTCAATTTTTCCATATTTTTTTCAGCAATTTCTTGAAATTTCTGTAAGTCAAATAATATATTTGATCATAAAACAAATAAGCATTTTATTAATTCCTCTTTATAAAAATAAACTTTTGCTGACAACTATTTCTTCAAAAGATTCAAGTTCTAAAATATACAAAAAAAAAAAAACATATAATAGAGCAACAGTGGGCCAAACAGCTTAGATCTGATTGTGCACACTGATTTTTAAATCTTCTTACACATAGGTTTTATATAAAGAACACATACATTGTAAAGTACTTCATGAATTTCCTGTACACTTATGAATAAACACACATATTTAGAAAAAGAAAATTTTTCATCTTCCATTTTTCATAATTTCTCCTCTTCCATTCCTCACTAACTTGTATTTCCTGCTTTTAAACAAAAATTATACAACCAATAGAGGCTTTCCTACATGTAAAAAGACTACTTTTGCCAAAACAAGCAAAGGGTTAAAACAATGATAAAACAAATAACACTTGACTGTCTGCCATTGACTATATGAGAAAAGATTGATCTCAGAACATATTCTTATATTTCAGTTTCTTTCTACCTTCCCAAGATAGAAAGTTGTACAAAGTACAGCTCCAGTGGTGGGAGAAAATACTAATTGTAAGCTGGGCCTCAGCAGCAATCTGATTCTTTTTTCCTAATCAGGGTATTTACATACTAAAACTTAATATGAAACACTAAGAAATTTTAACTGCAGATACTATATTTTAATCACTAGAAAATAAGCTAGCTCTCTATGGAATCTTATGCCTAATCATTAAGGAATTGCCAAGGTAGAGTAAATTTTAGAAGATAACAGATCCCAATTTCCTTTATTCATTCATTTATCATTCAATAAACATTTATTAATTACTCATTAAATTGTATATGCTAGGAAAACAGACAAGTAAATCAATTATTGTGGTATAATGCTATGATAGAGTTATGCCAGATTGCCAGAGGTACACAAAAGGGGCTTTGCACAGGCTTTTGGAGAGTATGACAAAGGACAAATGGGATTGAAGTATGTAAGAGAAGGGATTTTTTTAAAAAGGAGGCTAGTCATAGCTGCCCTATAATAAATTAATCTAATCCCTATAATCAATGGTGATTTAACAGCTTCATTTGGATCTTTACTTTGCCAAGTAAACTGCCATGACTTAGCCATGACCACTCTCTTTTTAAAAGCAGGCCAACATGTTCAACTTGAATAAGTGGGTCAGAGTCAGAAAAATCATGCTCTGTATACATATGATACAGTGAAGTGCTGTCTTCATTTTGAGAGAATTCTTTTGGGGGCATTAAGGAAAATATTTATTTTTGTATTATTGGTCAGAACACTCTAAAATCTAATGCTGATCTTTGGGAAAGGTTTATAGTGAGTGTATATCAACAGTTACCTACGAAACAACTAAAAGATTCAAAGGCATTTCTAAAACTTACATTGGCAGGAAGACCTCAAAGGTGATCAGACTAGGAAAAAATTCATAGACTCCTGACTACTATGCAAGATTTGGTGTCAAAGCCTACCAAGTCTGAAGGATTCATCTTCTTTGATGCTTTCCCTTGGACAGGGAAAAAAGTGTTCTAAACATGATTTTAAATTTTTCTATACTAGAATTCCTTTCACTTACTCTAACTCTTCTCCAAAGTCTGATTTAGCCATATCAGTGAGAAATAAAAAAGTGAGAAAATAAAAAAAAAAATGTGACTTTCCCTAATCATACCACTGATGGCCAACCTGTGGTAGCAGTATTCTATTACTGGGACTGCGTCCCAGAACTCAATACGAAGAAGACACTTGTAAAGGAAGTGGTATCCCACTGGGAGCAGCTGAAAGAAGCAAGAACTCTGATAAGCATAAGCCAGGTGAACTGCTTGGAAGCGGATGTGAGACACCCTTTTAAGAGAGGGAACCTTTAAGAAAAGGGAAAATTGACCCTTGAACTGTAGCTAGAGAAAGCAGGAAGATAGCATGTGAAAAAGTAAGAGCCAGAAAACAGGATACTGTGTTCTAAGAAAGTACAAATAATGCTATATGCCTGAAGAAAAAAGAATAGTGATGAAAATTTGAGAAGTAGTCAGATAATGAATGATTAAGCTAAGGAATTTAAACTTTATCCGAAAAGCTATGAGAAGCCATAAAATCCTGGAACAGACTCTATGCGTTAGTAAATGGATGGGAGAATCAGAAACATAAATAAAAATTGCCGAAGGTTAACAGCAGAGTTGTGGGTAGTGGGGACGAAATGAGGGGAGCTAATGGAAATTACAGAGTTTAAATTTATATTCTCTCCAAAATCAATTCCATCAGTTCAATTAGAGGAAAAAAAGGAAAATTATAGAAAATCTAAGATAAAAGAGGCACAATGGTTGTAGTTGGGAAGCAGAAATAAAAATGAACCTAATCAGGTTCCTAGTGGCAGCCTATTTATAAATTCACATTTTCAAAGTTTCAGGCAGAAATGCATTTTCAACAAAACTTACTTTTTTCAATAAACAAATGGTGAAAAGATATATTTGCCAAAGATATTTTAAATATTTAAATGTAATATTCAAAGTCATTGGTTAAAACCCAATGGATTATTGTAAGATTGCTAACAGTAAACTAAACCAATTGTGAAAAAGATTTAGCTAATTTTAGTGCATGATAGATAGAAAACTCTAATGTGTACAGCTAGTCCACTTCCATCAACCATCAGGTTAAAGCTAAAAACATTTTAGAGAGGCAGCCAGAAACAGGTAGTCCTGGGATGAGCCTGAGAAGTTAATCAAAATGTAGACAGAAAAAATAAAAATGTAAAGTATATTACCAAAAATACTCCATTTCTGTTTATATGGAGAAAAACAGAAACACAGGGGTATTTTTTAAAAAACAGGACTGAGTTTCCTGACTTACACAGTCAGTTTTTACTTTAGGTTTTATAGTTTAGTGGCAGTGTAATAAAGCTATTTTTGAAGATCTTTCTGTCATTTCAAAACCCCCAAATTTTGATCACTTGTAGTGTTTATATATTTAAAAGTTTTGATTAATAATAATTACTACCACTATGGATGTTTTCACGAGACTTGTATAATTTGTATTGTAAGAAAGAGATGTCATTTATGATTGCTAAAAGAATAAATGTGGCGTCTGTTTGGAAGTAAAAATAAACAATCTCTAAAGACTATTTAATGGGTTAACAACCATCTGTTGTCTCAAATCATTGTTGGCTTAAGTAATTATAATCAAGATACCAAGTATCACAGGTTATTTAAAAAAATCAACCAGGCCAATGTCAATTAGATACCTAAGATTAGCAAAGTGTGATATTTGAATTAAAAATTTTAAAATATTAAATTAAATTTTTAAAAAATTTAAGTTCTTATTGACAAACAGTAGGCTAACCAAACAAACAAACAAACAAAACAGTAACATTAACACTTAATCTGAGTTTTGTTCATTTCTTAACAATTTTTTCTGCATGTTTGGCATCCCCTCTGAGATCCAGAATCACAAATCTGGTTGCCCGATAGGCACCTCCAGTTAGATACCTCTCAGCCATCTCAAGCTAAAGTATTCAGTCCAGTACTGTTGCTTTCTCTCCTAAAAGTGTTCTAATAGTCCTCTTTACTTTAGTAGATGACACCAACATCTACACAACTGCCCAAGTCAAAATTTTGTAGTCAGTCTTAATTCCTCCTTCTTTCACCCTATCCTTTGCATTCCCAAATCAAAACCATCAGCAAGCACAACATACACTCCAATCCCTCTCTACTGCTACCACCCTATTTCCAGTTGTCATCACTACTAGCCATTCATGCCCAGTTCAATGCTACTTCTGATTGATTATGGCAATCCAATCCTATTGCTTAACCTTTTTGTCTTTATTAAACCAAAATTTTCCACTCAAGTCACAAGACCCCCACACCTTCTCCTGTAAAGGTTTCACCTTCTCCCATGATCCTCCATGTGAAGAAATAGGAGAGAACATCTGCTCCTTTAGTATCCAGACTGGAACCTCACCAGCACTTTTCACAATTTAACTACATCTCTAGCGCCCTCAGGGCCTTTCCCTTTCCACTCTCCTAATGTTATTCAAATTTTAACCATCTTCAGAGTGCATTTCACAGTCCACATATTCCATGACATCTTTTACTACCATTCTCACTCATCGTGACCTTGAGTGATCTCTGAACTTAAACTACTCAAGCATTTAATTCCCACACTGCTACTTATAGCATATGTGTATATCTACTTTCCATCGAATACAATAGAATGCTAGTTCCTAGAGTCCAGAATTATTTACTCTACTGCCTATCACAGTGCTCTATACCCTATAGGTATTTGATAAATATTGAATAAATTAAATAATCCTTTATAAAACTTTCTTTGGTGCTTAGCACAGTGTTTTTCCCATAATAGGAATTAAATAAATACCCAATGAATAAAAAGCTTTACAAATGTAAAGAGAAGAAAAATATAATAAAAAAAAGGTAGTTTCTAAATGTAACTTAGAACTTATCAACATGTCTAGATTTTGTTTTAAATTAATTCTGATATTCCACAGGGACCTTCAGAGGTACTGCATTATTTACTATGAATTATCCTTGAAGAACAAAGCTTGTTTGATGGTAAGGCTGGAAATAGCTATAAGAGCAAATTTTCCGTAAAAAAAAAAATCCGATGTTCTTCACATAAAAAGACTAAAGGCCAATATTTTTAAAGCAAACAAGGAACATCGCCTTCAAGTGGAACAAAAGCATTTCTAATACTGAGAAGTTCCTTATTGTGTTTAATTCCAAAAATAATGTTCAAAATTCTCTCCCCAATATTATCTTGAAAAAAATAAAACCTGAAAATAAAGGATGGATATCTTCTATACAGATTTCTTTAGCATATCAAAAATACTATATAATTTCACTAGTTTTCCTTTACTCTCTGACAGATTTGAAGTGTATTCAAACTAGGGGACAGCTTCTGTCCTTAATTAATCATACACTCACTTATTGAAATATATGAGATTTGAGGGATGCCTTAACTTTACAGCACTCCACTCTGAGACTTTGAGCCAGAAATTAGAGACTTCCCTGGGGAGTAAAATTGTTTTTTGTTTTGTTTTGTTTTTTGTTTTGTTTTGTTATCAGTTTTGCTTGCTGAATTTTTATTCTTTATGTTGGCAAAAAAAGCAAATTGCAAACTGGACATTCAATGACACATAGACATGAAAGGACCTCATTTAAAATGTCTTATTTTTATAAGTTACATTTTTTTTGTCTTTCTATGCAATGGTATATTTTAACATTTAATAAACAGGAATTTACCTGCTTTTCCTAAGATGTAAATGTTTCTCTGTTATAAATAAAGCACATCTTGTGGAGAAGTTGAAACTCTCATACATTGCTGGTAGAGATGTTAAGATGGTGCAGCAGTTTTTGAAAACAGTTAGCAGTTCCTCAAATAGTTCATTACAGAGTTACCAGATGACCACTAGTAGCAATTCTATAATCTGATCTTCATATATATACTCAAATCTCATAATGATGATTTACATAACTTAAAAAAACTTCTTCATTTTGTAAATTTAGCATGTCAAAAATAAATGTGCCAAAAAATGTTAAGTGCCTGTGTTTACTCTTTTGTGTCTAAGGCAATACGATTTATAAAAAGCCCACAAGTATCATTAGACTGAATAAAAGTGTTGATCAGACAAGATGCTTGACTTGTTGACTGTTAAAAGATACTACTTCAGATTGTTAGAAAGTAAGCATTATCTCTAAATTAGGTCTCAGGTCTCTTTCCTCTGAGTTTTCAGATCCTGGCAACAGGGTCCAGGTTGGCTCCAGTGTCTTTTATGAAGCCCTCAAACATTGTCTACCTCCTCTTCTGCATTTATAGCATGTTTTGGCAATTAATTAAGTACAGCCTTGTAATAAACCTTATACAATTTAATGTTTCATGTATTTATTTAATATCTCAACTAAATTTAGATCTTTTTGAGGAAAAAACAAAGTATTATACCTCTTTGTTAGTATCACAGCATGAAACTGTCCTATATATCTGGTATATAACATGTATTTATTAATATGAACTACATTATGTAAAAATTGTTTTGATAGTAATTTTGCAATAAAGTATATGAAAAATTCAGTATCTCAGAACAAAAGAAATCTGAGAAAAATAAGAGATAAGAGAACTACCATTTGTGAATGGCTGACAGTATGGTGCTGGTTAGCTTTTTAATACTTTATTATGTTTAATTATTAACTAATCAAGAATTATTCAGAAATGAGATTTCAGAAAATATGAAACTGAGTTGTCATTAGACTTCTTTTCAGATATCACTTTATATGTAAAAATAGCATATATTTCTAATAGAAACTGTAGCATAACACAAAAAGGACCAAAAGAAAGATGAAGAAAATGTATTAAAAGAGCACATAACACTGACTTTATGAACATTTACAAAACTAAACATTTACTGCTTTCTTGATTCTAATCCTATCTCTAGAATTTCCTAGCTATACAAAGAAGTGATATCAGTTCTTTGAACCTTAGCTTCCCCATCTGTAAAGTAGAAATGATACTTAAATGACCTATTTCACAAGATTGCTGTGGGGATCCAGTAAGTAATGTCATGTAAGGTATGCAAAAGTATTGAAAAAAAATCTATCAAGCATTATGCCAATTGGACAGATAACATAATTATTAAGAAAAACAATTTCTAAAGCATTTATTTGAAAAGTAGTTAGAGGGCTTTCCAATATTTCATTAGAGGTGCCCACTCGTACCAACTTACAGTCCATCAAAATATGGTGTGTACAGAATTGTGTCTAATTCCTTGTGAATTATTTCAGATAGGAGTGTACCTACTGCCTCTAACAATATAAACAAACTGTGCTTTATCTCTGAATAGTTCTGGAATTCAATTAAAGTTTCAACATCTAATAATACTTTTATGACTAATCCAGGTTTCTTGCCATAAGTACTCTTAATATACCATGATATAAGAGAAATAAAATGCAATAAAGTATGATGAATCTGAGTTTCTTTGATTTTTGTTCTCCATTCTAAACTCACCTGATTTTACTAAAACATTACATCAAGGCTTAACCATACTTAACTGACAGTAAAAAATCTTCTTCTAGAAAGGAAGTTCTTTTTCTAGTAGGAACTTATTCAGATAGAAAAGAAATAACAACATATATACTAAAATTGCAAAAACAAACTTAGTAAGTGAAATGTAATGTGGCATTCAGCCCAGATGCTTCAGTAGGCATAGATGCTTGGAATATATTTACATGATGGCTCCAAACTATTTAAATTCAAGAATTACCCAACCATGTGGCTAGCACATTTCACCTAATGTTAAAAATATGCTGTGATGCTGAGACCAAGCTTCCTCTTCTACAAGTTTCATTTACTTAACAGCATTTCCACTAATTGTTTTAAAGCTTACCCATTCAAACATCTTGAAAATAACTCTACTAAATTGTTTCAGATAAAAAGAATTCAAACCCAAAAATTGATTTTTATTGAACTAGCTGTCTTTTACTAACCACTTCTTCACATTACCAAACATTAAAAACAGTTCTCTACAGATAAGCTATTTGTTTTCCAGCAGATGGTCTCAATGGCTATGTTCATCTGATACTAAACATCCTTTACAACCCATAATCCTATGCCAAAACTGTAGATTTTCTCCCCTCATAACCTTATCAACATAATTTTAAAAAATGCATTAAGTACTATAAAATGAAAATATTGTTATTCATACTATATTTGTACTTGGGGGGTAAGTGGAGATATAGCATTAATCATAACAAAATGTCCTAAAACAAAATTTATAGGTCCTGCAATATATATTATAGCAGTTTACCAAATGTGAAATCCAAGTGTATTACTGCTGTGTATTCAAGTATCTTTTAAGAGATTTCAAATATGTATATAAATAATACAGACTATACGCCAATATATAATATTAATGTACTTTTAGAAGTAATGAATATGATACTTTCATTTAGCATACCCATGGATGAAAGTCTAAGATATTACACATTCTTCAGAGAAAAGCATTCAGTGAAAACTTTTTCAAAAACATTAGCAATTGTGATGACTGACTCCCTTACTGCTATGCCTTTCTGCAGATTTAGAGTAAAAGAACTGATAGAAAATGAAGTTAATTTAAAAGACTCACATTACCTGATTTCAAGACTTACTAAAAAGCTACAGTAATTAAATCAGTAATATTAAAAATCAGTAGCATTTTTCTAAAAATAGACAAATAAATGAAACAGATGAAAAATTCTAGAAATAGACTTATATAAATATAGTAAACTGATTTTTGACCAAGGTGTAAAGGCAATTCAATAGGAAAAGGTAATCTTTTCAACAAATAGTACTGGAATAACTGGACATCTATACATGGAAAATGTTGGGAGCCATTGTTGCCGAATGCCATACTGCTGAATGCCCTACAGCTGGAGGCCCTACAGACCGGGTTAAAGTTGCCTGCAAACTAGAAGTTTACAGAGCAAGCGGGGTCTGTGCAGATGGAGCAAGTTTGGCTTAATGGAAAACAGGTGAGAGAAGTTATATAAATGTCAAGCAATTGTTTACAGGCGTGTGGGTTTTGTTTCTCATGCATTGTCAAGAGTATAAATAGGCTATGTTAAATAAACTCGGGGCCACAGTATTCACTGAGAGCCCTCCCAACTCTATCTTTTGTCTCTCTCTCTCTAGCTCTCTTTTTCTATCTTTCTCAGTCCTCACTCCCCGTCTTGGGAACTGTTCGATCTTAGCTGGTGGGCTCCGGCAGGAAAAAAAAAAAAAAAAAAGTACACATCAACCATACCTCATGCCTTTATAAAAACTGACTCAAAATGGATCATAGACCAATATGTAAAACCTAAAATTATAAAACTTCTAGAAGAAAAAATAAGAGGAAATCCTAGTGACTGTGTATTAGGCAGAATTCTTAGATACAACACCAAAAGCACAACTCATAAAAGAAAAAATAGTAATAAAATAACAAAAAAAAAGTAATAAAACATTTTCTTTGTAAAACTTTTCTTAAGAGAATGTAAAAAAATATTTTCAGATTATATATCTGACAAATAAATGACTTATATCCAGAATATACAAACAAATTTCAAAATGCAGCAATAAGGAAACAAGCAACCCAATTAAAACTGAGCAAAAGATATGAACACAATTCACCAAAGAAGACAGCAAATAAGCATATGAAAAAATGTTTAACATTATTACTCATTAGAGAAAAGGTGCGTTAAAACCGCAATGACATGTCACTACATACTTATTTAGCTAAATATAAAGGAAAATGATGAAAATCACATTCTAGCACATGCAGAGCAATTACTATTGCCTTACATTGCTAGTGAGAATGCAAGATGATACAACCACTTTGAAAAACGACTTGATAATTGTTTCTTATAAAGTTAAATAAACACTTATCATATAACCCAAAAATCTAACTCCTAATGAAAACTTATAATCACACAAAAATCTATCCATGAATGTTTACTACAGCTTTAGTCATAATTGCTAAATAATAAAAACAACCTAAAGGTCATCAGCAAGTATCTGGATAAACAAACGGTACATCCATACAACGGCCTATCACTCAGCAGTAAAAAGAAACAAAGTACTGATAAACACAACGTTAATGAATCCCAAATATATTCTGTTACGTGAAAAAATCAGACCCAAATGGCTACATACTGTATGATTCCATTTATATGACATTCTGGAAAAGGTAAAACTGTAGGAATAGACAACAAACCTGTGGTTTCCATATATGGTCAATTTTTTTTTTTCCACAAATGGAGGAAGGGTATTCAGTGAGAATAGTAAAGTCTTGAACAAATGGTGTGGGAACAGTAAATGTAGAGAGAAAATGAACCTCAGCCTCTATCTAACATCACACACAAATATTAATTTGAAATGGATCACAGACCTACACATGAAAAAGCTAAAACAATAAAGCTTCTAGAAGAAACAACAGATTATCTTTGCAACCTTGGGATACAGAAAGATTACTTAGCACATAAAAATAAATACCCAAAAGAGAATAAGACTTATAAGCTAAAATTCATCGATATTTTATAATTTATAACCACCACAAGAAACATTAAAAAATAAAAAGGCAAGTGAGCAATTAGAAGAAAATATCTGTGATACATATATATGAAAAAGGATTTCTATCCAGAATATATAAAGAACTCTTACAAAACAATAAAAAAAAATACACAAACAACCCACATTTTTAAATGGACAAAAACTTGAAGAGAAATTTCATTAAAAAAAATGTGTGAATGGCCAATAAGTACATAAAAAATTATGAACATCATTAATTACAAAAAAATGTGAATTAAAATCACAATGAAATATCATTTTAAAACAACTAGAATGGCTAAAATTTAAAAGACTAACAATATCAAATTTTGCAGAGGATATAAAACAATGGAAACTCTTATACATCGATGGTAAAAATATAAAATGATGCAACCATTTTGGAAAAAAACTGACAGATTTTCTATAAATATACACCTATCCTATAACCTAGCAATTACACTTAACCAAGAAAAATCAAAACCTATGTCAATAAAATACTTGAACAATAACATTTGTGGCAATTTTATTTTACAATAGCCCCAAACTTGAAACAACACAAATATCTGTTAATTCACAATCTATCAAATCGTGGTGTAATTATAAAATGAATACTATTCTACCATAAAGAATGAACCACTGATTCACCCAACAACATAGATGAATATCAAAAACATTACCTTGAGTGAAATAAGCCAACCACCAAAAACTATATATACTGAATGATTCCATTAAAAGAAAATTCAAGAATAAGTGAATGAATATAACCTATGACAGGTATCAGAACAATGGTTGCCTATGGGGAGTGGAAACTGACTGTAAGTGGACATGAAAACATTCTAGGGAAATAAAAACGTTTTAAGCCTTAAGTGAGGTGATGGTCACATGGCTGTTTGCATTCACCAAAACATCACATTGTAAAATCTGTTCACTTTACTTTATGTTAATGTTACTTCTAAATAATAAAATAAAATAAATTGTTTCAGTCTTTTGCTTCAGTAGTACAAAATGCAGAGCGTATCACAAGACATCTTTAATACAGTGAACAAATGGCTACTTTAAGAGTGTATTAATTCATTCCAATTGATTGAGAAAGGCATAAGTTCACAATGGTATTATTTTAAGCAAACTGAAACTGTTTATTAACAAACATAAAATACATTTTGTTTCTTTTTTAAATTATACTTGCTAATATACACATGAGTGGACCAAATAAGAGGTTAAACACTGAATCAAGCATGGGAAGAATAAATAACCTTTCAGTTCCTAGGTATCCTATCTTGAAAACAAGTCACCTATTATTAAATTCATTATTAAAAAAGTATACGCTACCATTATGTTATTCCTGATTGAGCAGGAATGACGGTTAACAATATAAATTAGTTAACACTAATTTGTGTAAGAAAAAAAATATATGGTTATGTTAACTACCCATAACTTTTGTTGTCAAATCCACATAAAAGACATAATAGTCAATTATTTTGCTACTGGATCTACAACTATAACTCTAGTTCTTATACAATGTTAATAGTATCACAAATTTCACCCCAAATGAATTAAAATGATGGTTCACATAGGAGCCTCTACAAGTGGAGTAAACTAGATAAGAGGATACCTATACTAAACTGAAAATATTTTACCATCTCTTTAACCTTTTATTTTTGAAATAAAGAAAATACAGTTTTAGCTTTTAATTGATCAATGCATCCTGAGATATTTTCACCAGAAACCCATCTACTTTCAAACTGAAGTGAAAGATAATCCTTAACACATAGGCACACACAACATACATCTATTTATGTATTTGTGTTTATATATGTATCACTTGTGCCTAACAAGTACTATGTGGTTCTCAAGAAGTTTTCAACTGACTTGGCAATGGTACTAAAAGAAAATACTTGAAATAAAGACTGAGCATTCATTTTTCAAAGCTCTTTGTAGGAACATACCTGTGCCCTCTTCTGCACCTCCAGGAGGAGCTCTGAGTACTGCAGCTCCAGTTCCTTCTTTTGTTTTTGCCAGCAGCTCTCCTGGGCTTTAATCTGCTCTGCCACTTTGTTGAAGGTGTCTTCCTGGGTCTGCTGAAGCTCTCGCATCGTATCAGACTTGTTTTTACAGATATACTCTAGATGACTTATCTAAATGGAAAAATGCATCAGAGAATGAGATATGCTGACAAATCATTTCCTTGTATCACCTCTTCCAAAAAATATCTATAATTTTCTACTATATTTTATTCCTTAAGATAAACATTTAAGTTAAAACGAAAATTAAGAAATCATAAGACAGGAATTAGGGCAAATTATCATGTTAGCAGGAAATGGTGTCACTTGTATGCTTAGATGAGAAATCTTTTATTCTTCTCTAATAAAGTTACTCATTCTATAACCAATTTTACTTTAAAAATTAAGAATATTCTTACTTCTATAACCAAAGCTCAAATTACTCAGATATCTTAATGGGAAATAAAAGTATTTAAATGAAATTTACAAATCTGTGAACATTGTACATATAAGAAAGCAGAATTTTCCATTTTTTCACATTCAAAACAATGGAAAGAAAACCCTCATCATCTAACATATATGACAATTAACGATATTTTGAAACTATAAAAATCTACTAAAACATTATATCATTTCAGGGGTTAAAACATGGACTCATTTTAATTATCAATAATTTTCAAACCCATTATACACACTTTTACAATCATAAATAGCATCTATAACTCTCAAAATTTATTCTATCATTTCCTCATTCCTACTTGTCAGTGCATACAGTTGTTTCTCAATCAGATCCAAGTAAAATGATCACCCTTACCTTAAAATTGGGCGAAGATTAAAAAAAAAAAACTTCGGGAAAAGTTTTTCTTTTCATGTTCCTTAAGAGCAAAAGTCATTGTAACTAAGATCTGGAAACTAAACCACATAAACATAGTTCTGACCAGTTCAATAGACCCAAGATAAGAATCAATATCTTTAATGGTGTTATATGTTGGCCTGCTAAGCCATTTTAATTTTCTATAACCAAAAGGTTTTCAATTTTTTTTGAAAGACTTCCCAGGCCTGTGAATGATAAAGTGACTATAACATCTACCATTTTCTCCTACAATATATACTTCTTATAATCTAAAGCACTGAATGGGTTTGGTAATATATAGTTTGTTATATATTGTCATAAGCATAATTTAAAATTTTTAAGTGCTTTTAAAGTAACACCTCATTATTTCCTAAGCAAAGAATTTTAGAATCATGTTTCTGAATAACTGTATCTTGTTTCTACTTTATACTAACATAAAGAGTTGGTTTATTAATGTAAATGACTAAGTTCTTTGAATTGCTTCATCAGTAAGATTAATTTATTTTCTTTTAATTAGGTCCCTGTGGCTAATACTGGCTAGTAGTATTAGCATGTCCTGCACAGAAAGTGGAGCTTAGAGACTTCATACAGACTTCAGTCACATTTACATGCCCACAGCAATGGCATCAAACTGAGTTGTAGACAAGCCATAATTAATGGTATTGAATTATTAACATGCAAATTCTTTTTGAAATAAGATGAATGTCAGCCCCTCTTAATGATACTGTGATGTGGACAAATGTCACTGAATTTAATAGAAGTATCTGGTGCCTGAGGACAGTTACCTTCTCATTAGCCCTGTTAAGGTCTGCGATCAGGGCATCAACATTCTCCTGCAAGACTGAACAAAGCTCAGACCAAGAGAATTTATCCAGCATGCCTTCTGGTTGTTTTATGAGCACACAGCCTGCTATCAAGTGCTGATACAAGGTATGAAGGAAGGTTAGCTTCTCCTGTGAGAAAAAAAAAAAAATAATTCTATATATAAACAGTATAAAAAGTAAAAAAAAAAATCACATAGTAAAAAATGTATTTCAAAAACCTGGAATTAAAATACTCAAGTCTCAGAATATTGTCACTTTGGTGTCTTTTTTTACATTCGTAATTAAGCTTCAGATAGAAACTGGGCATGGCTTACACTTAGTATTCAAAACCCAAATCTAAAGTCTAGAAACCAGAAGACCAGGGTTTTTATACCAGCTCTGCTACTATTGAGGATGTGATCTGAGCAAGTGCACATTTGGGTCTCAGCTTCCTCAGCTCTAACATGGAGTATCTGAACTAGTTGTTTCTAAGCTTTTCTAACTAGAAATCAGTATGATAATTCTACAATTTCATATTTACATTTGTTAAAACAGATGTTATTTTAAGTCAAAAGCCAATATAGAGAGAAGAGTGTTACTCAACTCTCTCAAAGAAAAAGTTATACCAATATCTGTACTTTACAGGTACACAATTACTCAGCTTTCTTCCTCCTCCTCCAGAGACTCCAGTTTACTTACCACTTATAAGAAATCTATCCCAAGCCCCTTAGGCAAAGCAGACAGTGATATGAAATATATAGAAGATGGGCTCATTTGTTTTCCCCACTTATAAGTTCATATAGTATTTGGCACAGTGGGTATTTGTAGGTATTTAAATATTGCAAAGTAATGGGGGAAAAATGGACACTGCTGTCCAAAATATACCTTCAAAACTATCTAATTAGGAACACATAAAGTTCTTTAAAATTATAATGCCATTGCAGTAACTGAAATATCCATTGTTCAAAGACCTAGAAACACTATGCTATAGAATTCAGTAAAAAGCTGATCTCATCTTGAACACACAAGGAGAGTTTACTTACTAGAAATACCAAATGGCTGTCTTTATAAGGTGTTTCATCTATAAAGCCTCAAATAATGAAACTCAAGACAAAGTAAATGAACTTGCAAAATGAATATTTTATGTAGATTAAAAAAAGTTCCCTTGAGATTTTTTTTAAAAGATCAGCAGAAAAAGAAATTTTTAAAAGGAGAAATTTTAAGACAGAAAAAATAAAAATTCTAACCTTCTAGATAAGAAAAACTGAATACAGCAAATATAAAAGTTTTGCAATTAGAAATTATGGGGAACTTTTCTGATATATATCAAAACATGTATCTTTAATTATCACTATATACCAGCTTATTTTTTTCTAAATATAACATTTAAAAAATAAAAATATGAATATGTAATTAAAACCATAAACTTGAGTAGGATATCAGAAATTTCATAAATATGCTATATACCTTTTTCTTTTTTAAGAATTAAAGATGTCTTTCACATTTTCAACTGGTTGAGATGTTTAAAAATCGTATTAAATATAACTACCCAAATGTAGTATTCAGGCACTTAAAACCATCCCCCCTCCACATTTTGCCATTGAGTTCATCCTCCAGGATAACTCATTGTGTCGCCATTATGTCCTTTTTGCTTGGGCTGTGATAAACCATGCATGATAATCATCCATTTGGCGTGAAAAGCGAATCTCAAGATCCAAAATCAATTCACACATGTTGAACTCAACCACAATGCTGTAGACATGCTGACTTTACAATACAGTCAGGCTTCTAGTTTCCTTTACTTTAATCATTATCTGATGTGTAGAACAACTCCAGCTCCTTCATGTGGACACAATTTAAATCCCAGACTGTAAGAAGAAGGGAAAGAATGCTTCCTTTTTACTCTCTTGGCATTCATGTACATATTTGTTGGACTAATGAACTCAATATGCAAGATGGCTCAGATAAACCAGTTCCACACGGTATCCCATGGGTAAAAGAAAATATAAGATAACAATTCCATTCACACAGGCTCATAAGAATATTAAAGTTTTGTCATTATATTTTAAGAAGTCATTAATAAATTAAAATGGACAGGCAACTCTCTAGGGCATCCAAATAAAGTTTTAATTCCGTGGGATTTATAGTCTTCTAAATTGGATATAAAGAATAAGAAGATCCTCTATTAAAGTAAATATTTCTGTTTTGCAAATAAGATAACTCCGAAGTGGAGTGACTAAGTTATGTGGGTTGTCCATATTCACACAGTTTGTAAATAGAAGTTCCAGGATCTAAGTCCAGTTCTTTCTGATTACAAAAAGAAAAAAAAAAAAAAAGACAATGTTTCTACCACGCCATGCTACTGAATGACTGAAAAAAAAAAAAAGTTGTCATTGGCAATCAGGCAAACCTTGAAAGGACTGTTAGGAGTACAGTTGCTTGAGATGTGATGTTCTAAACAGAAAATTAGTTGCACAAGTGATAGAAGGGTTAATCTACCCTACTTCTCTTACAAAATAGGACAACACAAGAGTAACCGAGTGACTGATTTTGCAGGTGGCATGAATACTTTAAAATCATCAGCTCAAACAATTTTTTGAATTAAATCAAATAAGAGTAAAAATAGCCATTTGGATGTATGTAAATGTATAAAACTGAGATTAGTGAAAGGCCTTTCCTGACAGTCATCTTGTCTCAGGTAATACCTCGGCATCCTTCTGGTAAGTCTGGGAAAGCTTCTGCAGTTCACATTCAGACTGGGCTGCTCGCGCTTTTTCTTTCTCCCAACAGTGCAGCACATTTTGTAGTTCCACTTTCAATGTGCTTATTAGAGCCTCTCTATCTGCACACTTAGTGCGTAAATGACTTAACTCTTTATTGACATCAGCCAGTTTATCCTGAAGGTCCTATTGGAAATACCAAAAAAAAGAGGTTGCACAATGGCTGGCCAACATAAGGATGGGGAACACAAATATAAAATACTTAATGGAGACTTCCAAAGCTTTAACATTATTTGATAATAATGCTAAAAATGAGGTATTTTATTAAATGCATTTCCTAAGCATAATATTATAGCAAAAACTTAGAAAATGTTTTGTTTTAACATTTAAACATAAAATGTTAATAAGATAGCTTATTCCAAAAAACTCTTTTCCTTTAACCCATTATTAAAGAAACAACTTGGTAGCTCACAAAATTTTAATATATGTAAATAACATTCTAAAAATAAATCTCTTACGTTTGATTAAATATAAGAACATTTATTTCTCAGTAACATTCCAAATACTAATACAAATCTCAAATATGTGGCATGAAATTCTGCTGAACTATTTATTCCTTAACCTTAACAAATTCTATTGAAGTATGTCCATGACAAACTTAACATGATCCAACACACACACACACATAAAAAGAAAAAATTCAACAATACTGAGAAACTCTGAGAGTTTCTTCAGTATAGTTTTGCAAACATGTAGTACATAATACCAACAGAAAAATAAACTGTTGTCCTGGACCTGAGCCACATGCAGTCTTAGCCCATTGCTAAGCACATCAAAGACAATGTCTCCACCTAAAATGATGAAAACTGACTTCGAATACTGATGAGAATGTGTAAAATATGTTTACTATGTATCAAAGAGTGAATATTAAATCTTAAGTCATTTTTTGAATCTATGATATTATAATTAAATCTGGGAAATAAATTTTTCCATTAAACAGAACATCTAATCAAATTTTATTTTTTTAATGAAAAAACATTGTTACTTTGATCAACAATAAAAAATTAAAACTGTATCCAAACATACTTAATAAGAAATAAGAAGGTATGTTTTCAGCTACCTCTACTTAAAAAGTTTTCCTGAAAAATTATATTTGTTTCTTAACACAAAGAAAAGAGTTATTTTAAATCATAATACCTTTATATTTTTTGTATGAGAGTCTATCTTCTGTTTGGTAGAATCAAGTTCATTAGATGCCTTTTCCTTAGCATCATTCATGCTGTTTAGCTGATGAAAGAAGATGTAAGTAACTTTTTTATATTTCTCAAGGACGGGTAACTTGAAAGCTAATCTTTAAATGTTTTTTATGCAATTACTTAATATAAATTTTTCAATAGTAATTAAGAGCCTTAAAAATTATTTCTCTTGGTTAACTGTGTAATTTCTGTCACAAGCTCATATAGCTAAAAAGAAAAAGCATTCAAGCTTAAAATGTCAGTGATGTTATTGTATTTTTACTACATGTCTGGATAAAAGATTTTATTCGTACTGTAAACAAACATAACTTTATTCTTAAAATCCTGCTGGACCAAAATGCCAGAAACAGTGGCATCTATAAGGAAAAAAAAAAAAGGACAAAGCAGAAGACTGTTCTTTCTATACATCAGGAGGGTATTCACTGGTCTCTCACTCCATATGACAACTTCAGGGTCGGTCACATGCAGTCCTACTGGGAAGGCTTGTGGCAGGTCATCAGTTGGTCCTGCTCCGCTTGTGATTTATTTTCTTTGACAGTTCATTCTTCTTTCTGTCAGACTGCTCTTTTTGCTTTCTTTGCAGCCACCCCCTTAGTCTCCCCACTGCTGTCTCTGGCACTGGTTCACAACAAAGCACATTACTAAGCCAAGGCCTGCTGAGTCGACTTTTCAACTGTGCTGAGGATCATGTGACATTCATCCTCCCAAATAACAATTCGCTGTGGGTAATATGTTCCTAGTTACCCTGCAGCTTCCAGACCTAGGCCCCAAAAGAGTTTCATAAAGAACTAACAACACAGTTTGTCTTGTCTCAATGGGAAAGACTTAGCAGTATTTGTTCTTTATAGAAATTTAATTATTTCATGCTCACTTTCTTTTACACCTTCTGAATAATTACAGAGAGTATTAAGAAGATTCAGTTTTCCTTCTTTTTTCACCTTCTTAAACAAAAGTAAAATAAGCCCCTTCTGAAATGTGAAATGCAACGGTTTCATTTGCATTATATGAAATAAACAGATAAACACAAGGATAAACATTAAATTCCAGATATGTAGTTGTTTTGGGTGTAAATAATCTGTTTGTTGTTTTGTTAACTCATTGCATTTAATGTAATTACTTTAATCCCCTAATTTGACAGGATGTAACTAAGCAAACTTCAATTTTTAAAGCACAAATTCATAAATTATTTTAATATCCAAGAAAAGTATCAACCTACATGAGATGATTAAGTAAAAGCATGAGCTTTTTGAGTCAGCAAACTAAAAATTTCCAAGCGACATCAAACACACACTTGTTTTTAAAAACTTCTAACAACACTTTACTACACCTTTTAGAGAATGAAAATTAACTTATCTCTTTTTTATTAAGATTTCCACAATTCATAGAAATCTAAACCTAAAATTTTGATAAAACCTAAACTTCCACTGCCTATTCCAAATTTTATAAAAACACATTAACATTTAACTGCAACACATATTAACTGAAATGACTTGTACAGCTTTACATTAAAATAAATAAATTTTGAAGTTCAAGAAGTGACAGTCTTTATAACTTTGAAAATAACAGTGTTATTGAAGTTATAAAAACCTAAGTGAGACATGACTTTAGGCCACACTTAAAGAAAGAACAGTGACAGACAATTTATTATTTTTGTATCTATGAAGCTGCCAATTCAACATTCCCAATTTTTCTGACCTTTATAACAAGCAAGGGGTACAGACTGCTGTAGGCCGAAGGCTATATGTGTGGAACCAAACAGTGCAAGTGTTACCTCATTAGATGCATCTTCCAGCTTGTTCTGGTAATCTGTCAAGGTACGCCTTAAAATCTCAAGGACAACAGAGAAACTGGGAGCTTTATCTTTGTCCTTGTGGATGCCTAAAGAAAAATATAGGATGAAAGTATACTCTTAAATTCACAAGGAGACAAAAGCTAAGCAAACAATAACAGAGATATTACTACAATTGGATAGAGCTGAAAAGACACTATGAAACACTGAGTAGAATCTTATTCTCTAAAGTGCACCACAGTATAGCCAAAAATTAATAGCCTTTCTAAAACAGTGGTCAGATTAAGTTCATAATATATCAAGTTTTAACTTATGACTACTTTGTACCTTACCAAGGCCTACACCACAGTCAGCGGTGAGCTCTTTTTTCCTATCTCCTAACCCAGGTATTTTGTACATACCTATTATCCAACCATTAAATGAACAGTCTACACTAACATTGTTTTGGGGAACTATGTACAGTTACTTTGGTCTTTGTTTCTGATCAGTCAGACCTATTTTACTTAAATAATAATTTCTGAATCCAAGTGCACATAACTTTCTGTTATTCTTGGAAATATTCTTCAATCCTTAAAATTCTCAAGTTACATTTTGAAGTAAATAATGAAAATGCTATTATCTATGTAGGCCCACATGACATTTCAATTACAATGATACTCACTGTAAAAATATAAGTATTTCTATATTATGGCCTCAAACTATTTTAATTCAGCCAGGTCATAAACTAGTTGAGCTAATCAAGGTTACATGGTAAAATGTAGTTCGAAATATTAACCTAAAGTAATGAAAAGTTTAGTTTCAAAAATCAATAAAATGAATTGATTACTGTACTACTATTTAACTGTTATAAAGTAACAAATTTAAAAACATTCTTATTAAAAATATATTTCCCTATTATAATTTCTCCCTATATTTTACAATAAAAATATTTCAACAGACAAGAAACACATTTTAAACAAAGATAATTTTAAAAAGAAGCATTCATAATATATGTATTATTATTCACAGACTCATTTATTCAATTGATTTACTGAATTCCTATTCTGCACTAATCTGAGACACTAGGCACATGGAGGTGAATGTACTTGGTATAGTCATTGTCCTCAAAGAATTAATAGTCTAAAAAGAAGAGGAGAAATAGTAAATGAATAATTATACAAAATCATTTATATATTCTTCAAGTATCCAATTGTTGAAACTTTGAGGGAATAGGGAAAAAATTAGTAATAAAAAAAAAAGAAGGAAAAAAAGGGGGAAATTTTTTAAGTATAAGACCACCTTTATTCATCTCAGAATATTGATATTTAGTGTTTTAATTAATCTTAGACAAAATTTTATTAATAAATTTATTACATTCATCAAGATATAATTTAAACATTATCTTAAGTATGGGTATACCCTAGACTTTCTTAAATAAAAGAATATTTAACTTAAAAAACAAAACTAATATGGAAACAATCCATATCCCAGCTAGGGGGAAAAAAATACACTGCTCTTAGCCATGATAATGGAGAAGACAGTTCTCTGTAATGACTATGAGTTGGAAAGACAACTCATTAAAAATTTTATTAAAGGTCTTACCAAATATATATTTTTAAAATTGCTCTCTTGCACAAGATAAAAAAAAAAAAGGTAATGTATAATTCTTTTCTTTTGCTACTATACAAGTAGGCCATGAATAAATCATTCAAGGACACTCGGGAAATCTGCTGGCTTTTACAATAAGGAAGAAAACTTCCTTTTAGAAATTCAGAAGAATAAAATCATCTTAATATAGGTCTTGAGAGGTAAGGGACAAAATGCTCTCTCCTTACTGACCCATGCATATTCTTATATGCTACATAAAATAAAGTTTAGTTTCTTTTTCTGAAACTGTCTATACAATAAAGTTCAGTTGAAGTAAAATTATGTTTTGTGTCCAACCCACATCCAGTATTAAAAGATATATTACTGGTCCCTTAATATGACAAAATGCTTACAAATAAAAAGAAAGGGTCACTGAGGACCCAGGACTTTCATGACCGATTTAATTTAACCTAATATTATTCTAATGACTGTACTGCAGCCCCCCAAAATAGACTATTAAAGATATCTTATCAGAGGAAAGTCTAAAAATTCACAGAAGAAGAAGAGTTAAAAAATATTTTGAGCAGTGATCAAAAATGGCTTTTCAAAGGTCAAAGTCTAAATGAAGAACAATGTGTCTGAACACTCTGGATTTCAATAACTCCAATTCAACTTCTTCTGAGTTTCTCCGTCCTTCTCCCTACGTGTGTGTGTCTCTATATGTGGATAGTGGCCCATACTTTGACATCATTCTGGCTGTTTCAATCTCTCTCACTTCTAAGTACATTTCAACTTTGAGTAAACCCTGGCAAATCATTTCTTTGAATTATTAGCCCACAGGAGGGAGCAGGGTATAAGAAAAGATTCCAAGCCCTCTAATTTAAGTTTTTTCCCTTTAGACAATCTCAAAAACTAAGCATTTTTACATGACACATATAAACCACTATTTTTTAAGCTAGTGTTATTTCCTCAGTAACCTATAGTTCCATAATAAAAACTAAGTTGTAATGAATGAGGTGAGTCTATTGCCTCTACCTTCTCAATCATGTCCTATCTTTTTCAGTCTCCTGCAAAACTCCAAAAAAAGAGAATTATTATAAAATAATGGAGAAAAAATATAAGACAGAAGGCTACATTTAAAAGAAAAATGTTATAGAATATGAGTAGTCATGTTCATCCTCAGAACAACTAGGAAAAAATCCTTTTGTCTAATGTTGATTTTTAATTGAATCATAAGACAGAAAATAGCATTCAAATGGTTTTCATTTTCACCTTAGAAAATCCAAATATTTAATACACATGACTAGGAAAATTCTTTTTTTCCTTCTAAAAGCATTACATATAAATATTTCATGGGCAGTTATACTTTTAAAACTGAGACTAAATTCTTTATATTAACTCATCTTATTCACTGAGACCATAAACAAACATCTTCATCATCTTGTAAACATTGGCGCCCATTCCAGTTTTTAAGAAAAATGGCTCATAACTCTTCTAACATAGGGAGTATATTTACCATGTAAGTCTTGCTCACCTACCCCTTAACTATGTTCCCTGGGAGAGTCCAAAAAACACTTCCTTTACCAAGGTTTGAGAATGTATTGGGGAGGGGGGCCCCAGCATCCTTGATGAGCTCTATGCAGCTACCATGAATAACAGTGGGAAATGATGCCATGAAGCTAGGATCCCTAAATTCAGTGAAGACAATGGGATCTCGGGTGACACAGGCCAAGTGGTAGCACTTAACTTCTCCTGACAAAATGGACATAGAAACCATAATGAGCAGTGAAGTCAAAACAATAAACAAAATGGTTTTACCCACAGAGATCACTGACATTGGCTAATGGATCATGGTTCCTAGGACTGAAATAGATGTGCAGTCTACTTAAGTGTTACCTGATTTTGCATAAGTAAGAAATCTTAGGTCTGATTACCAGAACTAAGATTTAAATCAACACAAAAGAGAGTCTTGGCCTTCAATCAATTCTCAGACCAACCTGAGCTAGTTCACAGACCCAGTGCTCTTGAATAAAAAGGATGGGTCCCTTGTAGGAACCCTAACATAGTATCAAAAGATTATACTATCAATCTTCCTCCTCACCTTCCTCAAAGAAACATCTGACCATTTTCCAGGGTGATCATGTACTGAGGAAGAGGAGTTAACCATCCTTATCAGGGATAACTAGACGCTGGATCTAAACTGACCAATTCCTGGAGACCTAAAATGCTGTTACGGTTCACTAGTTAGGGTAGGAGCTTACAGAGGTCAGGTGATTACTTGAGTTTGGGCTAAGGTCTATCTCCAGGGAACCCAGTAGGTTTCTGAACCCACCTTATAGTGATTTCCCCCGTTTGGAACACATAGTTAGAAAAGATGAATGCAGAAACTGGTATAATGTCCATAACAATTAACCCATGAAGAGAGAAATTTACAGACACAAACCAAATAGAAAAAAAAGCAAGTGGAAGTCACTAGAACTTTTAGCTACCAAAATAGTAAATCAAAAGTAATGTTACATTCCTTAGGAAACTAAAGAGTTGAGTGCCTCTGCTAAGGACTTGAAAGATAAAAGGGGTGGTTATTCCAACCACATCAACATTCAGCTCACCTATCTGGTTTGTGCAAAATACAGATGGATCTTAGAGAATGACAGTGAATTACTATAAGCATAATCACATGTGACTCCAATTTCAGCTGCAGTTAAAGATGTAGTGTCATTGTTGGAGCATAGCAGTACATTTCCTGGCAACTGGAATTAAGCTATTTCTTTGATCATCTTAGTAAAAAACCACCAAAATCTCCTTTCAACTGGCAAGGCCAGCAAAATACCTTCTCTGCCCTACTTCAGAGCTATATCAACTCTAGCCTCTGTCATAACCTAGTCTATAGAAATCTTGATCAACTCTCCATTCCAGAAGACATCATGTGTTCAACCTTGTTCTCCAGCAAGATATTATTCTGATTGCTTGAGTTCAAGCAGGTCAAGTTTGGCAGGTCTTATAAATGAATCACAGCATAAACTTTTAGGATTTTGAACCAAAAAAGCCATTCTCTACAGATAACTATTTTCCTAAAAATCAGCTTTAGACTTGACTTGCTACTAGTCCTCAGCAGATACTACAAGCATGGCCACCAATTTATCATGAGTTGCCCCATCATAAAATGATTAGTTTCTGATCCACCAAGCCATAAATGTGGGCAGGCACAACAGCACCCTATCATCAAGTGAACGTGATGTATACTAAACTGTGTTCCAATAAGTCCTGAAGGCACAAGCAAGTTGCATGAGCAAGTAGTCCAGGTTCCCATGGGCCCTATTCTTGTTACATTGCTTCCTTTCTCTTGACCCACACGCTGGACCCATGGAAAGTTCTCTATGATCAGTTTGCTAATGGGGGGAAAATGAGCTTTGCATACAGCTAGTACTGTATGATATGCTGACACTTCTTGAAAGTAGACAATTGTAGCACGACAGCCCCACTCAAGGGTGACCCTGAAAGACAGTGGTGAAGTGAAACCCTTCCAGTATGCACAACTTCAAGTCATGGACCTGACTGTCATTTTGCCTGAAATGAGAGATGACCAAAGGTAGAAATATACATTAATTTATGAGTAGAAGCTAACAATTTGGCTGAATAGTCAGGGACTCAAAAAGAACACAATTTGAAAATTGGTAACAAAGTTAGTCTGAGCAAGAGTATGTATGGTGGACAGTGCTCTTCAAATGGTCACTATGCCCAGATCAAGTTCAGTATCTCAATAAACAGGAGAATAAGATAAAGCATTCTGCAATGTCAGCCAGCATCTTTTCCCGAGCAACCTTTGTCCTTACTCGCCTTTGTTGTCCTTACAACAAAAAAGTCATGACAGCAAGGATGGATAACGCATAGGCTAAGCAGCATAGACTTCCATTCACCAAAACTGATAGGATTACAACTTCTGTTGGATGGCACTATTCTCTAGGGGAACCAGCCAGCCACTTGGTGGCAAGTTGATTATACATCACTTCTATCATGGCATAAGCAATGCTTTATTCGTACTAAGGTAGACATTACTCTGGATATAGATTTTCCTTCTATAGCCATATTTATACAGAAATCATCATCCATGAATTTTTAAAATACCTTGTTCAACATTACTTATTCCACATAGTGTTACTTGTGACCAGAGAACTCATTGTATGGCAAATGAAAGAAATGGGCTCATTTTCATATAATTCACTGGTCTTCCTATATTTTTAAGCCCTTATAAGTAGCTGGCATATAGAACAGTAGAATAGCCTTTAGAAGATGCATGGTGTTAAAGAGATGGTAATGCTTTGTGAGAAGTGGATAATATCCTCCAGCATACAGTATGTATTCTGAGTCTATAATCAATGTAAGATATGTTTCTCCCATAACCAGGATTCACAGATTCTAGAATCAAATTTTGGAAAAGGGAATGGCTCAATTCACTATAACAACTAATAATCCCATAGTGAAA
This sequence comes from Macroglossus sobrinus, assembly GCA_004027375.1. Lineage (NCBI taxonomy): Eukaryota > Metazoa > Chordata > Mammalia > Chiroptera > Pteropodidae > Macroglossus > Macroglossus sobrinus. The sequence goes on along the minus strand of PVKZ01000089.1, from coordinate 1,453,809 downwards.
TGTCTGTTTCCCATCCCAGAAACTATGGACTCTATTGGTCTAAATCTTAATTCCCAAGGGAGATATGCTTCCACCATGGAACAAAACAATGGTTCCATTAAAATGGAAACTTAGAATGACATCTGGTTATTACTGGGTTCCTTATACTAGGAAACCAAAGAACAAAAAAGGTTCTTCTGTACCAAGGACAAGGGAACATTGGTTGTAAGAAAGAGCATGACTAGCATGCAGGACATTCCACAGGGCATCTATTAGTTAATCATGTTCTGTAATAAAAGTTAACAAACCAGCAATTCCACTTCTAGGTATATATCCAAAAGAATTGAAAGCAGGGTCTTGAAAAGATATTTGTTGATTCATCTTCACAGCAGCATTATTCACAACAGCCAAGGAGTGGAAGTAACCCAAATGTCCATCAATGGATGAACGAATAAACAAAATGTGACATATCCATACAATGGAATATTATTAATCCTTAATAAAGAATATTCATTATTATTTATGATTTATTATTCAGTCATATGTTGTAACATGGATGAACCTTGAGGACATTTTGCTAAGTAAAATAAACCAATCACAAAAAGACAAATACTATATGATTCCACTATGTGAGATGTCTGAAATAGTCAAATTCATAGAAACAACAAGTAGAATGGTGGTTATCAGAGAGGGAAATGGGGATGCGATGGATAATTTTGTATGTAAACTTGACTGGACCATGGCCCAGATTTTTAGTTAAACATTATTTCTGGATGTGTCTACAAGAATGTTTCTGCATGAGACTGACATTTGTTTCAGTAGACTGAATAAAGCGTTTTGTCCTCCTTAACATGGGTGGGCTTCATCCAATTCATTAAAGGCCTGAATAGAATAAAAAGCTAAGTAAGAAAGAACTCTTTCTCTCTGACTGTTTTCAAGATGGACATCAGTATTCTCCTGACTTTGGACTCTGACTCAGACTGGGACTCACACAATCAGCTCTGCTGGTTTACAGGCCTTCGGAGTCAGACTGGAACTATACCATCAGCTCTTCTGGGTCTCCAGTTTGCCAACTGCAGATCTTAGGTTTTTCAACCACCAAAATCATGTGATTAATTAGTGATCCCATTAGAGAATGTTGAGTACTCTTAGTGAAGTCACTCCCTTGGAGTTCACAAACTGAAGCTATGAGTACAATGAAGTAGGGCAAGTTTGTTTTGTAAACATCAGTGAATTGGGAGAAGCAAATAATTAGCAAATAATACCAACGAGACGTGTGTGCTGCTCTTGTAGGCATCCTCAGCTTCTCAGTAACTCATTATCTCTAGCTAAAATGTACCAGCCATGAAGTTTACAAGCACAATTAAAACTCTCAAGAAGGCACTAGATCGGGCCATAATCCTTTATTAAAGAGGGGGAGAGGAGAGTAAAAGTCCAGTCTCTTGTCCTGTTTTGCCTAATAGCAGTCCCTAAGACTGCTCAATTTGTGTGATATATACATGCCTAAAGGCACCAAACACTGTTACTTATTTCCTAGGGTCTTTCAACCTCTCCAGTAGAAAGAAAAGTACCTCTGGAATATTATAAATTGCTTCTTCATTGAAAGAAAGGTTAAGAAAGGTTGAAGGGTTCTGTCTCAGTCAACACAAAAGTCAACCTCCTTGAGGAGGATCTAAGATTGAGCAACAAGAAAAGCTTTCTTTCATGAACCTAATGAAGAAAAAGTCACATTCTATGTTTGCTAGCATTCTCAGGCAGAGGTGAAACTGTATTAGAAGAAACATTTGAGAAAGAAAGACTAGGTTCAAAGTAGTCAAAGAGTTCTTCCCAGATACACCCTACTTACTATAAGAATTTCTACCAGAAAAGAAATGATACGAAAGAAGTCGTAGTACTTCAATTTCAGTGGAAAGTAAAAATAGGAACTAAATGTCCCTGAGCAAGTAAATTGAGTTGATCTTGTCTAATGCAGTAGTCAATCAAGGTGACATTTCTGTGACCCATGTAAGATTGTATATCCTTTCCACTGAAGGTTAATCTTCCTGGTGACTCCTTAAGGATTGCTATCCAAAGGGCTGTTATAATTTTGAAAGAGACTCCATGACCATCTTTATAACCTAAAAAATTTAAATGTAAATGCAATTTAGGCCTTCAACCTGATATTAATTCATTCATGCTTTTATTTATTCATATTCAACAAATATTTATTGAGTGCCTGCTCTGTGCCAAGAATTATTCTAGCAGCTGAGAATGCATTAGTAAATAAAAGAGACAAAAATCCTTGCCCTCATCTATAAAAATTAACCTATGATGGTCAACTTAACTAGGCTGAGGGATACCAATACAGCTGATAAAACATTATTTCTGGATTCGTCTGTGAGGATATTTTGCAAGAGGTTAGCATTTGAATCAGTAGACTAAGTAAAGAAGACTTGCCCTCATCAATGTGGGTAGGCATCATCCAATCCATTGCTCCCCCAACACCTCCACCCCAATAGGACAAAGGTGTGAAAGAAAAGCAAATTCTCTTTCTTGGACATCAGAGCTCTTGGTTCTTGGGCATTCAGACTCCAGGACTCACACCAGCGGCGCCCAGGTTCTCAGGGCTTTGGACTCAGACTGAATTATACCGACAGCATTCCTGGTTCTTCGGCTTGCAGAAGGCAGATCATGAGATTTATCAGCCTTCATAACTATGTGAGATGATTCCTATAATAAATCGATCCTTATATATACCTGTACTCAATTTGGTCTGTTTCTATGAAGAACCCTGACAATACAGACATAATAATAACTGTACCATATAGCATGTTAGGCCATAGTAAGTGCTGTGGGAGGGAGTGGGGAGAATAGAGCAGAAAAGGAAGAGAGGCAAGTAGCATGGGAACAGGTATTGGGTAAGCCACAAGGAAAAGGTGAGATTTAAGCATAGATTTAAGAAAGATAAGGAAGAAAGCTATGCAGATATATCAAGGTAAAGAACTTTCCAGGTAGAAGGAATGGCCAGCACAAAGGCCCCCAAGGCAAGAGCACTTTAGTGTGGTCAAGAAAACAGGAGGCCAGAGTGGCCCAAACAGAGGGAGGGAGACAGATAGTAGCAGGAGTTGAGATCAAAGTGGTGAAAAAGGATAAGGGCAGACTTATAGGGTCTTGCACACCATTATGGCTTCTACTCTTAGTGAAATGCAGAGCCCACCAAGGTTTAGAGCAAAGGAGTGACTCACTCTAACTTAGGTTTTCAAATGATCATTCTGGCAGCTGTAGAGAAAACAGACTAAAGGAGAGCAAGGTGGAAGCAAAGAGACTACTTAATAAGAGGAGAAGGAGGTGCTGAAGGCATTAGGAAAGAAAATGTAAACTATCTCACTGATCACTGGTGAAGAGATCAAGTTAAATCGTCTATGTCAATAAATTCCTTAATGTCTTGGACTAAATGAAACTTTGCCTTATCTGCTTGCTACATGAAGATAAGCTGATGGGTTACTCTTGCTTCAGAAAGATTTCTTAAAGCAGGGGACTACGAAATCTGAAGAAGACAGGGAACAGAACACCTGGCAACTACTGTGAACTCTAGACATACAATTCAGAAAATAATTTTCACTCATTCCATTTTAAAGAGCAAGTCAAATAAAAAAAGAGAGAAAAAGAGAAGGAGAGAGAGAGGGAGGAAGGGAAGACAGGGAGGAAGAAAGGAAGGAAGAAAGAAAGAAAGGAAGGGAAGGAGAAAAGAAAGAAAGGAAGGGAAAAAAGAAGGAAAGGAAGGGAGAGAAGAAGGAAAGGAAGAAAAAGTTCTGTAATCATCTCCCTAAATTTCTACCATAGATTGGTTTTCCTGAAATGGGGACAATGTGGGCAGAGTATATAGTGAACTGAAAAAAAGTATAAAGAGGTAATAAAAGGGAGTAAAGTACTATTGCCTACTTGCCATAACTGCAAAACAGAGGATCTCTCTAAAAAACCCTTCTTAATATAACTGAATTTTAGTAACAAATTCTAAGGCTTTGCTATTATCACATAGTAAGAATATTTCCCTATTTGAAATAGATTTTTTTCTCAAATATATATGTGTATGTGTGTGTATGTATGTATTCTGTGAGATATATATGTTTATGTATATATATATATATATATGTATCATACACACATGTGCATATAGACATATATCCTTGAATTAGCCTACAATAAGTTTTTAAGGTACTTCCTTTAGGAGGAACAAAATATTTGGTCATCTTTGTGTAGCTGAAACCAGGCCTACTGCAGCAATCTTAATTGTTCATTCATGTTCTTCTATAAAATATTGAGCAATAAAGTTTTTTATTTATGTCTTTCTTGATAAAGTAAAAAACAAACAAACAAACAAACAAAAAACAACCTGAGCTTATGTAAGCAGAAAGGAGTCCATTACAATTACACAGGGCCCTTTCATGGAAGTCAAGAGCAAGGATAAAATCAGGTCACAAGCAGGTATGTGAATTAGGGTATCAGCAGGAAAAAAGATAGCAAAGTCAGAACTAAATTCATCAGAAGAGAATTTAATAAAGAGACTATTTACAGAAATGTGGATGTGTTAAGAGAATTAATAAAATATGATGAGGCACCAAGAACTAGCAAGACTAGAAAATCAATACCATGTCTAAGTCTAAAGGATCGAGGGGAAGGAATGTTGTCACCATAGTCCAAACAATCCACAGCTGTGGAAGAGGACCTACCTGACAGGAGCTATAGCAGCTGACAAATGAAGCCACTGCCAGAAATGCACTGGACAAGGGGAGAAATAAATACCCTGACTTTCTTTTCTTGTCTTTCTTCCTCTTAATCTGCTCGTGCACCCACTATCCAAATCCAACCAGAAGCCAGAAGGCAAAGATACCCAGATCATGTAGTTGATAGAGGTCAGCCTCTACAAGGCAAAACAGACCAGACAAGAATGGTTCTTGGTGGGTAAAAGCATGAATAACCAGCTCAACATAGAAACAAAGACCACTCTATTAACAGAACATAAATCATGAATTTAGCACACAGTCCCTTTTCCAAGAATACTTTTTCTGTAATAAGTACAGTGTGTATATAAGTGGGAAACTAGAAAGTTAAAAAAGAATGCTTACAAAAGAATAAAAATCTTAATAGAAGACCATTATTTTTCTGTAGGCTTAGTAATAGCTTGTGAGTTGCTTTGTTATCAACGATTTCATTTTAAAACCCAAAAGAGACATGACCTCATTATTCTTAGCTTTTCTAATTCAACTCTGAAGAAATATTTAAAATAATATTGCGGCATAAGATATAATAATTTTATAAATTTTTAAGATCCTAACACCATTAAATAATGACACATCTAATAATAAAACTGTACTATTGCAAAAGAAAATTTTATCTTCCAAAAAACTTTATCAAATATATTGAAAACTGGGTATTATTTTTTATGTCACTTTTATATACCTTCCCACAGTAACAAACTATGAAACACTCATGTTTTAGGGACAAGTTTAAATAAAAAATAAAGAGAGTTACATATTAATTTCATAAAATTACCGCTAAAAAATGCATGAAGGATAAAAGCAGACCCAAAAAAAGATAATAGCAAAGCACACTGAATTTCTGATAGTCTACCAATAGAAATCTGCAGGTTCATCAGGTAAAAATGGGCCTTGATTATATCCTTCTGCTTTTTCTAGGACAAAAAACTCTCCTGAACTTGTTAAATTTCCTAAAGAACTCATTTGCTTAATATCTGTTTGATTCCTTAAAAAAAAACAGAGTCAGGTATCTCAATTTTAAAGTGTTAAGGAATATAACTTTACATGCTTTCTGAAGAACATAATTGAGTCAGAAAATAAATAATTCGAGCTGATGGTATGGCAAAAGAAAACTGATGCAGAAAAGTACAAGTATTTAAGTCAAAGCTACTAATGGCATAAACACAAAAATTAAGAAAGCAGAAATCATCAACAGCATTCATTAGCCAACTAATGCGTTTACCAGTTCCCAAAATATAACTACCTAATATACAATTCTTATAGTTCTTTATCACATTAAGTATGCTAATACTAAAACCAAAACATTTTACCTAAGCATTTTTATCTGGAGAGAATATATATGGCAATAAAAAATGAAAAAGAAAACCAGCTTAGAAAGCAATAGAGTAGAATCTGCACTGTTACAGCCTGTGTCCTACATAACCTTTTGAATACATGACCTTTAAGTTGCTGAAGGTTGCCTCAGAATTTGGCTCAGTTTGATGGAAACATCTGCTCCCCTTGCAGGTATACTGTAAGGACTTTTTTCTCAGTTGGGTTCAGAACACAGCAAGTGAGCCCTTGTCTGTCCAATCATATAGACTCTGACACTTGTAAATCAAGTTCTGGGAGGACAACAGCAGGTCTACATTCCATCACCCTTTCTCAGCCAGCTAGGCCAACTGACTGCTGTGAGGACTGCTCTTATCATGTCATCAAATCAAAACATGTTGAGATGAGGGACTATACGAGGCATCTGCAGAATTCCCAAAATGTAGTGACTTTGGAACATTGACAGATGCATCTGTCATTTTATACCTTCAACTAACCTGATGTCCACTGGCCCGACACAGTAAAGCTGTCCAAGATCGATTCCAATTCTTTCACGTTATTTTCACATGTCTCTACTAGAAAGGCCTGGTGCTTCTTAGCCTTTTAATTAAGAAAAAAATTACACATGATAAGGTCATGCGTCAGAGCTGCAGATTTTTTTTTGTGAATATGTATAGCACAATTAAGCATAAACAAGCTAATAATGACTCCATTCAAGTCGATTATTAATAGACCTCTTTCTGTCTTAATCATACCTTTTACTTGGCTTAATGTAAAAGTGTATATGATCTCAATAACAATTTACTGAGGCCTTAGTGCCTGGCACTATTCTAAGTACTTTACACACTGTAATTCTTTTTATTCTCACAACAACTCTATGAGAGAAAGGCTATTATTATCCCAATTTTACAGAAAAGAAAACTGAGACACAGAGGAATTAAGGAACACTTTAAAAGATCGTGTTGGCAGTCATATTGCGAATTGGCAGATGGTGGTCAAAATGAATGCAATAAGACCAATTAGAAGGAACTGCAACAGTCTATTCAAATGGTGATGGTAGCTTAGGCTAGGGCTAGGGACTTAGTGTGAAAAAAAAAGTGGCACTATACATACTGGAAGGATACTTGGTGAAATGGTCTTGGTAACATTGTATTGGCTTAGATTAGGTTGACTGGATTAGACAAAACTGGATCAGACTGAACTGGATTGAACTGGATCAGGCTGGAGAAGTGCTCAGATAAAAGGAAAAGGCAAGACTGACCTCAAGGTTTCAGGCTAATTGACTGAGAACAGCAGAGGTAGAAAAGGTCTTATTTTGGCTGTTTTTGTTCATTTACTTGCTTTTAGCAGAAATATGTATCATTAATTCTATTTTGACTGTATTACATTGGAGATACCTTTAAGACACTCCCAGCATGAGCACAATGCCTAACAAATAATAGGCCCTAAATAAATGTATTTAAACTAACAAAGAATAAGTAAAGCAGAAAAATATGGGAGGCATCTAGACATAATGGGATAAAGCTCAGAAAAAAGGTGAAGTATAGGTAGGGGAATCATCTATAGATATCACGTGAAGCTTGTCTTGAGAGTGTTTGATGGGAAAAGAGCCTAGGACAAAGCCTTAAGAAATTCCAGAATTTAATAGAAAAGAAAAAGCCAGTAGATTTTTTTAAAAGAAAAAAGAAGAGTATAGTGTCATGGAAACCAAGATGAGAGAACATTTCAAGGACAGTTGTCAATTATATGCAATGTCACAGAATATTCAGGCAAAATAGACACTAAAAAGTGTTCATGGTGCATGGAAGTCATTGGTGATCTTGAAGATATTTGTATGGTCCAGACTGGAACAGTATTAAAAGGAGTAAGCCTGAATTTTTTGTCTTAATTGAGTAAGAGATAAGTCATGGGAACAGGAAGTTTAGATGACACTTTCTTGGTAAAGAGGGAAGCAGAGATAAGGGCAGTAGCTAGAAAGGAGAGCAGGTTGGAAAGAGGTTTTTGTTGTCTTTTTTAAATAAGTGAGAAACTTTTAAGCATGTTTAAAAGCTGAGGAAATAGAGACATTAGTGAAAGAGTGCTTATAGATACAGAAGAAATAGGAGAATAGATACTATAGGACAGAATCATTCCATTAAAATAGGTAATACTAATAATTCTTTCTTTAGATGTCAGTTCAATTATCACTTCAGAAAAGCTACCCTTCACCACTGGACTATATCAATTTCCTCTATGATTCTTATTAGCACTTATCACAAATATGATTCTACAATTATTTCAGTAGGCCTTTTTTTAATGTCTATCTCAGAATTTAAGCTCCATGAGGAAAGTATATATAATCTATTTTGTGTCCTCACGCATGTATTCCCAGCACTTAGACAATATCAAATATAAAAATGAGTTAAATAGTTAAATTATAGTACATACTATCAAAAGAAGACTGTTTAATTAGTATTCATCCATACAAATTTAAATAGGAGGAAGCTCTTCTTCATGTACTAATGTGAAAAGATCTCTAAGCACTACTGTTGAGTTAAAGTCAAGAGAGGGGGTGGGAAAAGTGTGCTCTATAAAATAAATGATGGATGGTATGACTGAAAGCCCTCTGAGTTGGGATACAAAAAGAAACAAATAAAAACAAACAAAATTGGACTTGAAGTTTTCTGCATTAGCATACCATTAGTAACATGCTTTTCAATGATGTAATATTAAACAAGTTAATATTGCAGGGGGAAGAGAAGGGAGAACAGTATGCTTAGAATGCTACCATTCATATAAGGTGTGTGTGTGAGTGCATCGCATGAGCACATTTGTAAATATGAAGACGCTCTCTACACAGAATCACAAGATAATAATAACTATGGCTGCCTCTAGAAAGAGAATCTGAGTGGCCAAGGGTTGGAAAGAGAGAGATTTCATTTTCACTGTATAACCCTTTGTGTCTTAGAAATCTTATATCATGTGATCTATTATCTATTTTTAAAAATTTAATAAGATTTTGAAAAACAGTAAATAAATGAGCCAAGTAACAAACAAAAACATTTTTCTACAGAAGATATACATGCATTTTGTTAGTGTGTTTAGAAACAGTAGGAGGACAAATTGAGCAAAGAGGCCCAGATGGAGATTTCTGGATATTATTAAAGCACAGACTCAGCCCAATTTAAGGTCTGTTATCTACAAAAAAAAGAAACACCAAGTTTTAGTTATTTAAGAAAATAAGAGTCAAAATAGAATTTATTATTACCAATGGCCACCAAAGTTTAAAGAAGTATTTATAAAGCACCAATTTTATTTAATACATTATAAAGTTAATTTTAATTATTAAATATTCAATATTATATTAAATTCTTTGAGTTTATATTATGCTCATGGTAAAAAAAAATCAAATAGAGAAAAATAGAATGTAACTCAAAACTAACAGATAAGTTTTATTCATGATTTATCTTATAATTACAAAAACTGATGTATATAAATTTTAAATATATAAAATTTTTAAGTATAACATATTTTGTATATAAAGACAAAATTTTTAAATCAAATAGGATCAGTACACATACCGCTGCACAACTTACTTTTCCATTCATAGTATATGTCTGACATCTTTCCACATTACGTTTCATTAGTTGCATAATAATTTAGATATACCATTAATTAGCCAGTTCCCTACTGCTAAAATTTATAGGTTATTTGCATTTTTTTATATTAGTGACAATACTACAATACACATCTTTGTATGTGTACTTGTACATCTTTGCATGCACATTCAATTATACCTACTTAACAAACTAGAAATAGATTTCATGGGTAAAAAGTATGTACAACTGTTTTCAAACAATTGTTACCAAATTGCTCTCCAAAATCCTACCATTGTATATTACCTACTTCCCAATAGCTTTGCAATTGTAGGCATTATCATTTTAATGTTCATTTATTTAATTTTAAATAAGATTAAGCATCTTTTCATAAATTTACTAACCACCTATACTTCCTTTTCTCTGAACTGACTTTTCACAACATGTGCCCATTTTTATATTACTCTCCATATTTTTCTTAGTGATTAACAGTCCTTTTAAAATTATAGACACAATCCCTTTGTCAGACATGTTGCAAATCATTACCTCCAATTTGTCATTTACTTTCTGACTATATTCTTAAAACCAAAATTGTATTTTTAAGTAACCAAATTTTTCAATAATTTGCTTTGAGACTTCTCGGTTTCTTTTCAAACTTTCTTACTCCAAAATTAAAAAATACTTAATTCCTTTTTTCTCCAGTGATTTTCATCTTAATCTTTAATGGCTCTATAATCAATCTAGAATTTGTTTGATGTAAACAATATAGCAGTGATTTAGTTACATTTCCTCTTATGTACAGCCAGTTATCAAAAAAGTACTTATGGGATAATCTATTTTTAAACATCGATGTGGCATACTGTGATACTGTGATTTATAATAAGAAATATATATTTGGTCTTCGTCAAGGGTTCCTATCACATAGGTCCTAAAACCCTTGTAATTGCCTATACTAGAACCATAAGAGTGACTCCTGTTATATTTTATTCCCAGTTTCCAAAAAAGCTTCAGAATGATAAAGGTAAAATGGGTGTCTTTTGCTATTCATAACTCCTTTCAACCACATCTGAGTGTTTATAATAGAGGTGATTTTTAGAAAGCCCCTAGATAACCTAATGAGAATAGCTGTTTTCCAAGGGAACCAACCATGTGATTAGAGGAGAAGAGGGAAGAGGAGCTAGAGTTTGAATCAATCACCAATAGCCAATGATTTAATCAACTGTGCCCACAAAAGCCTCCATAAAAACCCAAAAAGCATCTGATCTCGGAAGCTAAGCCGGGTCAGGCCTGGTTAGTACTTGGGTGGGAGACCACCTAGGAAGACCAAATGCTATTGGCATAAAAAATAAAAATAACAAAAAATAAGGAACTGTAAGCTGACAAAGTCCTTGAGATCTGTGAGGTCAACCAAGGGTTGCCTCACCTAAAAACAAAACAAAACAAAACTGGGTTCTGGGAGATGCCAGGTTTGGGGAACAACTGGTGATATGGGGAGGGTGGCACACCCAGAAAGAGCACAAAAGCTCAGCAACTGTTCCCACATATTTTACATTATGAGTCTCGTCCATCAATCTGTTCCTGTTATTTATTTAAAAAAAATTAATCTAATAAACAAACTATTTCTTGCATTCTGAGAACTGCTCTAGCAAATTAATTTAACTTGAAGAGATGGTTGTAGAAACCTCCAATTTATAGCCTGTTGGTCAAAAGCACAGATAACAGCCTAAACTTATGATTGGCATCTAAAAGGTGTGAGCAGTTTTGTGAGACTGAACTCTTAATCTGAGGTATCTGATGCTATCTCCAAGTTGACAGAACTGACTCTTATGGGTGTGGAAGATTTGCTTGGTGTGGGAAAATCTCCAACACCCCTGGTGAACAGAAGTGTTCTGTGAGAGTAGTGTTGTGTGTAGACACACAGGAGTGCGTTTTTCCTCAAAGCTGAAGTTCTCTTCACGTACCAACTTTATCATATACTAAATTCCCATAGATATTCATAGCTATATTTTGAACTCTGTTCTGTTCCATCAATGTTTATACTTTGTCAGTACCAAACTACTAACTTTATATTTTCTTTAAATTTTACCGATGTATAATTGATATAACATACAATTCACCCAATTGAAGTTTACAATTCAATGTTTTTAGCATATTCACAGAGTTGTGCAACCACAACCACAATCTAAATTTAGAACACTGCTGTCCTCACTAAAAGATATGCCATATCCATTGGCTGTCACTCTCCATTCTCCTATCACCACTCCCAAGCTCTAAGCAACCATTCTCATTTTTATTTTTATTTTTATAGCATCTCCTAATCTAGGCACTTCATATAAATGCAATCATAAAGTATGTGGCTTTTTATAACTGACTTCTTTCACAAAGAAAAACATTTTGAAGATTCATCCATTTTATATTACGTATCAGTACTTTATTTTTTATTGCCAAATAACAATTCACCATGCAGATAAGCCACATTTTATTAATCTATTCATCAAGTAATGAACATTTGGGTTGTTTCAATTTTTGGATTATGAATAATACTGAAATGAACATCCATGTACAGTATTTTGTGTGGTTGTCCATTTTCATTTCTCCATGGGCAATACCTAGGATTAGAACTGCTGTGCCACATGGGCACTCTAGGTGTAACCTTTTAAAAAACTGTGAAATGTTTTTCTACAGGGGCTATGTCATTTTACATTCCCACTAACAATGTGTGAGGGTTCCAATTTCTCTATATACCACCAAAACTAGCTGCTGTCCATTTTTTTTTATTCTGATCATGCTAATAAGTATAAAAAGGTATCCCACTGTGGTTTTGATTTGCACATCCTGCTAATTTTGAACAACTTTTTATATGCTTATTAGCCATCTGTATGTTTTCCTTGAAGAAATGCCTACTAAACCTTTATCCTATTTTTAAATTGAGTTCTCTTTTTATTATTGTGGCATAAAATTATTTATATGTTCTGGATACGAGTCCTTTATCAGACACTCGATGTGCAAAAATTGTATAGCATTTTGTGATTGTATTTTCACTTTCTTTACTGTATCCTTTGACATATAAAAATTCTTAATGTTGGTAAAAGTTCAAAGTAACTATTTTTTTGCCACTTGTGCTTTTTCACTGTGGCACCTAAGAAATTATTGCCTAAGAGTGTTACCTATTATATTCAGGTCTATGAACCATTTAACTTTTGTGTAGGGGTCCAAATTTATTATTTGGCAAGTGGATAACAAGTTCCTTCAACACAATTTGTTGAAAAATACTATTCTTTCCCTACTGAATTGACTTGGCATCCTTTTCAAAAATCAACTAAATTGTTAAGAACTTTCTTTTCCATTGATCTGTATACAATTACGCCAACAAACTATAGCTTTGTAGTAGTAAAATTGGGAAATGTTACTCCTCCAATTTTATTCTTTTTCAAGATTATTTTGGTTATTCTATATCTCTTCCATTTCCATATGAATTTCAGATGTTTGTTCATATCTGAAAAATAGCCAGAATTTATTTATCAATTTGAAGAGTATTAACGTCTTAACAAGCAACAGTATTAATTCTTATGATCCATAAACATGGGATGTCTTTCCATTTTCTTAGGTCTTGTTTAATTTCTTTCAATAATGATTTGTAGTTTTCAGCATAAAATTCTTGCACTTCTTTTGTAGTTACTCTTATTTTATTCATTTTGATATTATAAATTAAAATGTTTCCTTAATTTCACTTTTTGATTGTTCGTTGCTAGTACACTGAAACACAACTGATTCTGTATATTGATCTTGTATTAAATCCTGCAACTTTGCTAAATTCATTTATTAGTTCTAATAGTTGTGTGTGTATTCTTTAGTATTTTAAATATACAAAATCATATCATCTGTGAATATAGTTTACTTCTTCCTTGCCAAAATAGAAGCCTTTTATTTTTTTCATTGAGGTGGGAAAGGTTGTCTCCTCCTCTGTTTTTTAAAAGAATCTGAGAAAAATTGGCGTTAAGACTTAAGTCATCTGGGCCTAGTCTTTTCTTTGAGAGAAGCTGTTTGATCAGGAAATCAATCTCTGTACATGTAATAGGTCTATCAAGATTGTCTATTTCTTCTTTACCATTTTTGGTACTTTGTTTCTTTCTAGAAATGTGTCCATTTCATCTAAATTATCTAATTTGTTAGCATATATAGTTGTTCACAGTATTCTCTTATAATTCTTTTTATTTCTGTAAGGTCAAAAGTTATGCCCTCTCTTTTATTTATGATTGTAATAATTTGAGTCTCTTTTATTTTTTATTTGGTCAATCTAAATAAATGTTATCAATTTAGCTATCTTTTCAAAGAATCAACTTTTGGTTTCATTGATTTTCTCTATTATTTCGTATTATTATTTGTTTTATTTCTGCCTTATTCTGTATTGTTTCCTTTCTTCCAATTGCTTTTGATTTAGTTTGCTGTACTTTTCCTAGTCCCTTAAGGTTGAAGATTAGGTTATTAAGTTGAGGAATTTTTTTTTAATGTAAGTAACTATAGCTATAAATTTTCCTCTTAAGCACTGTGTTAGCTTCATCCTTAACGTTTGGTGTGTTGTTTTAATTTTCATTCTTCCCAAAGTGTTTTCTAATCCTTTATTTCTTTTTTGACCCACTGATTATTTAAAAATATATTATTTAATTTCCACATATTTGTGAATTTTCCCCATTTTCCTCCTGTTATTGATTTCGAATTTAACTCCATTGTGGTCAGAGAACAAACAACATATGATTTCAATCCTTTTTTTAAGTTTTTAAGTCTTGTTTTATGGTCTCTCATATGCTCTACCTATGAGATTATTTATGTGCACTTGAGAAGAATGTGTATTCTGTTGCTGATGGGTCAGATGTTCTACAGATGTCTGTTAGGTCTAGTTTGTTTATAGCATTGTTCAAGTCTTCTTTTATTTATTGATCTTCCAAGTTGTTCTACCCATTATTGAAAGTGGGGTATGGAAGTCTCCAAATATTATTGTTTATTTCTTTCTTCAATTCTATCAGTTTTTGTTTCAGGTATATTGGGTTCTGTTGTTAGATGCATATATGTTTATATTATTTTATATTCCTGGTGGATTAACCCTTTTATCATCATGAGATGTTCCTCTTTATCTCTAGTAACATTTTTGTTCTAAAGTCTTTTATTATTAGATCCATTCTAGTTCTTTTTGTCATGTGCATGGTATATTTTTTTCATCCTTTTTCTTCCAATTTACTTTTATTTTCTAATATCAAGTGTGTATTCTATAACAGGTGGTTAGATCTTTTTTTTAAATCCAATCTGACAGTCTCTGCCTTTTGATTAGATTACTTAAAGTATTATTGATACAGTTGGATTTCCTTCTGCCACTCTGCTTCTTGTTTTTTGTCTCATTCCTTTTGTTCCCCTATCCCTCCCTTATTGCTTTCTTTTGCATTAGATGAATATTTTCTAGCATAATATTTTAATTCATTTAATAATTGCTTAACTAATAGTTTTTTAGTTTTCTCTTAGTGGTATCTCTAAAACTTACAATATATATCTTAATTTATCAAACTCTACTTCAGATTTATATTAAATTAATTACAATGTTATATAGAAACCTTATTCCTATACAGCTCTACTCTTTCTCCCATTTTCTGTGCTATTGTTATACATGTTATTTTTATATATGTTACATATCCAACAATATATTGTTATAATTACTTTAAATCATCTTAAGTCTTTTAAAACGCCTAAGAAGAGGAAAACAAATACATAGTTATAGAATTTGTTAAATTAACCCTTTTATTTATTCTTTCTAGTTCTCTTCACTTCTTCCTTTGGATTAGAGCTACCACCTAGTGTCATTTCCTTACCACAATACAGCTTTGTTCCCACCCACATCATTTGTCCAGTTATTGTCAAAAAATACTGTGTTTCTATATATTACAAGCCCAAGAATGCAATAATATAATTAGTTTCATTCATTTGCTTTTTCAATCAGTTAACAGAAGAAAGTAGAAATATGTAGTTATATCAACTTTTGGAAACACCTACATAATTAACTTTATCATTGTTCTTTGTGTTGTGCGTATGTAGATTAAAATTACTGTATAGTATCACATACTTTCAGCCTGAAAGATTTCCTTTAGTATATCTTGTAAGGCAGGTCTGCTAGCAACAGTTATTATCTATCTATCTGGGAATGAATTTATTTTGCTTTCCTTTTTTCAAAGATAATCTTTCTGGATAGAAGATTCTTCTTTTATTTTGTGTATGGGTCATGAAAACTTTCCTATTTTTTCACATATTTTGTAATTTTTCATTGATGACTAGAAAATATTGCAGCAACTCTGAATACTGATACTCTTCTCCAGAACTCTCAGCCTGCCTAGAATAGAATTGCTGCAACACAGGGCTCTAAAGAATGAGAAATTCAGCAATCTCCCCTCCCAGGATGAAATCGTAGCCCAGCCAGGGAGCAAGGGAGAAAGAAAAGGCCCCTCTTCTTGGCTACATCTGCCCAATGCAGAGCTTCTGTAAATGGAGCAGAGGAGGAAAAGGGGTTATAGAACAAGGCCGTCATTCAAATGCTACAGACTCTCATTATTTTTCTTGAAATTTGTTAGATTTTCTTCTTTTTAGTAGCTTGAAATATAATTTACATATCATACAATTCAACTATTTAAAGTATATAATTCAAGTTTTCAGTATATTTACATTAATTTCCATAACCATAATTTTAAAACACTTTCATCATCCCAAAAAGAAACCGCACACCCATTAACAGTCACTCCCCATTTTCTCCCAACTCCTCCGGCCCTAGAGGTCAACTTTCTATCTCTACAGATTTAACTATTCTGGATATTTCATATAAATGAAATCACATTTTATGTGACCCTTTGTTTCTGGCTTCTTTCACTTAGCTTAATATTTTTAAAATTCATCCATATTTTACCACTGACCAGTACTTCATTTCTTGTTATGCATGAATAATATTCCATTGTATGGATACATCAACTTTATACATCCAACAGTTGATGAACATTTGGGTTAGTTCAATGCTTTTGATGCTATAAAAAATGTTATAAACATTTGTATACAAGTTTTTAAGTGGATGTATATTTTCATTTCTATTGGGTATATGCCTAGGAGTAAACTTCCTAGTTTTCCATAGTGGCAGCATCATTTTTACATTCTCAACAGCAGTATATGAAGATTCCAATTTCTCTACATCCTTCCTAGCAATTATTATTACCTATCTTTTTATTATATTCATCTTAGTATATATGACAAAATATGCCATTATGATTCTGATTTGCAATTTTTTGATGATGAATGATATTGAGCATTTTTTCATGTTTTATAGGCCATTTGTATGTTTTCTTTGAAGAAGTCTGTTCAGATCTTTTGTCCATTTTTCAATTGGGTTTTTGTCTTTATTGTTGATTTATAAGAGTTCTTTATATATTCTAAATAAAACTTATTAATCATATACATGATCTGCAAATATTGTTTCCCATTCTATGAGTTGTCTTTTCATTTTTTCTGATAGTTTCCTTTGGAGCACCAATGTTTTTAATTTTAACAAATAGTAAATTTTTCTTGAATGAAAGTTTCCCCTTTGCCCTTAGGACAATTTCCACAACTTAACACAATTTTTTAAGAATTTTTCACCAGTTAAGTTATTGTTTTGCCAGGCAGAAGATTCACCAAGTTCCTTATTCCATCAACCCAGAAGTTCTTCCCTACAATATATTTTAATATCCTAAAGTTTTAATTCTTTTGAGGCCTTATTATTGAGCATTTTCCTATAGTTATGATTTAGTAATCTTTCCAGAGAAACTCCAGCATTATATTCACAAGTTATATATGCATGTGAGCATACACGTACGTGCACACACACACACACACACACACACACACACACACACACCCTCTGTTATTTAAATATATATTATCTTTAATGTGCATCAAAAATTCTGCAAATTAGAACCATTTTACAAATGAGCAAACAGATTATCAAGGACAATATCACTAGGGGTCACATAACAATTATGAGATAGGACTGAGATTAAAACCCAGATCAATCTGTCTCCAAAATACTTGTTCTTTTTATTATGCCATGTTGACTGAGGTGAAGATCCCATCAATATCAAGGGATAAGAATTTACAGAAAAAATAAATATACATTGAGCTGTGAGCCGCTTCAGGGGTATTTTTAGGAGACAGTAATGTGGCAGCAGTCATCGAGACGAGACTACCTCTTTTGGCAGACACTTCTCCAACCAGAACCAGACCAGGAACTGTTGGGAGAACTACATGGACTTCCACCACTGTGACAACACAATGACCACTAAATGGGGTGATGTCTCCGTGTGCAAACGGTACCGTCATATACACAAGTCTCTCTGCCCCATATCCTGAGTGTCAGCCTGGGATGACTACAAGGCAGAATGCACATTTCCTGGGAAGATCTGAACTGGCTCCACCCACCTCTCCTCTGTCCTCCATCCTTCTCTGAGGGAGGTGAAGGGGTATATTTTACCCTGGGATCTTGAATCATGCCTTAACAAATAATAAATACTTGTTGAAAAAAATAATAAATGGAGAAAGCCAGACAAATTGCATACTTGGAGTCTGCTCAATATAAGGATGCAATTAAATTTCTAGTTCAACAATAATTCTCCTCTTCCAAGTACAGGGCTCATTCCTAACTAAAATATAAGCTAATAATTTCAATACCATTATAGTTTAAAATCAAATTTAATGTCAAATTAGCCAGGAAACACTGACCAGTATAAAATTTTTCAAAGAATAAAGTAGAGGTTAGATCAATGACAAGGCTTAAGAAGAGTTAACTACACCTGAAAGTTGCTATTACATTTATAACTAGTACATTATAATTTTCTGCAAGGTAACTAAGAGTCATAATATAGCCAACAAAAATTTTATTTATATTTAATAGTTATGTTTATGAACCAGCTAATGACCAGAAAAAGTGTTCTTATTTTACAATTGACAAATTTTTTCCTAATAAATTGTTTTAGTTTTATAAATAAAATTTCCACTCTTCATTCATATTACAAAAGTGTTTATAGAGTTTTTTAAATGTGTATTATACTTATATTTAAATTTTGTTCCCAAAGCTTTTAGTTTTCTTAACAGCCTTTTGATGAGCAAAAAATTCTAGAATGAAAATAGAATCTATTGGCTAAATAAAGAAAATCTTTGGGTTAAAAACAAAGTGTGAAGGATAAAATACTAACTTTCTAATTTTTGATTAACATGTTTTACCATGTGATATAAACACTAAGTTTAGGTTAAATGTTAAATTGTTGACTTAACAAATATCATAATTCTATACATATCCATAGAAATTATTAAGGTGTTTTTTAAAATGAAATTAGCATTTAAAAGACAGATTGAACTTTTGAAACAGTTCTGAACATTTTTTTAACTCTAGTTTTTTAATTTTTAATTTGAATATATTTTAAGTCATTAGAAAGGAATTCTGTGTAAAAACAGGAACATCAGACCCTATAATAAACATCACATTCTTTTGCTCCACAGCTCTCACCTTTTCAATATATCTTCCACCTAGTTACGGTTACGTACCCAGTGCATCTTTAAGGACTCAAGGAAAGCTTGCTCGGCTGAACTGAATTCGATCTGGTTAGGTTTCATAACCATCACTACCTGCAGCATTTCATTGAGCATATTAATGATAGCTAATATCTCTTCATAAAACCATTTACTATTTCTTTCTTTCTTTCTTTCTTTCTTTCTTTCTTTCTTTCTTTCTTTCTTTCCTTCCTTCCTTCCTTCCTTCCTTCCTTCCTTCCTTCCTTCCTTCCTTCCTTTCTTTCTTGTCTACGTTGCTTCCATGAATGTAAGCATATTCTATGATTCCAGTTACTTATTTCATATGATGAAATGTTACCCTCCTTTATGTAGCTTTACAACTAGTTTATTTTTCAGTAAATGCTACCTTCCAATCTAACCATGAGCTTTAATATCTCTCTCTCTCAATCTCTCTCTCACACACACACATACACACACATGCACACACACACACACACACACACTACCAGTTTACGTTTTCGAAGGTCAAAAATTAGATTTGGATTTTCAAAACTTAATCATTTATATAAGAATAAATTTCAAAAAGCTTTATGCCCACATTATAAATTTAGGAAGACAGCCATATAATAAACATTTAAATATACAAATGCAAACACATACATACACAGATTCGATGAATACGATATACTTAGAAACTTAGTATTTAGTTTAATAATATAAATGTTTAAAGGCCACTAAGAGAAACAGAAAGTGATGTTTATATTATCAAAGACAATGCTCATATATAAATATTACTACTATTCCTGGTGAAAAACAGGAATCAACATTTTTTTGTAAAATTCAGAATACAGTATTTTTAGCCCGTTAATTCTGAATGCCTTCTTCAAACTAAAAAATGTCCTTCTAAAGCAAACCTAATAGATCATTTGAAGCAAAATATTATCAAGAAACACTAACTTTACCACAAAGTATAATAATCCAAAATCCTATCTAATGTTAGCAATCATTATTATATATAAGCAGCAAAGCCTCCAAAGTATAGAGAAAAAATATACACTTGACCATTTTCAATCAGAAGTTCTTTAGAGAATAAAATATTCCTTGAGCAAAACCTCATGAGAACCAGAATTCCCCTTCCAATATATGGTCTCTCCTACAGCTGTACCTAAATATTACTGAGTGGCAGAAAAACAAATCTCAAGAAATGATGGACTTAAAAAAATTTCATTGTAGAAAGCACAAAGCAAGTTCTAATAATACCAATTTGAAAATGATAGTTGCCCAGCTTTGAGAGAACAGATATAAAAACTCACAGTAACGACTAAAAGACCTGACTGAATCTGTTGGGCCTCTGATGGGCTTTATTAAGCATGATCACTAAGCAGCTTAAACTAGAAAGTCAGTTTTATTTAATAGTTAATTAAATCATTGTTAAATTCATAGATTTAGAAATTAATGGTTCAATTTTAATCAAAACTTTTTAAAGTCAAATTCAATAGTGTATAACACAGAACATGAAACTAATTTTGTTAAATCCTTAGATGTACAATGTTAAAATTCCATTAATTCTATGACATTAAAGATAATACATTATTCATTTACTAATCATACCTTTTACATCCATAGGTTGAATAGGAGGAATTTTATTAATATGAGAGTACAATAAAAGTTGGCAGGATTTATATTTTTGACTTTTCCAAAATATAAATGGTAGTTGTATTACATGTCTTTACACAGGGGAGCTATCGCTTTCCAACTAGTTTATTAACATTTTGTGTATCCTAACCAAGATGATCTCTAAGGCCTCTTCCAAGTCTAAAAGACAATAATATACTACACTGCATCATACAACTGTTACTTTTAAGTCTCAAAACTTCCTCAAGTCTTTGTATATTATTAATAACACCCTGATCTCACTAGTAAACCTATGGAGGAAAGTGGCCTTAATTTTCTCTTGCAATGCTACAGAGAAAATAAAAACCAAGACTTGAATAATGGCCATGAACATTATCTAAGCTAGAAAACAAGCTGTTACCTCAAAGGGAGAGAAAAATTACCTGTAAGTAATGTATGCTTCCCATCTATAGTCTATAAAATACTCAAAGTACTATGTTCAAAAGAAATATAACTGGGAAAGACACACTAGGTTATATAGAATCATGAAATGTCATTAACATAAAGTTTCATTTCCAAAAGCAAAAGATAAAAGCTTCCCCCGCTTAAGTCATTTTCTCTTTAGTCAAAAACAACTATAAATTCAAAGCAAAAATAACATCCAGACTGAGGATGCAGAACTAGAAAAACTCTGCTTTTTATAATTTAAAATTTTTAATTTGACAGATATCTCTTCAGAGAAAAATTTTTAAAAACTTCCCCCCAAAAGGCTAATAATCTATTGAAAAAAAAAGCAATAAAGGAATATGTACAAGAAAAATGTATTTAGGAAAAGTAATAGATAAATTTTTTATAAAAAGAAAAACATACTATTTAATAGTGTTTCCATTAAATAAATTTTCATTAAGTAATTTTAAAATTCATATTACAGTCATGTAAAGATAGAGAGCAACTATTCTAATAAGCACAAAACAGAACCAGTTAAAAGAGAAAGCTAAAAATAATGAAGGAAAATAAAGAAAAGAAAACAGAAAGATGGAAGAAAATAAGATATAAAGCTTGGGGCTTAAGAGAAATGAAAATAAGAGAGGAATAAATAGTTAGGTTGAAACATATAAACTGTTAATCACTTAGGTTACAACCTGAATAAGTTTTCTGAACATCCCATTAGCTCCTCAGCAAAGAACTATTCACAGATCTGCAACTGCTTTTAGTAATGCATCAAGCTTTGAAGAAACAATCTATAAACTTCAGCAGTATGATCAAAACAATAGCGTTGTAGAGAATAAGTGCCAAAGGCCCAAACAAACAAAAGGAGGCTGCTAGTGAGAGGCAACTTGCCTTATTTCAGATCATTCATCAAACTGGAAAAGTTAAAAAATAAAAACTTGTTGGCACCAAATAAAATCTTTAATCACAAAGCAACCATATCCTCAGTGGTGAATTAAGCCAGTCTTTTTTTATTTTGTATCTAGTCAATGGAGTGTCAGAAGGCCAGAATTAGGAGGATGCATGCAATATAACTAGTGACTCTGTCTTCAGCTGTTGCATTCTCAGTTACAACTCTGGCTCACTTTCAAAACTATTGAGTACAATATCTAA
Source organism: Macroglossus sobrinus (assembly GCA_004027375.1). Lineage (NCBI taxonomy): Eukaryota > Metazoa > Chordata > Mammalia > Chiroptera > Pteropodidae > Macroglossus > Macroglossus sobrinus. The sequence continues at coordinate 1,431,404 of PVKZ01000089.1, read as the reverse complement.
TAAGTAAGCAGACCAAATCCAAGACTCAGCTAAATGACTCTGATGTGCTTTTCTCCACCACTAATTCACCCTCCTGAACCAGGAATTAAAAAGTGGGATAGCCCATGAAATTTAGGGTAGCACATAACAGTAAACGCACACCAAGAGTATATGCGACACAGAAAGCTCTGAACTTTCTAAAGCCTCAGATCCCAAGTATGCAAACAATAAATTAAACCACACAGCAAGCAACAATTCAATCCCTGAGTCAGAACACATTGAATATCTTGAGTTGAGTGTAGACTGTATATAATATTGGATCATTTGAAAATGAGAAAGAATTGCCATTTATCCCATCATTACCTTTCTATCTGGGCAGCACTGATCTGGCCACCTCTTCTTAATATAACCTGGAGTTTCCACCTTTTTTAACAAGGAGGAAAAATACTAATTTCTCTCAGTAACTGATAATAAGAATGGTAGGGCTTAATTGAAAGTCAAGTAGTCAAGTCTCTAGAAAGGTACGTATATGGGAACAAGACAAAGAGGAAGTAGGGTATTACTATAGAATTTATGTCCTCCCTGTTAGGGTTCACAGAAAATTGCAGAGTAAAAGTATGCTGCACCAACCAAAGAAATCCACCAAACACATGTCTCTTGAGGCAAGTACTATAGTAGAATTGTGGTATGTGAAATGAATTAAGTTAACCTCAATACATTCATCATAACACATCACAGTTTGGTGAGTGTTATAATGAAGATGCTAAACTAAGTACTAAAGAAACACAACGTGGGGAAAGGGAAGAATTCTGACTTTAGGTGGATGATTAAGTAGGGAAAGATGGACTCATGAAAAGCTTCACAGACAGCAAGGTATCTGAGAGAGATGTTATAGAATATATAGGTATTTGCTAATGGAAAAGAAGAGAAGGAGCATTTTAGTCAATGTGGGTTAAAAAAATGAACAGTCTTAAAAAAAGCAAGATGATACGATATACATAACATGTTTAGGAAGCCAAGAGTACTTTCATATGGCTGAGGCAAAGCAATGGCAAAAGAAGAAGCCTGAAAAGTTAACATGAAGCCCAAGGAAAGGGCCTTAGACAAGAAGATAGACTTCACTCTGAAAGCAACAAGAAGACATTGATTGTTTTTTGAATAAAGGATAACAAAAACAGATCACTATTTAGAAAGATGAGTTTGATGATGACGTGAAAGCTAGATTATTTGGGAGTGGGGACAAAGCGATCAGCTATAAAATTATTACAAAAGGGAATCTTTGAAATCATTAAATCTATTAATTATAAATCCTGATCCCCCATCCACCCAGGTAATGACGTTTTATGCACCTTAAAATAAAGAAATAAGTAAAAACCACTGAATAAAATTTGAAACACTCTACAATGTTCAGAGTTTTCACTAATTCAATTAGCTTTCCCAATTATTCCAAAAAAAATGTTTTATTATATACATCTTAGCTGTAATCAGCATGTCCAGTTTTGAAATTTTATAACAATGTCACTAAAATTACTTTCATACTGCTATCTCATGGCATGTTGTAAGGAAAAAACTTGTTAAACATCAAATCTGACCCAATAAAATAATTGCCATAGGGTTTTCTTTTTTTATACTTACCATTACAAGTTCTTCCTGTAATTCACTGCAACTTTTTTCATTATACTGGAGTCTCTTTGAAAGATCTATAATTACTTTCTTCTGTTCTTCAATCTCTTCATTTAGTTGCTTATTTTTGGAGAAATACTCTCTTTCTAATCTGAAAAGTTAAAGTGTCAGAATGAGTTTTTCAAATATGCTTTTATCAAGTCCTATTATACACCTTTAAGACAGACAAGTGGCAGATGTACTATATAATATGATTTCAGGCCAATAGGCATTTACAAGTAACCTCTCATTTTTTCAAATAAAAAGAATTGCCATTCTTAAATGAAAGACTCTAGATGAACAATACATCCTTCCTTGTTAGCAGAGATTTGTACTCTGCCCAATGTTAGAAGCAAGATACATTTAGTGTTGATTTGGCCTAATCATTGTTTTTGATGAACAAAATCCACTCACCACAGTTCATTTAGTTCAGAAACTGCCTCAAGACACAAAACAGTCCTATCAAACAATTTACAAGTTAAAGAATAACATAAGAAATGAAATAAATGTTTTATTCCTGCATGTCTATACAAATAGAACTGATGTGGTAGCATGGAAAATCTGAAAGTAAGAATAATTAAAAATCATTCATATTCACTGTAAAAACACATAAATTTCTCTTCAAAGGATCTTCCTTCCCATTTAAATTTTGCTCAGGCTGGCATTAAACTGTATTTACATTCTTGCATGCACATCTGATGAAAGGTAGCTTGGAAGTATTCTAGTTTCAAATTTGCTATAGATAATCCACCAAATGACTTCAGAATTCTTGACACTTGAACTGAATGAATAGCCAACTGAACTATAAAAGAAGGTAAATAGCAAAAAAAAAAAAAAAAAAAAAAGACATTTCCAGAATGCAAGTTTTCAAGTTTTTCCTCTGTTGTATATTTTCTCAAAAATTTATTTTGCAAGAAAGGAAATCAAACGAGGAAAAAGGCACAAAATCAGCAACAAGCGATCCAACATTGAAGAGAAGCAGAAGGAATTCCAAGGAGGATGGTGAAAGGAAACCCCAGGATGACTGTGAAAAGTGAGCCAAAAAAGAACTCATCCAGAATGGAGAAGGTAGAGCGAGGAGTCCAGTAGTCTGAGTTTTCTTTCTCTGAGAAAACTTAAATATGATAGAATTTCTGAAGTGTAAAAACACAATGTGAGATTTTCAGTTCTGTTAGAGTTTAAGAATAACTTAGTGAGAGGGAAAACAATGGCGTAGATGATAGAGGCTCTGTTCATCCCTCTAGCGACCAAATCATAGTTGTGATGGAAACAAGGAGCAGCAGCAAGGAAAAATCACCTGGAATCTAGAGGAACAAGCCATACAGCTAGGGAGAAATCTAAGAAATCATCCTGCAATGGCAGAAGGTAGAATGGGGTGAGGACACGGGACTGCCTGGTCTCCATCAGCTGAGATGGAGGCAGCGGCAACAGCCGACTTGTCTTAAAGGGACAGCGTCCCCAAGTGGATTTTCACAGTGACAGACCTGCTCACTCTGAGCACCAGTGCCGATTTGGCTGCACGCAGCAGACAGCAGAGACTTACAGGGAGACACTGCTGAAGTGAAGGCCAAAGGGAGACTCACTCTGTAGAGAAGCGCCGGCAGTATCTACTGCTCCCTTTTGAGTCCTCTCCCATACCAGCACCACCATAGCATAATGTCATCAAACTGGATAACAAAGGTCACTCTGCCTAGAGAATTCCCTCTGGATTCCCCAGAGGATTCCGCCTCCCCCAACTCATGGCCCCACCCAAGTCACTTCCAGGTATATCCTTGCTGAGCAGCACCTAGACTTACACTGAAGGCAGCTGGTCTCAGTTTCTGGCGTGGCCTTTTGAGGTAACTATAACCACAGCATTTGTAAATTGCTTGCTGAATCTTAACAGGTGGCCTCAGAGGGGTTGAGGCTTGGGCTAAATTTGGCCTGTAGCTGAACCCCTCTCAGGACTGTGCCAATGGCCACCTTCTTTACATATCCACACTAATAAGACCAGAAGACTTAGGAGCTTTGCTTAGTACATAGAAACAGACACGGGAAGGCAACCAAAATGGGAAGACAAAGAACTGGAAACCATATGAGAGAACAGAACAGAGATCCACATATAATGAGGTCAAGTAATCTAACAGATGCAGAGTTCAAAACACTGATTATAAAGATGCTCAGTGAACTTTTGGGAAGTATAGATAAATTCAGTGAGAACGTCAATGAAGAGATAAAATACATAAAAACAGAAATGGAAATTATAAAAGGGAACCAGTCTGAAATGAATAACATGTTATCTGAGATGAGAAGTATATTAAATGGAATAAACAAAGGAATAAACAAGGTGAATAAAGAAAAAGATCAAATGCACTATCTAGAGGACAGGAAAACCAAGAACATGAAATCAGAATGGCAAGAGATAAGATGCCAAGACTACAAAAATAATTTAAGGAGCATATAGGACAATAGTAAAGGTCCAATTATCTGTCTGATTGGCATAACTGAAGAAAATCAAGATGTTGAACAGCTGTTTGAAGAAATAATGATGGAAAACTTCCCTAACCTGGTGAAGGAAATAAACATAAAACCCCAGGAAGCTCACAGAATTCCAAACTTCAGGAATCCAAAGAAGCCTGCACCAAGACACATCATAATTAAAATGGCAAAGGTTAAATACAAATAAAGAATATTAAAAGCAGCAAGAGAAAAACAGATAGTTACTTATAAGGGAACACCCATAAGACTGGCAACTGATTTCTCAAAAGAAACTATACAGGACAGAAGGGCTTGGCAAAAAACATTCAACAGGATGAAGACCCAGGATCTATAACCAAGGATACTTTATCCAGCAAAGCTATAAGTTAGAGTTGAAGGAAAGATAAAGAGCTTCCCAGACAAAAATAACCTCAAGGAATTTATCACCACCAAGCCAGTATTACAGGAAATGTTGGAGGGACTTCTTTAAGAAAAAATACAAAAGACTCACTTCAGATTAAAAGACACACACAGACTAAAAGGAAGAGGATGGAAAAAGATACTACTTTGATGAACCTAGAAGGTATTTAAGTCCGACAGAGAAAGATAAACACTATATGATTTGACTTATATGCGGAATATAAAGAATAAAAAGAACAAATTAATCAAAAACAGACTCATAAAGATAGTGGACAATTTGGTGATGGACAGAGGGGAGGGATTTTGGGGGGCTGGGAGAATGGGGTGAAGGGTTAAAGAAGTACAAATTAGTAGCTGATGGATTAGTAGTCATGGGGATGGGGAGCACGACATAGGGAATGCAGTTAGCATTAATATGTTGACTATGTGGAGGGTCAGGGGAGGGAGGGGAGCAACTGGGGGGATAGTTTTATGAACTATATTGATGTGTAACCAATATACTTGAAACTAATTAAAATAAATAAATTTAAAAAATAACTTAGTGATTGGTGTACATAAACTAATCCAATTTAAAATGAGGTAATTATTAACTATTCATTTATTTGATGATTCAGCAAATCATTATTTAACAGCTTTTATGTGCTAGGCACTATTCTAGGTATTGGGAGACAGCAATGAATAAAACGTAGTTCCTCTCCACATAAGAAGACAGACAACACACAAAACAATATAATAAAATGGGCTATAATGAAAAACAAAGATGAACTACCCAAAAAAAGTTGTAGAAAAAAAGTACCCAAAAATATAACCCTCTTAAAAGATGGGAAGAGGGAATGAGTAAGTGTGTGGAAGAAGGGTACAGAGGAGATAAATAATATCAAAGGTGGAGAATGAAAACAATGGCAGAATATGAATGTTATTTAGAAATATGAAGTTAAATCAAGAAACAGCAATAAGAATTAAAAGTGGTCTCGAATGAGTAGAAACTGGCGGTAGAGAGCTATGAGCACAAAACTGCTATTTTTCATGAGCTTAACATTATTTTACTTTTAGACTACATACAAGTATGTTACTATATTTAGAACTGTTAGTTGGTGCTTATGGGAATACAAAATTCAAGTAAAATTTTTCAAGCACTAAAACATAAATAACAGCAAAACAAAACAAAACAAAAAAAACTGCTCTGGAATCCAATCAGAAAAGTACATGGCTTAAAATCTTAGAGCTTAATTGTTAGCAAGTATCTTAAAATTTCTCTAGTCTAGTCTCTGCAGGACTCTCTTCTTCAATATCCATGACAGAGAATCATCCACCCTCTCTTTTGAACTTCCCAAGGCAGGCAGCTCACTAGTTCCTCACTAGTTCCTTTCACTATTGGAAAGCTTTAATTGCTGCAAATACGATCTGACTTCTTACTGTTTCACTTGTAGGTTCTAATCAAAGCAACATTCTATATAAAGGTCCTTGAAACATATTTATATGTAAATGTGCAGACTCAGGCAATGGTTCAAAGGTAATAAAGAAAGACCTTTGAATAACACTCACAGAATGTCACTTAAGTCATCCTAGAGGAAGCAAGGAAATTGAAAATATTATAAGCATTACTAATAAAGGTAGTATAGTTAAAAAGTTATAAATTTTTTCAAACTTTTATCTTCCAAGTGCTATCTTTATGACTTTTGCCACACTCATAATAATTCTGTTTAAATAATAGTCTTAACTCACTTAAGTTAAATGAAGATTTTAAAAGGAATCTTAATATTATTACTGTAAATGGCAAACCATGATCAATTTGTCATGAATAAAAATGAACATTAAAAATAAATATATAACTAATTACCAACTTATTACCATGTCACATACCAGTGGTGGGGAAATAGGGGGAAATGGTTTAAAATGTCTACTACTGACTTTTTTTTTTTGGAAACATTTAAAAATTATAAACTTCTGAAAGCATTGCACAGAATGTTCTAAATGAAAAGCTTTTGAATTGAAAAAGGTTAAAATCAGTAGGAGTCAGAAAGATCCTGACTTTGCCACTTACTAGCTGTGTGTCCTTACCCTCATTAAGCCTCAATTTCCACACCTGTAAAAGAGATAAAAAGAGTAGCTAACACATAGGGTGTTGTATAAATTAAATGAAACCATGCAATGCGAGGCATGAAGGGAGACACAGTGCATGCTAGCCACCAGTAGCAGTATTACTCCTACTATCATTTTCACAGGTTGAGAAAATTTCAAACATTATCCATCTCCACACAGACCATTTTAGGTGGCCTAGAAAATCAAGGTCGTTAAAGATACTATACTACCTCAGCAGATATAATATAAAATACATTGATATATTTATTTTCTATTGTAAGAACTGTATTTCTGAGACTACTTGGAATAGCCATTATACTTCAAAACCCAAAAGAGTATTTCTATATTTACCTGTACAATGAAGTGTAGTTATGTATTATGAAATCCCTTACCCCCAATCTACCACTGACATTAATAAGAGCTTTAACTAAAATACTACACCTTCATACTTATATAGGTTTCATAAGCTCTATATATTAATTTAGAGAATTTTACAGTAAAACACTTACAAACTTAGTTTTGCAAAGCTCTCTTGTGCATTATGCTTTTCTCGCTCATATGCACTTTCAACTTCTTTGAATTCATTCTTGATCATTTCCAAATCAGCAACAGCTTCTGCTTGGCTAGCCTTTTCCACCTGCAAAGCTCCTTCAAGGTCTCGAATCCGTAACTACAAGGTGACAGAGAAGTAATTAAAAGCAAGCAGGGAAATGCTATTCAATATCAAAATGAATAGAATACTTTATCAACAGCAGATTATCATTCATCCAAAAATTTCTTTCTGCTCTGGTTTAAAATAAACAAAATAAACAAAAGTCTGGAAAATAAACAAAAGACAGTTCATTTCCTTTCTCAACATGTTTAATGCAAGGGAGGAATAGTGGGGGAAAAAAGACTCATCTGTGCTGTGGAGAAGGATAGGCTGATATGATATAACCTGTCCCATCCAAGTGCCTAATTTTGATCTATTAATCCATTTGGATGTTTCTTTTATAAAACATAATAAATTGTGGTTTTTGAAAACAAAAAAAAACTATTCTTTCCCTTGTATGAAAAACATCGTTACATGAACATCTTTATAAGCCTAAGAAAGTTAACAGACCTTTTATTCCTGGAGATTTCTTACTGTAGAAAGTAAACTTTTCATCATCGAATAATAATATTTGACTGAAATATTTATGGGTATAGTAATATGATATCAGGGACTTGCTTCAAAAGAATGTGGGGGTAGAGAGTGGAGGAGAGTAATAAATAAAACACAATTGGCCTAAGGTAAAAATCTTAAAGCTAAGTAACAGGTATATGGGAGGTTCATTTTACTATTCTGTTTTTGCATATACTTGAAATTTTACATAATATAACATTTTTAAAAACTAGAGTTCCTATGGATATCAACAGTAGAATAAAGTGCATTCCCATAAAAGAACAATACGTAGCTGTAAAAAGGGGGCAAAACAACTTTTATATATTAACAACTGTTAATATATATTGAAAAGATCATAGTGTATAGTATGCTTTATTTTTAGTAAACAAATGGATAAAATAAGTAACAGGCAAGAGGGTAAAGTATAGGAGGGAGGGAAATGAAAGCGAGAGTTCTTGATTGTTTATATTATTTTGATTTTTGAACTATGTCGGTATTTTATCTTTACACGTAAAATAAAATTAAAAATAAAAAAGTTTGTTAAAGTTCAAAAACGAGGGTTAGAAAAAATGCTTCACATTAGAAAATGAACTTCAGAAACATAAGACTTGGGTTTGAATCACAGCTCTGCAAATTAACTTATGTAACCTTGGGCATATTACTGAAATTCCAAAACCTGAGGTTCCTCATCTGAAAACAGTAAACAGTAACAACAACAACAACAACAATATACTATCTACTCTACAGGGTCACTACAAAGATATAATAAGATAATATTTATTTAATATTAATATATTTATTTAATAAATGTTTAGATAAATATTAAGCACTTAATATGTGTTGTGCTAGTGCTCAAGATATATATAATAATCATGAAAAGTACAAAATCTCAGTTCTTGAGGAACTGAGTCTTAAGAAGAAGAAAGACCACAATAGCACATGATAAGTGCCTCCTATCACAGTACCATGCACAAAGGGCCATACAATCAGAGAAGAGCCTGATCATATGTTCTGTTCTGCAGGGCATAAGCCTCCCAGAGATGGCAAAAGACAACCTGAGTTAGGAAAGGTGAATTCACCAAGAAATACAACTTAGGATAATATGAAAATGGCTCATAAATTAATCTATACAAATAATAACCATCAGAAATCTTATTTCTAATGACACAAACATATTTTGGAATATTTAAAACATTTATTTTTATACTAAAGTAAGGAATAGATGTAGACTGGATATATAGATACAACTTTGTAAATTTTTCAATTTGGTTTTTTAAACCATTTTTATTTGCATTTTTTTTCTAAATCCAATGTTTACAAGTAAAACAAATATAGGAAACATTTTCTTCTGACTACATTGGTATCTTCTTTCAGAAAACAAGCACTCAGTCACAAATGACAAACCAATCCAACTGAAAGAAAAGTCTACTTCAAGTGAACAGTCTTGAGTCAACTCCTCTCACTCTACTTCCTCATTGTTATGACACAGTATCCAAACGAATTTAACAACAGAATACTTCAAACATATTTAACTACAGTTTAAAAGGTGGTGATTAATTACAACTATTCAGTGGTCTCATTTCCTTTTAATCAAGTCTAAGACTAAATTTTACTAGGTGTACCTCACTGAAAACACTTGTCAATATTTCATAGATATAAGGTTCAAATATAACTTTTGCTCTTTTCTAAGTCATAGCACTAAGATCTAAACATTAATTTTCAACTATATAAGTAGAAAATACATGTAATAATTTTCATTTTTAGAGCTATTAACTATATATTCCTGGTGATGTGATGTAGGCACAATAAAAAAACTTAATTTTGAATCATACTTCTTTCATGAATTTAAAATTTCAGTTTTATTGCTTATTGATAACATTTTGAGTGATCTAATAATTTTAAAAAAGAAAAAGCTTAACTTACATAAATTTGTTTAACATACAGACACACTCAAATACATGGGTTTGAGAATTTTTCAGGTCAAAGGAGAATTCCATTAAAGATAAAAGTTAAAAATATATTATAAAATTCTTACAAGTTTAGTTGCACCTTATGTTAAGACCTATTTAGACAATAAGGTGAAACTGCAAATTCTAGTAATAAAAATTTAATATAGGAGAAAAATCTAAGGCTTAAAATAAAATCCAAATTAAATTTAAAAACTCAGACTCATGGAAATTTATGTAAAATGTTATTTACAACATAGGCTGTGTCTGCAGGTCAGACATGATCCATCCATGGGCAGTAATTTGCCAAGCCCCAGTTAAAATGTGTCATTTCACTTAGAAATTCCTTCCAATTTTCTAAGAAAGGGAAAAAGACACTTTCCTTAGGATGCCTTCATTTAATTCTCCTCTCAGATTTAATCTTCTCTTTATTATGTTCCTATAGTATTTAGTATTTCATATTTCTATCTATACATCTATCTGTATATCTGTGTCTATATAACATTTCTGGTAATGAAATATAAATCCCAAAAGAAGCTCTTTTGCATTTATGCCTTCAGCTCTTAATATAATGATAGATAATATGCACAGGATGTACACTCAATATATGAAGGTGCATATTTTTAAGTTTTTTTCAAAAATAAATTCATTCCATGACTGTTATAAAAAGAACACTCTGATCAGCAAATCTTTCTATAATGGGACAGATGGTAAATATTCTGGACTTTGCAGGCCATAAGCTGTCACAACTATTCCACTTTGCCACTGCAGCATAAAAGCAGCCACAGACAAGACAAAAATTCACAAGCACAGGTAGTGGTGAGATTTGGCCTATGGGCAGTACTGTGCCAATTCCTCCTCTGATACAGTAAAGACTATCCTCGACTATATCCTTCCAGTAAAGAAAAAGTTTTTTAATGATATGCTCCCCATTCTAAATGCACACCTTAGTTCTCTGAACATAATGCTATTTTCCCCAGCTTAATAAAATCCATACCAAAAGAATCTGTTAACATTTTACCTGAATAATTTCAGAATTAAATTTTGATTCCAAATGTGCTGCTCTTTCTGCTTCAATATTTTCTTCTAACTTCCTCACTCGTAGAGTGGTTGCCTAAAGACAAAAGTTTAAACTTAGAAACACTGGTATTTCAAGTAGACATGAATGACCATATTTTAGCATTGTAATTAATAATTTAGATTACCATGGCCTCTTTTTTTATTTTCCAGGAGTATAAAAGTCATGTTAAAAAAACATGATCATGTGAAAATCATGCTCAGGAAGAATGTTCCAGAGATCACGTTTTCTTTTTTATTGAGGTATAATTTACATATAATAAACTACACATATTGAAAGAATATAATTTGATACGTTTTGACATATACATACACCCATGAAATCATTGGCATAATCAAGACAGGAAATATTTCCATTACCCCTAAAGAATCCTTGTGTCCCTTGTTAATTCCTTCATCCAGCCCTAAGCACCTCACCAGAATCCAGAAGTAACCACTTATCTGCCTTTTTTGCATTACAGATCAGTTTGTATTTTCTGAAATTTTATATAAATTGAATCATACACTGTGTTCTCTTTATTATCTAGCTGCTTCCTCCAAGTTTAATAATTTTGGGACTCATCCATGTGCTTGCCTGTATCAATAGTTCATTCCTTTTTATTGCTAAAGTGTTCCACTGTGTTGATATATCACAAATGGCGTATCTATCCACCTGTTGATGAACATTTGACTTGTTTCCAGTTTAGGCTATTACAAATCAAACTGCTAAAAGCATTTGTGCACAAATCTTTGTATAGCCATACACTTTCATTCTACGCTACACTAAATAGAAATAACTGGTTCAAATAGGTGTATGTTTAATGTTTTATAAAACTGCCAAAATGTTTTCCAAATTGCTTCCAATTTTACACATCCTCACCAGCACTTGGCATGGTCATTATTTTTGTTTCTTTTGGGGTTATTTTTTTGTGGGGGATAGATATGCAAAGAGGCATGTAATGGTATCTCATTTTAATTTCAATTTGCATTTCCCTAATGATTAATGATATTGAACGTGTTCTTTCATATATTATTTGCCATCTGTATATCTTCCTTGGCTAAGTATCTACTCAAATCCTTTCCCCATTTTTTAATTGGGTTGTTTTCTTAATGTGTTTTGAGAGTTCATTATGTAATCTAGAGATAAATCATTCCTTGAATATGTGATTTCTAAATATTTACTCCCAGTCTACAGCTTGTTTTTACAGTCTCTTAACAGTGTCTTTCACAAAGCAAAAGTTTTCATTATGATGAAGTCTAATTTATCTATTTTTCAGGCAGGAATGAGCTTCTGGCCAGAAGCAGAATTCAAAAGCTTTATTTTTTAATGTCATTTTTGTTGAGAAAATGCAACACTGGGAAGCACTGGATTCCTCCTCCCAACATGACCTAGCCTTGGTCATGACCGGAAAGCCTATTAGGAGCTGGGTAAGGAGGCCTATGAGAAGGCCCAGCTGCACATCTCAGGATAACAGCAGCAAAGAAAAATGAGGCCTAGACTCTTGTCTGTCAAATACAGATCGTTCAATGGAGATGGAAAAAGATATTACTAATTCGACTTCCTTTCCTCGATAAAATTTGGGCAAAAAATAAGTTTGTATTTGTTATAAACACTCTTATCATTTAATCGAAGCTGATTTTTTTTTTAAATGTTCAGTTTGGTTACTTTGATTTTTCCACTTTTGTTCCACCGTTTCATTTTTTTACAGAGGTGGGAATGGATTACAATGAGAAGAGTCATAAATAAAAACTGGTAGTCTGTGAATAAGTAAGAAATTACTATAGTTTTTTTCTGAGCAAAGCATATTTGTATAATGTCTGTTATAGTGCAAAGGATAAACACAAATATCCCTTCTCTATAGGCCTTTTTAGATACCACTTGCCTTCATAGTCAGAAAGCAATTCAGCTTGGGGATTTAATCACTCTGTTTCAAGAACACAAAAGTCACAAAATATTTTTTACACTGGATTATTTGCTTTAAGTTTCGCAACTCTGTCAATTATATTTCTTAATAAGTTACTACACTAGAAAAGACTTCTCTCCAGAGGGCAGAAAAAACAGTAAGTCCAAATATCATCCTTTGGGATCTAAATTGCATTTAGAGCCAAAAGGATAAAATGATACTTTAAGTTAATACAGCATAGCCTCTTTGAATCTGACATTTATGTCCTAAACTGCTAGAATATTTTGAAATAACAGATACTCCACTGAAAGATAAAACCAGTAAATATTCATAGTTTAGTCTTAAAATTAAAGACATTAAAAAAAACTGGAAATAAGGAAATTTAGATACTTGATGATACTAAGAGATTATTATTACTTTTTTAGGTGTAATAATAACTGGGATTTTTTAAAAACTGCAATCATTTTAAATACAGACTAAAGTATTCAGGGATGAAATTATATGGATTTGCTTTAACATAATCCAGCTGGGGTTAACAAGTAGGGGGTTGGTATTAATGAAATAATATTAGCATTAGTCGATAGTTGTTGATGAGTGACAGTCACATGGGGTTTATTGTAGTAATGACTCTACTTTCATGTATGATTAAAATTTACCATATTGAAAAGTTCTTTTCAAAAACAACAAAAGCAAAGGTATTAGGTTAATGAGAACATATGGTGCTGGTAGCATTCTTTACTCAACAAAATTATATTATGACAACAAAAGATCATTAGAATGAATTAAGCCACTCAAACCTAAACAGAAAAAGTAAATGGGAAGACATGACTTTAAGTCATTCAATTCCTAAATATATTGTTGAAATATTAAGACAAATCAAAGAAAATATTCCATTCACACTTGCTTCAACCTTTCTGAAAACATGTATCACACTAAATATTAGTCCTATGGGATGTTATTAACTATTATATAAAAAAGCAATTTCATCATCATAAACATGTAAGAAACAGAGAATTAAAGCCAAATAATTTTTTTACTAAAGGAATTCTCAAAAAGTTAATTTAACATGACAATCTTGAAAAAGAACAAAGTTGGAAGACTTACAATTCCTGATTTCAAAACTACCACAAAGCTACAGGGATTAAAGCAGTGTGGGACTAACATAAGGATAAACATTTAGATCCATGGAAAAGAACTGAGGGTCCAGAAATAAATATATGTATCAATGTCAATTGATTTTTGAAAAGGGTGCCAAGATCATTCATTGAGAAAGAATCCTCTTTTCATTAAATAATGCTGAGACAACTGGATACACACATGCAAAAGAATACATTTGGACCACTAGCTCACATCATATATAAAAATGAATTCAAAAGAGATTAATGATCTAACTATAACAGCTAACCCATAAAACTCTTACAAGAAAACATAGGGGTAACTCTCCATGACCTCGGAACTGACAACAGATTCTGAGATATAACACCAAAAGTACAAGCAAAAAAATAATAACAACAAGATAAATTGGACTTCACCAAAATTTTAAACCTTTGAGCATGAAAAGACATTATCAAGAAAATGAAAGGACAACCTAAAGAAAGGGAGAAAATATTTACAAATCATATATATGATAATGGTCTAGTATGCAGAATACAAAAATAATTCTTACAACAAAAAGACAACTCAATTTTTAAAATGGATAAAGGGCTTGAATATACATTTCTCCAAAGAAGATATTCAAGTGGTCAGTAAGTACATGAAATGATGCTAAACACTAATAGCCATTAGGGAAATGCAAATCAAAACCCCCAAAAGATATATCTTCATGTCTACTGGAATGGCTATAATTTAAAAAATGAAAAATAACAAGTATTGCTGAGGATGTAGAGAAATTGTGGCAATGAAAAACTGAGCCACTACTATGGAAGACTGTTTGACAGTTTCTCAAAAAAGTTAAAGAGTTACCATACAATCCAGGAACAGCATATATCAAAGAGAAACGAAAACATGTTTAAATAAAAACTTATACACAAATGTTCACACAGCATTTTTCATAATAGCCAAAAGTAAAAACAACCCAAATGTCCATCGACTGATGAATGGATAAACAAAATGTGGAATATACAATGGAATATTATTCAGCCATAAAAAAGAATTAAATACCAATACAATCTACAACATAGATGAACCTTGAAAACATATGTTAAGTGAAAGAAACCAGACATAAAAACCACATGTGTGTAACTACATTTATATGAAATATCCAGAATAGGCAAATCCATACAGACAGAAACTGTGTTAGTAGTTGCCAAAAACTAGGGGCAGAGGGAGGAATGAAAAGTGACTACTAGCGGGCATGATGTTTCTTATTGGAATGATAGAAATGTTCTGTAATTAGACAGTGGTAATATTGCTCAATTTGAGGAATATCCAAAAAAACCACTGAATTTTGTGAAGTGTATCTCAATAAAAAAATCAAAAAAATTATAAAGTGTAAGAACCAGAGTGTCAAAGAAGCAACCGTCATTTAAGTCAAGCTTCTTGACTTCTGGAGGAAAAAAAGCTTCCTCTAAATGCTGACTTGGAATCCTTAGAACAAGGGAACCCTGCTGGTTGTAGGTATAAAGCATGGTACATACTATAGCAGAAAAGTTTTTATGTTTAGCCAGATTAAAATGAGCATTACCTTAGGTAGTCCCAATACTACTAAAAAAAAAATTTTTTTTACATAAACCCCACAAGATCAAGTCCCTGTCCTTAAACAATTAAAGCTGACTTTCTCCATATTCAATATGTTCATTTTAGATTCTATGTCAGAAGTCTAACCTGTCACAGGGAAATAGCCATAATTAGAACAAGCAGAAAGCTAATAAAGAACAGATAAAAAGAAGAAACCAGTCTAACAATGCTTGCATGTAGTTTTTAGATTTTGAAAAGCTTTCTCATAAGTTTCTCTATCAAAGTAGTAGTCTTATATTTTATTAAAATACAGAATATTCAGTGATTCCATAGAAGAATCAACAATTTAGTCTTATTTTTACTTCTTATGTATGTTATCATATTAACTGATTTTCACTCCTAAACTAAAATTAAATGGGTTGAAATAATAAGCAACAGATCACATCTTTATTTTCATACTTTCCTACTTTGAACAGAAGGTCCAGAAGAAAACAAGTTTATAAACTGTTTATTATTACTAAAACTATTAACTAATCAGTAAGAACAGCAAAAAAAAAAGTCTTCAAACTTTTAAACAAACTCCTTGCAAGAACGGGTTTTATTACAGACATTATTAAATGAAAACCCTCCCAATAAATACATTTTTGTCTTCTAGTGTGGTGAATTAATTCTTATTTCCAGCAGAGGGTGATAGAGGAACATCAACATGCTGCTTGCAATTTTTTTTTCCAATAACACTGCCTAAGAGAACTGGTACAACAATCATAAACGGTCTTATTAGTATCCATTTCTAATGTAGTCAACAAAGCAAAGGCAGAAAGCAGAATAGAATTCAGATTAAAATACAAAATCCAACACAAATTTATATATACCACAAGTCAATGCAACTACATACAGATTTGTCTGTACTTCAAGTATTGCACTATGTCTGTTCCCTAACACTATGCACAGCAGAGTTCTTTATGTAAAACAAAATGGTTACATATCTTATCATTTATTAACTGGCTGCCATATCCTTTCCTACTGTAATATACTGCCAAAAGATTTTTTTCAGTAAATGGTATATGTTCACCATACCTAATTTCTTTTATGAGTTATATCTCATACTTACATGATTACATAATCTACCACACTTATGAAAAGTGAGTGTTCATTCTCTAAAGAAGGTAATACAGAAACTGAAGTCTCCATGCAACCCTATGGTTCCTGTTGTTTATCATAACACAGAGCACAAGCTACAGGCTCCAATTCAGAAGCACAACTAACCAACACATTTAGACATTTGTTCTCCACATCACATTTGCTCCCATGGCTTCTGCAGGCCTGTTCTGAAAGTTTCACAGAAGTTATAAAAACATATGTATTTTGCTGAAAGAGTGGGCAAAAAAAAAGTTCCTACTACATACTTCTTTCCTCAAATCGATTATTCCTTGCTCAGAGACTATACGTGAACAAAGGATTTAGTCAAGCAGTAAAACTTTGATAAAATTTAGCCCACTAAAATAGGTATCAAGAAAGATGGGAGGAAATATCACACAAGAACAAACTAATTCTACGTTTCTCAGTAGAGTGTTATATAGCTCTGTTTCCAAACAGTTGCACAAAGTTTACTAAGAATGTCAACAGCCTCTAAGGGACACTCCTTCTATTTTTCTGCTATGAATTATAATTCATTTGTAACTGTAACTGTTTTATTTATGACCAGGTAATACCTGTTTTCCAGAATCCTATGGATTATTTTACATGAACAGGCTCACTTAAATTGGCCTCACTCTAAATTGCACAGCAGTTTCAAGAACTAGCCAAATGTACAAATATTCAGAGCACAACATGTCCATCATCTTGACCATTGTTAACTGCGCAGTTTCAAGAAAGGAACCTCAAAGTTAGTCACTGAGGATGGCAGCAATCAAAATATTAAAAGTTTCAGAATGGACATATGTAGGCAGCAAGATGACTATAGAAATAAATTGTAGAACGTGGTTTTGTTTTGTTGTTTAACTCACAGGGAATGAATAATGAAGTATACCACTCAGATTATAGAGTAGTTTAATTTTTAAAAAGTTTCTATTACTTTGGGGTATAATAAGAGAAACTACAGATAATGAAAACGGGGGATTTCAGAAACAGAATCTTTAGGCAAATTCTAATTAGCTTGGTGATAAATTAATTTACCATCTTAAATAATTATCTTTACCTTTTCTTGAAATAAAACCTTTGGCATTTAAAAATTTTTCAATGACCTTCCAATATGAAAATCCACTATGAATATATATACAAAAATATATAATACTTACAAACACAATTATATAATCCAAGTGATTTCATCATTTACCTACTTTAGTTAGGAATCAACACAAATAGGTGTTTAAAAATAATTCCTACGAACACCAGGTACATAAAGGAAACATGAGATTGCCATCATGGACAATATGAAAAGTGAGATTCATTTTTCTTTTCCTTTTCCACTTGAGTGTAGTATACACGTAAAGACAAAACTATATTCTACCTTTTATGTTACTAAAATAGAGAATATGACTGACAGAAGCAATTCAGAATTTATTTGCAGACTGTTCTCTCTCTGCTATAATCTTCACAAGAGTCTTCAGTTCTCTCAGAATTAGGTTTGCATCTTCTCTTTTCTCCTTTCTTATTGAGTTAAGCTTATTTCCCATGGTAAAAAAAAAAAAAAAAACACCTCCCCTAGTTGTAAGGAGGCTTATAAAAGCCATGGATATTTCTTTCTTCAGTTCACTTTTCCCTTGGTTCTCTGGTATCCAGCACCACATTTATAAAATTGGATTGGGAGTTTGTTTGCTTTTTTAATCTAAGAAACCATTGATCCACGTTAAAACGATTAAGCCACACAATGGTATATAGCTTATCAAATTAAAAAACTGTGTGTGTGTGTGTGTGTGTGTGTATTTAAACTTCTTTGGCCAGGCATATATATCACTTTTCATGAAATGGAACTATTAAAAGACTTCACAAAAATTTTAAACACTTATTAGGCTAACTGTCTACCATATCAAGTTGCTTTAGTCTGATATCACTGACATTAAATAATGTATTTTAGCAAATTAAAACTTTAACAATTTCCCTCTTTATTATAAAATAGCCAATACAAAATACATTACACTTAAATATAAAGCAAAAATTTTAAAGGTGTCAAAAAATGAAGGTAAGTCAAATGACTGTACTCGTCCATTTATAAATCCTTGTAAATAGAATAAAAATAGAGACTACCTTGACTATCCCCTAACCAACTTATTTTCCAAAAGCAGAGACCTGGTATTATCAAATGTATCTACAGAGTAGCTAAACAAAAAAAATATATAAGGTGAAACTAGTCTAAAACAATTTTATATTTGCAACATCAATCAATAGAAAATAAATAAGGTCAAATAAATAGCTTACCAAAAAAAAAAAAAAAACAATACTGAGTTATCAAAAAACAAATCCTAAAGTTTAGGCATTAGACATTTCCTCGATTGAGTCAAAACGGCTTTACCAAGAATTTTATCAATGACAATAAAAATCACTTTTATTTATTTTTTCATACCTATAAGACAATTAAAATGTTTTTAGTGATGATCATAGGGTTTTATAGCATCCTAATAAGATTTCTAAATATTTTTTTTTATTCTAAGTATATTCAGAACTTCAACTGTATTCTTTTTAATAGGCCATCCAGAAATCACATATTAAAAATAATGATGTAAAATATGATGGTACATTCTTGAATATATTGGCCTGAAAAAAATGTTCAGCAAAAGTGACAAATAAATTAAAAATATTATTTAGAATATAATCTTTCTTATTTGTTCTCTAACTTTACATAAAATTAGACCATGTGTGGTAAGAATGTAAATCATTTTATCTTTGTCAAGTTCATACTTGGCTTTATTATTGACGGTTCCTGTATACCCCATACCCGGTTTCCTCTATTATTAACATCTGACATTCATATGGTATAAGTAACCCATTTAAAAAAATGAACAATGGTTCTGAAGAGATATTTCTTCAATACACAAATGGTAGTAAAGAAGCATGTGAAATGATATTCAACATCATTAGTCATTAGAGAGATGCAAATCAAAACCACAATGAGATATCATTATATACCCAAAAGAGTGTTCATAACCAAAAAGACTGATAATTACAAGTGTGGGTAAGGATCTGGAGAAATTGAAACTTTCATCCATTGCTGGTAGAAATGTAAAATGGTACCACCACTGTGCAAAATAGTCTGACAGTTACTCAAAAAATTAAAAACAGAGTCACCACATGACCTGTTAATTTCACTCTTGGGTTTATACCCAAGAGAAATAAAAAGATGTCCATAAAACTTGTACACAAATGTCCATAGAGGCATTATTCATAATAACCAAATGATGGAAACACAAATGCCCATCAGCTAATGAACTGGATAAACAAAATGTGATATACAGTGAAATATTATCCAGTAATAAAAGGTAATGAAGTACTGATACATGATACAACATAAATTAATCCTAAACACATCTGGCTAAGAGAAAAAAGTCAACCACAAAAGACTACATATTACATGACTCCATTAATATGAAATATCCAGAATAGCAAATATATAAGTAGAAAGTAGATTTATGTTGTTTAGGGCTCAGAGAGATAGGGGAATAGGAGAGTCATGGCTAATGGGTATAGGGTTTCTTACTGAGGTGATAAAAACATTCTAAACTTGATATGATGGTTGCATAACTCTGTGAATATACTAAAAAGCACTGAATTGTATACTATAACAAGTAAATCTGTAGCACATAAATTATATCTTTAAGCTGTTTTTCTGAAATATCATCAGTATGAGGAATTTAACTTCCAGGCATCCACCTGTACCCTGAGTAGCCAAACAATATCCCTCCCTAACCAGCACACAAATGGGGGTTTATTATCTGAAGAATGTGAATCTGAACTAGAGGCTAGATACAGGGTTACACAGGGAGGGGGCAGGGAGAGGGGTACATAAGACTGAAATCAAGAGAAAATCTGCATACTGAACAGTATGATAACCAGATTCTTTCTCCATTTCCTTTTTCCATTTTATAACCACCAAAAGGAAACTAGCAGATCACTCTTAGCAGAAACTAAAGAGGCACAGAGAAAAGACCTATAAAGATTGTAACATTTAAAAATTTCCCAATGAGATATCTGGCACTTCTCCTTATCATCCAACCGTAACGCTTTCCTAAGACCAATACTCACATATTCAACTGCCTACTCAATATCTCCACTTGGTATGTCAAATATAACATATCTAAAACCAAACATATCCTGATCTCTCCCAAATCTACTCCACTTGCATTTGTTTGTCAGATGAGTATATAGCAATGCCATTTACTGTCTGCTCAGAGATACAGAGACATAGAAATAGAGATATATTTATCCTTTACTATAAATCTTCTTATTGTTTGGTTCTTTCTATTTTATTTGAAGTGGGGTTCCACTTAAAATGACTTTAATTCTTTGTAGTCAAAGTTATAAATCTATTCCTTTACTGATTTTGTTCCACTGCTTTTACGATTAGTAGTAAATCATACTGTACTCAGAGAGCAGAAAAAAATTAATCTAAACTTTCTTCTTAGTTTATTATAATTTTTAATATTTCACTTTTTAGTCCAACTGGAATTTATTTGAGAATATAGTGTAAGATAGGAATCTAATTTTATTTTGTCCCAAATAGTTAATCAATTGTTTCAACACAATTCATTCACTAAATAACCTTTCCTATCCTCCCTGATTTAAAATATCTAAATATACTAAATTTTTATAAATATTTTATAAGTCTACTACTGGTCCTTTGATTCTGTTCCATAGAAAGTCTGGTCTTAAGAGTTACTGTACTTTTTGACCACTCAACAATCTTTTCCCCTTCTTTTAGTAACAGCACCTTGATTTTCTTCCTAAAAATTTCTTTTCAGGACATGAATTTTAGTAGAATTAAAAGGGATTTATTAGGGACGAATTACTTCTTTCATTCAAATATTCTCTTCCTGGGATTTGAACCTTGAATAAATTTACAAAAAGAACACAAATTATTGGTACAATTCACCCCAATATCATCTATCATTTCTACTTCCAAGACCGCTGGCAATGTTCTAGGATTCACATGCTTTCGGAGCCTAATTCCTCAGTGTTCCTTCTGATTCTGGAACAGGACTCCCATATTCTTCTAGTGAATTAATTCCCTTTTTAAGTTAACCAAAGTTGGTTTCTGCTACATAGAACCAAAAACCACAACTGATTCATTACTGAAATTTTACAATATATATTCACTTCTGGCATAGTAAGTTCCCAAACATAACTCTTACATAAATATTCTAATATTCTCATATGGCTCTTTAGTTTTCACATGAATTTTAGAATCTGTCTTCTCAAAATAATTCATTGAATTTTTTATTGGAACCGCTGTAACCCATAATATAATCTATCAAATAATCCTGGAATGACTCTATGTCTTTACAATGTTAAATGTCCCCAAAATGTCTTGCCATTTTCTTTTAAGACTCTCAGTTAAACTTCATAATTTTTCATGTGTTTGTTGTTAATTGTAATCCTATTTTTGTTACTGTGAAGAAAATTTTTTTAGTATTTTATCCCCTGACTATTGCTGCTATGTAAAAATGTAAATATAACTGTTATATATTATTTTCTTCCTGGCCTCCTAACTGAATGTTCTTACTAGTGTCAATAATTTTAACGTTTGGTGTTTTGGTTTTTTTTTGTTTTTGTTTTTGTTTTTTTACCATTCAGGGTTATAAGCATATCATCTGAAAATAATAAGAATCATACCTCCTTCTTTTTAGAAATTATAATTCATACTGCTATTCTTGCTTTTATTTATCTATTTGGCTAAAATTCCCTAAACAATGTTAAATGACAACACTGAGTTTAATAAGAGTATTGCTAGCATTTTATCATTGGTCTTTATAATGTTTATTTACTTAATAACAATTGTAACTTATGTTTAAGATAAACTTCTTTATTGAAATATTTAATTTACCACAAAGAAAAGTTTTAAAATAAGAATTAAAAATTTAATTCCAAGATTTGATTTGATTCAAGATTAATTAAATGTCATTATTATTTACTTGTAAAATTGTATTTTTCATTTATAAATTGATATTCCTTTACCATCTAGTCTTACCTATAAATCATTCCACAAAATCATGCAGCTAGTATACATGATTCAAACTACAAAGTTAGAATCTAATATTATGTATATTAAAATCATTTCCTGTATTGCTTCCTCAGCCTTACACTGTAAACAATTACCCTCCAACTTTCCAAATATTTCATGAGAATTGTTAAAAAAAAATGATTTTTAAAATTAAAGGCAAAACATAAGTTACTCAGATAAAAGTTTTCAAAGAAGCCAAATGTTCGGTATAAATAAATGCCAAAAATTAGTTTTATATTTTATTGAAAGGTAAAATATTCTCTGACTTAAATTACTGATGAGATAATATATGTTATAAAAGAATGAGAAAATATACCTCAAATTCTTTTCTAAGACATTCCTCTCGTTGAGTGCTAAATTCAAGTTCACTTGTTTGTCGCCGTAAAAGGTCAGAGCAGTCCATGTGTTCAGCTTCTAATTTTTCTACTTTCTTATGCATGCTTTGTACAGCATTATCTTGCTCCTAGAAAATAATTCATTTTGGGGTTAACAAAGTTTATAAGCCAATGATGACTAAAACTTATTCTATAGAAGGCAGTGGGTAACTAAATTGTGCTTCAACCAGAATAATAGGTTAATTTATATAGCCAAAATGATAGGTTAATTTATACAGGCAAAAGATATTTTCCAGCAATGTCTCAGAATATACATGTATTTAAAAAGCATTACTGGAGTTTTAGAATTTAAGAAATCTGATTAATACATACAATTGAAATGTGTACAGCTTGCTATAATTTTTTTAGTTTAATTAACTTCTGAGAGTATTTACGTAATGCTGTAGTTCAACTGCCATATATGTTTCCCTCTCACTAAAATTTTCAAGTATTTAGTAATACAAATGTATACTGGTCCTTTGTGTGATAAGAAATAATTGGCCTCAATGCCTAATAATGACCATAGAGATATTTTTATGAGAGCTCATGGTAGTTCAACCATGCCTGCAGCTCTTAAAAGTTGCATCCACTAGATGGCTGTGTTTCATTTTCTCTTCAGTTTTTAAGTTTTCAAATCTTTGCTGTACTATTGAAAGAAAAATAGTATCAGATAGTCTTCTACTTAAATCTCTATATCTCCTTCTCTAACTATACTCAGAAATCAGTTGAATTTTAGGGAAGTTCAAACATAACATTAACACACATATCAAAGGTATCTTCCCCAGTAAATACTCTAGTTTCATCACTCTCCTTTGAGGTCTTTAACAAAGCCCTCTTTCGTATCTTTCCCTCACCAGTGTAACCTTATTCTGGGACATACACTTATGCATGCTTCCAAATATCCCTTGCCACTCAAATGTATCATTGGAATCTGAGTGAGAAATGTTGCAAGCACCAAATATAATCATCTATAAAAAGATTCTAGTTTGGAAAGTACCCAGCAGTACAGTCCACAAAGAATGAAAAACAAAATTTAATTCATCTCTCCACATCCCCTCATTCATAAGGTTACAATTCTGGAGTTTACTATACATGAACTCTCAAGAATTATTTTCTTCAGGTAAGAAACTTCTTAGTATACAGAAGCTCACTTACCTACACATTTCAGCCTGTAAACAATCATGGATAAGAACAAAGCTGGGCATCAGAGAAGTGTGCCAACACTGCCTACAACCAGCAGATAGCACTCTTGGTTTTTATAATGATACTTTGGATTCTGGAACAAATGTTATTGTGAACAGCTTTATGTAATCAATTTCATCATAAGAGTACCTTCATGTATGAAAGTACTTTTAAGATCATTAAGCACTACAAGATAGGTCTCCACACCTCAGTCAATGGTACCAATATTAATTCAAATTCACAGTTAAATTACATGCCTTCTTGATTTACAAATATTTTTTATCTGCCACTTAGAGTATTATGTATACTTATAAGTGAATAAACAGCAACTTACAAGGTTAATCACAAAGTAAATCCAGTAATTTGAAATAAAAACAAAGTCTATATCTGAAAAATGCATGTATCCTAGTTAATAGCAATTGTTTCCAACAATATTTATTAAACAATGTAAAAGAGATTAAAGTATTCAGGAAATATCATGAGATTTACTTACAAAAAAATGTAACTTGTTATTCACATTTTACTGATACATAGTATAGAAAGACAATAGACAGTCATTCAAAATACCGTTCCCCTAAACAAAGAGTATGTCCATCATTCCATGCAAGTGTGAATTAATCCTATAAAAAGAAACAACTGAATAATCAATGGCCAATCAGGGCTTATCATGCTTACTTTGGTTCGATTTTAACTTTATGATACCTGACCTGTATTAAATATTTATCAAGCAGATTTTAAACAAAGGTCTTTCAAGACATAGATATAATTCCGACATAAAAATCACAGTTTTAACGCAGAAGTCAAGTAGTCACTAATACTATGTGATCATTACTATACATTCTTTAATATGGATAGAAATGCACACACACAGTTTGTATAGGAAACTGCTTTTCTCAAACAGTGGAGATTTTTAGGAATTCTATTCACATTATAAGAAACACATTACATAATCAAGTTAACTAATTATATTAAGTTAAAATTACATTGATTTCCTAATGCTAACCTCACTTGGCATTTATTATATAAAGACCTTTTATATTTTATATTTTTATATTTTGTTGCATACAGTTGGCTAATCTTTTGTATAATATTTTTGTATCCATATTCATGAGTGACATTAACTATAATTATCTTTTCCTGGATCCTTTTCAGTTTAGTACCAAGATTTATCAGTTTAGCATATTATCAAGATTTTCTCATTCTCTGGTAGAGTTTATGTAAGACTGAAATTATTTGCTCCTTATTTCATTGTATTCGTTGATGAAGCAATATGAGAGCTTGAAATTTTGACAGTTACTCAACCAAGTATTCGACTATCTACCTCTTCTTAAGTTTCAAACATCCAGCCAGGTAATCCTACAATGAAGATCATGGTTGAAAGAGCTAACAAAAACACTCAAAGCATTAAATAAGCTTCTTAGTCCCCTACTCTTTAAGGTGATAAAAGGGATGTGTGAAAAAATTCTCCAACATAACAGACAAAATCTAAATCAAATTGGGAGAGGGAAAATAACCTGAAAGAAACTAAAAAGAAAAAAACTTCTAATTACCTTCAGAGAACATAAACTTCAGAGGTCCAGAATGACAAAGACCAAAAAATCCTTTCCTCCATAAAAACAACAAGAACACTGGAAAAAAATTAACCAAAGGTTTGCAATAACCCGAAAAGCATTTATTCAAGAAAATCAGCTGAATGTTGGCAAAAATAGTGAGCTTTGTGGCATTTTAATTTGTGAGCCCATGCCCTTCATCATAGCTCCTGATGGCCTTAAAAATCAACAGCTTCAATCCAACAGCCAAGACATGGAAACAATCTAAGAGTCCATCAATGGATGAATATATAAAGAAAATGTGATATAGATAGCTAGCTAGGCAGATAGACTAATATTATTCACCCATATAAGAAAAAATTCTGCCATTTGGGACAATACAGAAGAACCCTGAGGGCATTATGCTAAGTGAAATAAGCCAATGAAAGCTAAATATATGCTTTCACTTACATGTGGAATCTAAAGAAACGAAACTCATAGCAACAGAGATCAGCTTGGTGGTTGCCAGAGGTAGTGGGTGGGAGGTGGACTAAATGGATGAAGATGGTCAAAAGGTACAAACTTCTAGTTTTAATAAGTTCTGGGGAATATAATAATGTACAGCATGGTGACTATAGTTAACAATACTGTATCGTCTATCTGAAAGTTGCTAAGAAAGGAAATCTTAAAACAAACTGGGCAAAACACTGAGAGAAAATAAAGACAATCAGAGGGGGGAAAATACCTTCAATACAAGTATGACTTATATCCTCAGAGAGTTAAAACAAGATACTACGAACATGAAACAAGAAGAGTCTACTATTATAAAAAGGTATGACCAAAGAACAAGAAGAGTTCTTGGAAATTAAAAACCTAAAAGCAGAAATGAAAATCCAATATAAAAGTTGCATTATAAAATTGAGGAAATACACATAGAAATAGTATAGATTCATAAGTAGTCAACTATGTAAGTGGAATGAAACAGAGTGTCCAGAAACCAAGCCTTAGATGTAAAGGAACTTGATGTATGACAGAGACGACATTATAAATCACTAACTGGTAACAGAATAGACAGCTGAATAACTGGTACCGGAAAATTTGGTTATCCACTTGGAAAAAAACAAAATTAGATCTCATCTCATCAGAGAAAAATATTGTCTTTATGACTTCAGGTTACATATACATAAAAAGCACTATACATGAAGACATAAATTCAACTACATTAAAATTTAAAACTGTATGTCAAACACAATGTAAATTATCTCCTGATCTCCACAAAGTGGAAAAAGATTTTTGCAGTAGGGATATAAATAACCAAAGATTAGTAACCAAATATATAAAAAGCTCCTATAAGTTAATAAAAACATACAAACAATCCAAAGGAAAAAATATAAACTGGCAGTGCAGAAAAGAAGAAATATGAATGACCAATAAATATAACATGCTCAATGTCAGAGAAACAGATATTTAAGCAAGAATGATAATATAATTTCACACACATCTTATTACAAAAGAAATTAAGTATGAAAAATACCAAATGTTCTAAAGACTGTAAGAGAAAAGAAACCCTTCTTTTAAGTGGGTGCAACCATTTGGAAGAACAATTTGTCATATATTTTACCCCCTAATGACTGCATATACACTAAACATATAACTACACAGACAAAAATATGTGCTGTTCACAGAAGCACTGTCTGTAATAAATACTTGAAAAGAACTTAAATCTCCAACAATCAGGTAATGAGTAAATTTATTATGGTATTTGCATAGGATAAAATACTATACAGAAGTTAAATTCAGTGAAGCACAAAGCTGGTTTATTAACTTAAATAAATCTCAATAAAACAAGTGAAAAACACAAGTGGGAAAAAATGCATACTGTATGACATTCTATGTATATTTTTTAAGCAAAATACTAAAATAATGATATACTATCAATATATACAAACAGAAAATTAAATACCAACTTCCCAAATGATGGTTATCTTTTGTGGGTGGGGTGGTGATGGGATGCTGAAGTGACTCAGAATAGTTAGTCTTCAGTGATCTAACAATTTATCGTTGGTTTTTAATTCTGAAGCATAAATGACAAAGGTATGATCTAGATGGTAAGTACTGGCTATATTAATAGTATTAGTTCGTTATACTGGATATTAATTTTATAACTATGTTATTTTTGTATGTTCAAACATTTGTTTTAAGTTTATGGTTTTATAAATACAATTCAAGTCTGGGGTGCATTATGACATACAAGAAAATCCAAAAAGAATTATAAAATAGCTCACGTATTATTAATTTGCCTTCTTCCAAATAAAATATTTAAATTTTATCACAGAATTTATTTTCCTTACAATAAAAAAGTAAGTGTGTGTAGACAGCTGTGGTGGTGGTTGTCTGTGTGTGTGTTGTGCCGCGTGCACAACAAAATTATATTAAGAACACTGGAAACTGGGGGAGTTTCTCTTTTTTCCACTAGAGGGAGATGTTGAACTTAAAATATTTTGAAATGAGGCTTGTTTTTGAACTGACATTTAACATCACAGGAAACCACATTGTGCTATTAGAAAATAAACTTGCTTTCTTTCTGCATCTTCCAGAAACACAGCCCAAAAAGTATAATTCTCATATGTAGTCATGTAAACAACATTTCTCAGATTCCACAATATGGTTTCAGTTCTGAAGTACAGAAGCTGGGTTTGAAATGCATAACACTCCTTCCTCGTCTATGAAATATATCAATATACCTAGTTACAACCTGAACCTAGTACATACTTACCTCCTGAAAGAGCCAGAACAAGCTCCTTCTCTCTAAGCCCCCAAAGGCAGCACAGTTCTACAATCAAAAATACTGTTCACTGCATTAGAGTTCAAACTAGTACTAATTTTGTGTAATACCTATTATAATTATAAGTCCATAAGCTTGCAAACCCAGCAAATTTCTAGGTATTAACAAGCTGAATCAATTCTACAGCAGCTCAAAGATATAGACAAACATATTAATGAATCATTTATAATTAGAGCAAAAAAAATTAAAGAAACTGTCCACCAATAATAAGGGATTCCTTAAATATATCAGCAACTTCCAACATGACAGATTATCAGGCAACACTACAAGAATAATGTAATGATGTCAAAAGATGTACACCAAATATTACTGAGGCATGTAATTTCGTCTATGTAAATACAATAATGTTTATTTATCCTTAGATAAAGAGTGAGAATGGAGGGGGAAAGGGAAGACTTTCACTTAATGCTTTAAATTTCACTAAATTAGGTGCATTTTTACAGTAAACACAATATAATTTTATAAACTGAATATTAAGGTGTTTCCTGTTTGGAAAAAACATGCACTACCATGCCACTCTGTATGCCATTTGCTTATATAGGGCCCCAGTGGACAGTTTCCCAGGAAACTACAAAGAAATACTTTTTATTGTTTAGATCATTTAGGCAAACTTCTTAAACACTTCTTTTCCATGTAACTTTTTCCAAGCTATCCCTAGATCACAATTGTGTTTACCAGGTCAGACTTTAACATGTTGCAACTCAATTCTACCAGCTGTCTTATTATAAAACTTTCTGATACCTAAGGCTCCTTCCTCTGACGCCTTCCTACTCTTCCTCCTCTCTTTTTAGTTTATGGCACGACTTTTCAATCTGTTTCCCATGCTTTTTGCCATCACAAACTCTCACACCCCTTAATCACTAGTTACATAAACCAAATTTAGTCACTGAATGAGAGCAGGATCGTTTTATTCCCTGGTTGAGTTGTAGAATTTTAGAAATGAAATAAATACAAAAAATATATACACTCATCTTAAATTGCTCACAATCCTGATAAATTATACGTTGAAATGAACTGGAAAAACGACAAAAGAAAGGACATGATGGTTCATAAACAGAGCTTTGTCACTGAATGTCCCACACGGCCCACAACAGAAAAGTGTTTGCGAATAAGTTTCCTCAAAGTTCACACTGCTATTGCACGAATGAAGAAGATAAATAAAAACAAAATAATTGTTTGTTTTAAATAGAAAATTTAAATAGGGATAAAAATAAAACAAAATAATACATACATATTTTTTCAAGATCAATATATATATTTTGTTCTAAAACTACATGATTTAGATTTGCTCTGAAATTTCAAATAATGCTAAAGAGAGACATGGAAATTTCATTTATCAAAAGAGGCAACACGTTTAAAAAAATGAGGAGTACTATCTTAAAAAGAGGTAATGAGGTAACTTCACTAAAAATTCCCATTACTATTCCAGAGAAGTATACCTCTATTTAGAGTTTCAATTACTAGGAAAGACAGGGGGCATGGCATAAAATTAAGATTTTTCTTTTTATAATGCATGTGAACTATAAAGCTGAGATGAGAGAAATATTACACAAGCTTTCTGTTAAAGATGGGGTTTCAATTAGGTTTTTTTTTAACTTATTTTAAAAACTGAATTCCTAGAGAGCTACACAAAGAGAGCACTATATGATGCTAGCACTAACAGATGGAAATCTATACCCATCAACAGAGAATTTCAATAGAGAATTTAGATCTAACCCTGAAACTATAGAGAATTTCGATCTTATCCTGAAGCTATTTCAAAGACTTTTTAAATAATTTTTATATATAATTTCTTCTTTATAATGGGAAAAAAACCGTTTTCTTTTGTTAATTTTAAAAGGACAAGAAATTCAGAGTTCTGAACACTTCGGTCACAAAATGATATAAAATTTATCTTACAAAAGATGGTAGTATTTACAGAGTATGTTTCTCTATTCTTTTCCACACATAATAATTAAAGACTCATACAGAAATTTAGTTTGTTTTACTACTTCATAATATAAAGTCTGGCATAAACATGTATGTTTCATCTGAGATTTATTGGATTGCCCCAGAAATGGCACCAAAATCACATCATCCCTATACTTAATATAGGTTTTTGAATCATGTTTTACAAGTTTCAGGCTTGACTGGTGGCACTAGAGATTTCTGAGTGGTTAGAAATGAAAGGGTTTTCATTTACTTATATTCACTTGATTTTTCCAGGTAGCCTTTAATTATCAACACAGCTCAAATGTCATCAGCTCTGTAAGAATTTCCCCAGTTTCCCAAGCAGTTAATCAATTTCTCTTTTATGGTCCCATAGCATTTTGTTCAAAATTTTATTTTCCAATATATTTTCTCTCTTTACATGTATCTCTATGTTAAAAGATCTTCCAGGACAGAAATCATATCATAATCACTTTGATATCCTTAGTATCCAAAGCAGGAACTTGTTAAGTACTTAGGGAATGAGTGAATGAACAAACCACACAAATTACAGACTCTAAGACTACCAAGAAGTCTAAAAGGTGTTTGCAATGACTTTCCAGATTCTACAGAGACAGTAACTGGGAAGAAAAGCATTGCCCAATGACCAAAGGTTTGGGGAAGCCAGTTTCATTGGTATTCTGAATAATTATATACAGGACAAATTGAATATTTTCACTGTTTACTTCCAGTTTTCACTCTTAAAGAAATAAAATTCCTCCTATCCTCTGCATGTTTTTAGCCGTCTTTGCCTTGCAAATTTGTTTCTAACACAAAGCTACTCCAAAATTAATTTCAGATAGATATTTTTCATTCTGTGAAGAATGCATATCTTTGACGTATATATAAAGACTAATTCAATTTGTCATTTTGTGTAGAAAAAGTTTCATCACAAAATAAGTAATAGAAGAAATAATGAAAATTTATTTGAAATTTTAAGTTAGTTGGTTAGTGAATTCACATTATGAATTTCTCCTATTTCTCTCTGAAAATAATTTACATATCTCCTTAAAAAATGCAAAATGCACCAGAGTGAGAATTTAGAGACTTGTAGTATTTTCTCATATTAATCACTCAGTCTATAATCCAAGTGAATCATAAATCTCCATCTGCTCATCTATAAAAGGGTTAGATGTAACCAGTGGCTTTCAAACTGGACTATTTGAAGCCCTAGGAATTCTGTGTATTGCAGGGGAGTGGTTAATAAAAGATGGTTAAAAATCCAAACTACTTAAAAATAATTTAAAAATCACCATACTATAAGTTTGTGCACATAATCACTCTACTATAAGATTTGTACATGAAATCCATTCTATTTCTTTGTGCTATTAAAGACTAACAGTCTCACATTTTAAATTAGGAAAATAAAATACCAGATAAATACATACAAAAGTCCTCCTCAAAATCACATAATTTATGCAATGGAACTCACCCAACTCTAATGATATCTGTTGGTAACAGCTGCCCATATTGCTATATAACTACAAATGAAACATGGCTTTCAGAGATCAAAGACTAGGAATTATTTTCCCCTTGAATAAAACAGTCAGTTGTAGCACAAATATAATTTTTAATATCATAAGCATAAAAAGACTTACTTAAGGAACCGTATTATTATTTTTACAATACCTGTACTATAAATTGTAACTCTCTTCTTTCTGCTTCCCATTGTTCTTCTTGTAATCTAAACTCCTCCAATGCTGTCTCCCTGATATGAGACTCCATGTCATTCTTCTCCTGCTGATGTTTTTCCAATGCTTCCTAATTTATATGAATAAAATCTTGCTTCACCATTAGATCAATAAAAGTTACCTTTCTTCCTTCATCCCCAATTTAAATGTACAAAAAGCTCTACTTACCTACCCTATTAAAACTCATTATAATTTATGTTAAAATCATTAATAAAACTATTAAATTGGATCATCAAAATGTAGATCTGAATAAGAAACTATGCTTACCCATTTAATTTAAGCAACATTTTATATATACATATATATGCATATATTTAAATCAATTTTTCTGAACATTTTAACTTTAGAGGTTTGAACAAAATGCATAAGAGAAAAACTAAGTACATAGATAATATGCAACCTATTTAAACCTATGTGTAAAGTAGTATGAAAATCTCTCATTATCCATGAACAAACTGCTTAGATTATCCCTGACAATGTATCTATAAATCTGACAGAAAACACTTGCCAAAGGGTGATAAAAAAGGAGTTTTGTGGAACAAAGCAGAATACGAAACTCTAGTCTTAAAAATTTTAAAAGTCAAAAAATATTTTTTAAAGTTTGGACTATAGCTAATGTCTAGGTAGCTGATCAAGATCTTGTAACTTGAGGTGCAGGATGACTATAAGGAATGCTGCCACCATTACCCTTACCCATTCCTCCAAAATATTTCATGTGGGGAAGTTTACACAGGGCCACATAGGGACCTGTAGTACCACTTGCCACCTAAATTTCCCCCATTCAGATACTAATAAAGCACTTACAGATGCCAGGCATTGTTCTAGGATTTAGGAATACAAAGATGAACAAGGCACAGAGTATGACTATTGATGTGAAAGAAATCAAAAAAGTAGATCTGACAATGTCTGGGAACCCTTGTGTCAAAATGTTTACATTTAGTAAATGCTTTTGTAAAATTATTTTTTCATGAAGATTTACTTCCAATATTCTGAAAAGCCATTTACAGCAATGGTAAATGTAAAGCATTTTTATCATGTACTTTTTTATTTAATTGGTACTTCAAAAATATGGTAAATGAAGACAATTGAAAATCTATCTTCTAAGCAGCTGGCAACTTCAACCTTAAACCATACTTTTACTCTGGAAAATAAAAAGGTACAAACAATAAAAAATAAATAGCTTACAATAATTTTAGTAAAAGATCATCAAATTTCTTACATGTCTATATATAATGAGCTCTACATGGATAATAAAATGTATACCAAATATGTAAATACTTTTCTATATTTATAATATATTTAGACTAAATCTAGGATCCATATTTCTAAAATTCCAGATTTTCATGCTGTTGGACCAAAAGGGCTCTAGGCTCTTATATTCTTATAATATGCCCACATAAGTTTTTATTTTTGAAATTTTGATCAGAGATCTGAAACTGTTTTTCACAAAAGAAACAGTATACTTGTTAACATATTCTAAAGCATATATCAAGAGACCCACAAAAATGCCCTTAAAAAGGAAAAAAGGGAGAGAGGGAATGAAGGAAGGAGGAAATCAGATTTTCTTGCTTTCTGGTAGTTATTTTCCTTTCCAAGGATAACTTCAAATAATGTATAACACATCCCAATGAATGTTACATAGATCAAAATTCCTTTATAAAAATATTTTACCTGCAGAGTTTTCTCTAGTCTGCTTTTTTCTTTCATAAGTGAATCGTATTGTTGATTGAAATTTTGAATTATACTATCTCTTTCCTCCAAATCACGTTCAAATCTTCTGCACTCTTCTTTCCATTTCTGTTGGGAAGTCTGAAATGCATTCTCAATCTCACTGGCCCTTCCTTGAAGTTCTGTATTCTGAGCTATTAAAAACATAAAAGAATCATAGGTATACTTACAACCATAAGTTAAATTCTTAGGAGTTCAAAAACCTACACCGTAGAGCTGATTTACAGTGTGATATTAGGACAAAACCTGTAACCACTTCACATCAGTAAACTCTTGAAAAGCTCGCTGTCCCAGAACAACTCTTCTATCATTTCTTGATCTCTTCATTCTGCTCTGAATAAAGGTGACTTTACCCTGAAACGGTATGTATTCCCAGAAACATGACCAGGTTTAGGTGCACCTCTGGCACCAGCTCCAGCTCTACTGCTTTTTGTCCTGTTCAAGAAAATTAAAAATTTTTTAAGGACTGTGACATATAGGGTTACTTTATAAAAAGACTTGATAGATTACAAATTTTCATATTTGACTATGGGCAACAAATTCATTGTAATACATCTTACACATGAGATGCAAAAAACTGAGGCTGGGAACCACTGCTCCAACTCTCAGAAATATAACTATTTACTCCCCCTAAATTACACTCAATCCCCTCTCATCCTAGTATTACCTCAAAAATAACCAACGCCTCTCCACTAGGGCTGCTGCTCTGTTTCAACATCCAGAAAGGAAGAAATGAAAGGCTTCCAGGCTTCCCATCACCTACCTCTCTGATCCTCAGAATATAATGCCTCCTATTTAAGTTTTTGTGAAAATAAAATGAGAAAATGAGTACAAACACACTTGTTTAAAAATGCCACAGTTGGTACTATTATTTTTAAATTATAATTGTTTTGAATAGACCATATAATCTAAAGGTTTAAACTTCAAAGGTATAAAAGGTACAAAAAGTCTCCCTCCTTACTCTCTACAAATATTATTCCATGGTCTAGCACCCTGTATTGCAGGTAATAAGTTTGAGGCCATTTTTATTTCTGTCTCTCTACATGTGGCCTATTTCTCTTTCCTTTTCTTTTCTTTTCTCTTTGAAAGCTGTGGGATATTCTCTTTGTCTCTATTTTTCTGAAATTTCATAATGCTATGCCTTCAAGTAAGTGTATTTCTTTCCATTGTGGTGTATATTCAGTGGGCCCTTTCTATCTGGCAATTTATAACCTTTAGTCCTGAGATGTTTTCTTAATTAATTTCACTGATGACTTATCCTTAGATGTTTTTTCTCATCTCTTTCTTTCAATATTCCAAATTGGTCTTCAAATTTCCTTCTCTTTTCTCTCCAAAGGTGTTTCCAGTTCCTATGTCTTTTAATTCTCCCTGTCTTTTTACAACTAATTTCTGGGGGATTTCTTCCATCTTCATCTTCCAATGCTTCTATTGACATTTTTCATTTTTGAATTCATATTTTTAATTTCTAAGAGCTTTCTTTTTTGCGGGATGTGGTTCTTGCCTCATGGATGCCATATAATCTTTCAACTCTGAGGATATTAATGTTATTTGTCTATTAAATCTCCCTGCAGAATTTCTGATTCTTCCAAGTTAGTTGTTTTTCTCTCCATTTAGAGGCTTTCCCTAAGAATCTGGTAAGTTTTGCTTGTCTGCTCTTGATTAAGAATAACTATAAGGATGACATACCTTTTACCCATCTATATACCCACAACCCAGATTCCGAGTTGTAAGGAGCTTGGCACCTGTGGTATTCACTGGAGGAGAATCTGGCTGGGCCATTTATCTGAAAAACCCAATATCAGTATCATTCATTTTTTTCCTCTTGGCTTGGTCAAATGACCCAGAGAAGAGTCTTCCAAGCTCCCACATAGGTTACCGAAATCTGGTGATAGCTTTTAAGGAAGCCAACAGAAAAAGGAAGCTGGAAGGAATCGTTCCTCAATATTCAGCATTGAGTATAATATCTTACTGTTTTTGCCAGTCTGGGGACCCTCTATTTTATCATCTCCAGAGATTAAGCCTCCTGAGTGAGAACAATTCCACTCAGAGTGGCATGCTCTTGGGAAGGGGATCTTAGAACCTACCAGCTTCTAGAACAAAGAGCTTTCATCTAACTCTATTTTACCAACTACTGCTATTCCAATTCCTAATATCAAGAGTTTCCAGTTCATAAGACTTTTGACTCTCTAACAAGTAATCTGCCAGCCTCCTCTCCTGCCTTAGGATTCTAACATCTCAGGTCTGCTAACTCAGTTATCCCTTTTCCATTTGCTTTCCAGGTTCCAAATTTTTCTTTCGTATCATGTCTCTTATTCTCTCAAACATTATGAGATTATCTTTCTTAATATCCCGTAACTCCATTAGGTTTTTACTCTTCCCTCAAACTTTTATCATAAAAATTTCAAAACTACAGCAAGTTGAAAGTATTGTACAGTGAACACCCACAAACCCACCACCTAAACTCTATGATTAACATTTTGATATATTTGCTTTATCACACATTCACCCACCTATGTATCCATTCATTTATCCATCAGACCATCATACTTTTTATGCATTTCAAAGCAAGTTGCAGGAATGAGCACATTTTACTCCTAAATAATTTAGCATTCATATCATTAACTAGAATTCAATTCAGTTTTACTTTTTTGTAGGTAAAATTTACATATAGTGAAATGCACAACTCAAAAGTGTACCAGAGATTTGACAAATGCATATACTCATGTAACCCAGACTCCTAAACTACAGAATATTTCCTTTAACCCAAAAGTTTCCTCACACCTTTTCCCAGGCAGTTTCCACTGCCGACCCATCCCAGAGGCAGCCCATTCCAGAGGCAACCCATCCCAGAGGCAGCCACTGTTCTGATTTCTTTTTTCACCAAAAATAACTGTTTTTTGTCCCAGAAGTTCATAAAAATGGAATCATACAGGATGTCTTATGTGTAAAGCTTCACTCAGCATAATGTTTTTGAGATTCATTATGTTTTTGCATGTATCGGTAGTTGGTTCATTTTTTTTGCTGAGTAGTATTTCATTGTATGAATATAACACAAATTGTTTCTTCATTCTCTTGTCAATGAACATGTGGGGTTTGCTTGTTTGTTTTCTAATTTTGAGTTGTCATGAAGGACCTGCTGTAAAATTGGTATGCAAGTCTTTTGTGGACATGTTTCTCAGGGAAAAATACCACAGGGTGAAAACTGCTGGGTCATAGGAAAAAGATATGTTTATTTTAAAAGAAATTGTCAGGTTTTTTCCCAAAGTAGTTGTACCATTTTACTCTCCCACTAATAATGTATAAGAGTTCCAGTTGCTCACATCCTCACTAACATTCGGTATTGAGTTTTTCAATTAGAGCTACTTGATGGGTATGTATGCATTTCCCCAATGACAAGCAAGATTAAGCATTTTTCATGTGATTAATGGCCATTCCTTCATTTCCTCAAATGTGTCTGAAATTATTTGACATTGGGCAAGTAACTTCCCATCTTCCCTGGACTTCAATTTCCTCATAGTTAAATGAAAGTCGTTTAACTTGTATATCTAGTGCCCTGAAATCCTTTTGTTTCTAAGTTCTAGATAGTGGTGTACTTACTAAAAGCCAGAGGTAATCAAAAATACTCTGACCAATGGCAATAACTCAAGACAGCTGGCCAAGACTAGAATTTGTAACCTTTGCAATATTTATAACTCAACATTTATTCAGCCCCATGCAGTTAATAGAGCACTTTCATTTTCTTATTTCACCCTTAAAACAACCTAGGTTCAAATATCAGTAAATAAGTGGTAGAACCAGACTCAAATCTAAATCTTCTGAATTCATGTTCAGTGCTCTCTTAATTAAAACCTGCTGTGTACAAAAATATTCATAGCAGCATTATTCTTAATAACCAAAGCACAGACACTACTCAACTGCCCATCCATATTAAACGAATAAATATAAGTGTACTATGTTCACACAATATACTAAACATTAATATGAAGTTCATACATTAAGAGTGAACTAGCAAACACAATACTGAAGGAACAAAGCCAGATACAAAAGAGTATATTCCAATCATATAAAGTAACAAAAAAAGGGCAAAATTAATCTTCACTAATAAAAATCAGGATAGTAATTATCTATATAGAAGGACTTCTGGTAATTTTCTATTCCATAATATGGGTTCTTGTTATTGGTTTATACTTATCTAGGCACATTTCTTTATATATATTATACTTAAGTAAAGATTTTCAAAGATGGTCATATTCTGTATAAGAGATAACTTTTGAGGATTAAATCAACTGCCTTTTTGTCTAGGCAACACACTCTAACCCAGGGGTTCCTAAAGCTAGCTAATCAACAAAATCACCTGCAGTAGTTCTTGCACATACAGATTGTCTCGTTAGAGATTCTGATTCAGACTATATGTGATAGGAGACCTAGAATATATGGGTATTTAAATCTCTATGTGATTCTGCTGATTATTCATGGAACAAGTGCCCTAAAAAATGATTAACAGAATTTTGAACCCCTTTTTCCATACATACACATTAAAAAATTAATGTAAAGTAGATGAATGTTCACAAAATTTCCAGAAGACTTTATATATGCCCAGCAAAATCCGTCCATCAAAGGCCAGTCAATGAATCAAAACTCTTCCTCTGACCCTATATGGAATGCATACACAACAGTGAACTATGATACACAATTCTTAACATGGAAAGAAATGAAAATCGTCTTACCACAGAGTTTTTCATGGATCCTATGTGCCTCAGCCAACCTTTCTTCAGCAGCTCGTCTTCCAAGACCAGCTTCCTTTCTGGCAACAGCCAGGTCATATTCCAGACTTTGTCGCAATGCCTCTCCTTTTTCAACCTCAGATCGCAGCTTGGCAATCTGGCTCTCATAGCCAGCCAGCTAAAAACATATATATTCCTGATATCATGAACCAATATTAAAATATGTCTCAAAGATCATTATGAGATCATTCACCCAAACATTAAATTTTTAGAGAAGCTTGTTTCTGTAGTATTTACAAGATAATAATTTATAACTTTATACTTTCTGAAAGACTAGAAAAGAAACACTAGCCTTACTCACCAAATGACACTAGTAATTTTATTTTAGAGAACTCATGAAAAAAAATTAAAAACAAAAATTCTTATATGAACGTGTTAGAAAAAGAATCACAAGTTTTAATCAAATAGTCATCTCCAAGAAATAAAAAAAATGCATGACACACAGTAAACACTGAAAAAATTCATTCTCTCCTCTCCTATTTCCTAAATGAAATCAAGAAGCAAATTGCAGCAAAATATAGTTTGGTAAATACTGGCTATATTATTTATCTTTATTATGACATTACCTGATAAAGCATAAAGTAATAAAAGTGCCAATCTTGCAGGTATTTTAATGAACTAATATCTAATTTATCTAATATCTAGTGACTAGATTTAATTTATCTAATATCCTTCCTTGAGGTAACATGACAAAAGATAGGTCAAGGAGTTTAGAACTAGATGATTTATAAAGTCCTTTCTCACTCTAAAATTGTATGATCTAGTCAATGATTCCTTAAATAATATTAAACATCTGCTATGTGCCAAGTACAGTGAAAGAAATGAAAACAAACATTATAGGGCCCTTAATTTCAAAAATCCAATGCTACAGGAAGGTATATAGCAAAAGTTTTATAAAAGAAGTAAAAATGTTATAATAGTTTTTTAAAAAGCAAAATTACTTATTGCTAGTGGGAGAGAAAAAGATGGTGAATGAGAGAATGCTAGAAAAGTATCATTGAGGAAAGCACTGAGCTACTCTACAAGGCTAGAAATACATGATCCAATTACCAAATAAAAGACAAATGGATTTCTGAAGGTCAACATCAGAAATTACTATATGTAGCTGTCAAATATAGAGTGTAGCAGCAGTTACACTCTTTTCTTCACATAAAGAATAAAATAATTTCCAATTTAAAAATTTTAGAAAAGCAAATGTCTTCAAAACACTTATACTTACAAAATAAGAACTTAGAAATCTTTTAATAGTTAAAGAAAAAATCCTAGAACCACCTTAATTACATGTTAAAATAACTGTTTCAGAATAACTCCATCCTTCCTGCCCACTCCCTCTCTCCCCTCATAAGAATAAAATTAACATTTGAGCATTCCCAGTTGTGCCAGTCATTTACTTGTTCGCCCTCAGATCCCCTCCCCATCCTTCTCCAGCTGTACTCCGTACCACAGGAATTACATTTCCCAGGGTCCCCTTGACAACTAACTGGCATCTCAGGTTTGGCCAATTAGAGGCACCTGTGTACTTGAGGCCAGGAGAAAAGTAGGTAGGGTATTTCGCCCTCTCTAGGTCTACCTGGAGCATTATCTCCATCTTTCCTGTAGCTGCAAATCCTTCTGGATAGTCCTTCCTTCCATGGCCCTAGCTCTCTCTAAACTGTTCTGGCTTTTATCAACCTTAAGAGTGAAAGAAGCTTCCTAATAGCGCTACCCTCTGAGTTGCTTAACATCCCCTATTTGTCTTCCAGCTCTTCTAGTACCTGTAAAATCAATTCCCTCTACTAATATCTTTTAGCTGAAAGACCAAGAGTGGTTTGTATTTCCTCGACACCAAGTAATGCTGTTGTCTCAAGATGGGTTTCTGATATTGCACGGAGAATCTTTGTAAGCCTAAATACAATGAAGACTCTTTGCAGGCAGAAATGGGACCTGGTGAGCCACTGTATACAACAGAATCACAATTTTTTAAATTATCATGTGCAGTTGATCAGAATAAGGTGCCAGTTGAAGACAAACCTTTGGGAAATGAAGTAGAAACTGCTCTTGACCATTATGGCAATATTGTTTACTGCAAGACCTGTGGTGTGGGAAGGCTCTATCTGACTATGCTAGAGAACTCATAAAAACAAAATGATGACTTCAGGGCTTGGAATTTCAGCTCAAGATAGTCGGAAAAACAGAATGTTTCTATGTTGGCTTTAAAAGAATCTCTTACTTTTTGCAGCCCCAGGCCAAAAAGGCTAAGGACCAGAAAGAAAATCTAATTATGGGGAATGCAGAATTACAATACGAATTGAATAAAGAGTCTCACCAAGTTTCTAATGTTAAGATGTTATGTATCAGTTGGACATTAGGTAGAAAGGAAGGAGATGGAATGAGGGCTTTTGGAGTTAGAAAAACCTAAAAACTGTGAACTCCCAAATGCGCCCCCGAACATCGCTTGCCAAGCAGCCTCTCCTCCCTATCTGAGAAAACTAGCCTTCCCTTCCTGAAAGACTTAGTAATGACAACACCTGAAGCAGCTATCTTGCAAGAGGATTTAAAAGACCCACGTCCATGACTTTTTGTTGGTAGATTAGAATTCAGTATACCACAAGAAGAGAAATATAAACTCAGCTCCATGTGAAAACAGCTTATATATCAAAAGAATTGCAAGATCTTACTAATCTTGTATCAGCAGGAACGTGCAGAC
Organism: Macroglossus sobrinus; assembly: GCA_004027375.1. Taxonomy (NCBI): domain Eukaryota; kingdom Metazoa; phylum Chordata; class Mammalia; order Chiroptera; family Pteropodidae; genus Macroglossus; species Macroglossus sobrinus. The sequence goes on along the minus strand of PVKZ01000089.1, from coordinate 1,390,078 downwards.
ACATGTATATGATTGATTTGGATTTCATAAGCTTGCTCTAACAGCTTGCTTGTACAGGTGACTATAAATTGATTTCAACATCAGCCTACAATCATTTAATAAGGTCAAAATTCCAGTACTTTCCTGACATAATATGGAGACTTAAGGAGATGGGAGTACTTTTATTATGAGTAAGCCATAATCCTCCTCTTTCCCCAATTACATCCTATTGGAGGACCCAAAGACATTCTTTCCCTAATTAAAATACCATAAACTACACTGGAGAGGGCAGCACAAGCATCTTTAGAAAGCTCTGGTGGCTGACCTTTATGTGCCAAAAATTAAAGTGGATGGTGGAGATAACAGTGGGATATGTCACCACTGAGATGGACCGCCAATTTCAATTGAAATGGACTTCCAGAGTGCCAAAGATCACATGGTAGCAATTAACCATTAGATAATGAATGCTGAAGAGCAAAAGGTGTGGACTGCCAATCATTTGCCCATTTGATCTCAGATCCATTCCCTGACCATTCTTTTGCTCTACTCTATTATGTCATAGGAACAAAAATTCCCATGCTCCATTGCCACACAGCTCTATTTCTGGCAGTGCCTCTGGCAGTAGCTATGAGGTTCTAGCTCCTAATCCCTTCCATCCACCATTCCAACCCTGGCCGAAGAGCCCCTACGATGGCTCTACCACCAACCAGAAGCCCCAACTTCTAGACTCTGGTAACCTCATCTCCTCCCATTGGCCCTCTGGCCTAGAGCTGGTGGTATAGATTCCTAGGTCTTCCATCACCAGTACAAGAAATTCCCTCTATTAATGCCTCTTTTGCCTTATTGGGCCTTATTTGATTTCCAGATCTATCCACATAGCTGATAGAAATATATTCTCTGCTCATGAGGTTGTTTTCTCACTTAAGGTTCAACACACGCACTAAAACTTGCAACAGCAACAAATGTTATCTCCCTCTTTTTTAAAACGTGTCTGCATTCTTTTAAGTTTTTATGCTCAACAGTTATCTTAGAACCTCCTCTCACTGTCATCCTCCTTCTTCCTTTACATGTCTTAGCCTCTAAAGAAAAGGTTTTTCACCATTTTTATACCATGACCCCTTTTGGCAATCTGGCAATGCCTTCTCAGAATAATGTAACTAAACGTATAAAATAAAATACATGGGATAACAGAAAGAATCAAAATATAAAAGAATATATAACAAAAACAAATTGGTGATATCATAATCTATATATTTCTTTAATAACATTAAATAACAAGCTTTAATTTTGGGTCTAATAACCACGTGATTTCAAAGTAGTCACAAGTATAAGCAATATTTCAAAATATTTGCTATGACAAATTTTAGGTATCTATGATTTCTATTGACAATAAAGTCAAAAATACTGCTAATGCTATTGCTTGTTAAAAGAGTGACTGGGTCAAGCCCTTCATAACTAAAGGAAATGCTTAATATGAGTGAGAGGTTAATACAAATTAAAATGTAATTTTCCCCATCCAATACATGGATTCCCTGATTTCTCTGTTTCTTAAGAAGAGTGGTTGAAATCAGTCAAACAACATTGTCAGGTCTTAAAAAGCCTATTGCTTAGTCCTACACTTGCAGGACCTTTTGACTAAAGAAAGTTATATTGCTCTTCTTTATCTTCTCCCATCTGACATAATACATAGTTATGAAATTGTTTTTCTTGTGATAAGAACTTTTAAGATCTACTCTCTTAGCAACTTTCAAATATGCAATACAGTATTATTAGCTATATTCACCATGCTGTACATGACATCCCCATGACTTATTTTATAACTGGAAGTTTGTACATTTTGAACTCCTTTGCCTATTTCACCCAAACCCCACCCAACCTCACCTCTCTATTTATGAGCTTAGATTTTTGTTTGTTTGTTTTTTAAACTCCACACAAGAGTGAGATCATATGTTATTTGTCTATGTCTGACTTATTTCACTTAGCATAATGCCTTCAAGGTCCATCCATGTTGTTGTAAATGGCAAGATCTCATTCTTTTTGAATGGCTGAATAATATTCCATTGTATGTATATACCACATTTTGTTTATCCATTCATCTAACAAAGGACACTTAGATTTTAGAAATACTTTATGCCAATAACCCAGCATGATGTATGTTAGCATCACAAATATCTGATAATGCAAATATATGGCCTTAGTTTTTAGATAGTTTCATTCATTTCTGGCTTGCTTTATAACGGGCATATTTGGAGATTACATGGCTAAAAAAATTACTATATAATATGAGTAAAATCATCTAAACAAATAATTGAAACAATAAGAATAAATAGTAATAGAAACCAGGAGTTAAATCAATTCTAACTACCTGCTTTGAGAAAATTCTTTCTTCCCTGAAATAATTTCCTGTCTCTTTAATGTGAACACATACTTCAAAACATCCTGATCAAATAAAGACAATAAATAGTGTGTTCTACTGAGAAATCTGATGACAACTGCAAATATATGTGAAAGAATACATTTAACAATGATTATCATGACAGTAACATATATTTTAGTTTTAAAAATAAGTTTAGAGATGACGAACAATTAGCATAAATTTAACAAATACCAGTTTATATTTAGTCTGGAATATTACAATGTAAATAAAAGCAAATAATTCAATTACCAATTTAAATTACCTCAACTGCCACTAAAAATACAAATAAAAGTCATATATTCATTGCTTGTTATTTTAATGAGAAACCACTGTTCCTTAGATATCCTAAAAAAAATCATCTTTTCAAACATTTATTCAAAACACTGCCACTGAGGGCTTAAGCAGTGTGAGACACAGAGAAAAAGTACAGTCACTGCTTTCAGCTCTCGGGAAGCTTACAGACTAAAGAAGAGCAGATAAGCATGAAATAAATATTTCAGCTCTAAAATATCTGTAACAGCAACGTGTTGTGGAGGAGGAAAGGGGTAATAAGTGTCACGTAGGGAGGGTTTAAAAGGTTTCAAGACAGAATAAGATGGGGATTTATTAAAAAGGGAAGGAAAATACAGTTTATGCTTAACTGTCAATAAATTATAGCTACTATTACAGTGCACAGGCACTTATAAAATTCACTTAATTATCACAACAATCCTTTGGGGCCAGCATTTCACAATGAGAAACCAATAATGTACAGGATAAATAACTCACTCAAGGTCAAACAGCTTATAAATGGAAGGGCCAAGAATGAGTCTAGGTCTGTGTAACTCAATATTCTTTCTACTACACCAGGTTGCCTAAGCTGAGTTTTAAAAATGAGTAAAATTTTAAAAGAGAAAAAGTAGAAAACAGAGGTAAAAAAACAAACACAACAGGCAGAAGTGACATAAACATATAATTCATGACTTATAGTCAAAACTACTGTCCTTGCAATTTGAACATATACATATAAAACATATGTGTGTATATGTATAAACATATAAATAAAATAAAAATAATAATAAAACAAAAATAAACTAAAAATTTATTAATTACACTATGATTAAAAATTCCATACTCAAATCTACTTATTTAAGAGACTGTTTCATCATGATCGAAATCATGAGGAACCTACATTAACATTTCAAAAATATCTAATTCATAAGTCCTTTAGTCACCAAATTCATCAATTAATATTTTTAATCAAGTTTAACTCATTAAAATAAATTTAAAACAACATATAAACATAATCATTAAATTTCTACTTTAACACTCCTATACAATAAAAAAACTGTTTTCTTTATTATAATTCACTTTTTAAGCACAAGAATGTTATGCTGATAAATATTAAACATGAAGTTTGTAATATGAAATGAATCTAAATAATAAAACTTTACATTTAACATTATTTGAGAGGAAAATACATTCTACCTCTGCATTGTGCTTAGTTGTTATTTCTAACTTTTCTTTCTTAGCCCGATGGAGTTTCTTTCTGAGATCAGCAGTAATATCCAAATCTGTTTCACTTTTAAGCATTTGTTTTACATCAGATGAGGCATTCTTTAGCCTAAAAAAATGAGATCATAAAACATAACTCTAATTAGGTATATTTCCAACATTTTTGGTATTTCTGAAAACTTAATGTTTAAAAAAAACAGAGAACATATGACCTTTGCACTAAAGAAACTTACCATCTAGTAAAAGATGTCAATTGCAAAAGCTAGGGAGAAATGATAAGCAGCGTATGACTAGAAATAAACCACTGTCCACTGGGAAACCACCACGTTATTCAAGGCTGGTACTTAACAGCTGTTTGATCCTATCACAAGCTGTTATTTTAATTAATATAATAGCAAAGAGAATTTAGAGGTAAAAACCCGTAAGAAGAAAGAGGACAGAAGATGAGACAATAGCATTAAAATACTGAGAGCTGGAAAGCAGGTGGACAAGTGGTAACTGATTTACATTAGAGAGTTAAATTCAAAATCAACAGTGGAGAAAGCAATCTGATTTACACCAGAGTCTCAAAAGCTCAGTTAATTGGCAAAACCTTTGAAAATGGAGGTAAAAGTGGAACAGAAAACAAAAGAATTAGTTGAAAGTTTGCCAAAGAAATAATGAGATCCTTAAATCCTCTGCCCTATACACCACACAGCTGAGTACTGATCTCTTCCCCACTGTGGCAAAACACTAGGAGTTTATTCCCTAGATGAGAAAAAACAGGTCTCTGGACTGGAGACATCAGATATAAATGGGGTAAGGGCTCCATACTAACAACAAGAAACTCAAGTAAAAAGTTATATAATAAATGAGAGCCCTGGTCTTCTAACACTTCTTGTCTGCCAGAATAATGGCAAAGAAGAAATTGAAAGGGTGTTCTTTGGAAAAGCTAACCAGTAAAGTGAAAAAAAAAATCAAAAGATGCTGATGCTAGGGGTTCTCCAGCAAAAGAGAGAATGCCACAAACACAAAGTCTCACACACTGAGCTTCCACTATCTTTTTAGGCCCCTACCTTTAAATATGAACAGACAGCCAAAGATCACCAGAAGTTAGGAAGCATTTAATATGAAAGGCAGAGATTAAACTGAGTGCTGGGTAGGGGGAATAAGCTTTCAAAGATTATGCAGGGAAAAGATAACTTTAAAGAGATAACCTAGTGTTACTATTAATATCTTTAGAAAAACAGAAGAGGAAATAACATCAATAAAACAAGAACTGCGTGTAATAAAAATGAAATGTTTGGAAAACAAAAAAAAAGAGCTCTTGGAAATTGGAAACGCAAACTAAGAAATAAAAGCGGAAGGAAGGAAGGAAGGAAGGAAGGAAGGAAGGAAGGAAGGAAGGAAAGAAGAAAGGAAGGAAAGAAGGAAGGAAGGAAGAAAGGAAGGAAGGAAAGAAGAAAGTCAGCCAGCCAGACTCCAGGAGTGATTTCTTTAAGAAGATAACAGAAAACAATAAAATACCTCAACTATCAAAACGTATTGATTTATACAACTTGGTTGGAGTATGAAGTCGAATTCCTGACAAGTTCATAGAAATTAAGCAAACTAAACAGTAAATGAGACAATTATTAAATCCAAGAAAAACCAAAATGTAAAAGAGAAAAAAACTGTTTCTAAGTGCTACTACATGGCTCAGTTGGGGAAATTTTCATAATTATAGTAATGTAAACATTAACTAACTAATCTAACCAAGATTACAATTTCAGTAAATATAGAGAAAATAGAAAAGAGAGAAAGCATGAATGAAAACTAAAAATTATGATCATGTACAGTAGGAAAATAGTACATAATTGTTGAAACTGAAAACTCAAATAGCAATATAAAAAATTTAAGAGATATAGATTTTAAAAATCACCTCTGAAAGTTGAAAATGATTGTTTTAGAGATCAAGAAAGTAATTTGTCTCAAGGAAATTAGTAGTTAGTTTTTTAAAACTTACTATGAAGCTATAGTAATCAAAACAGTGTGGAACCAAATTAAGAATAGACATGTAGATCAATGTATCAGAATCTAAACTCTAAAAATAAACTCATACATACATGGTAAATTAATTTTCAACAAAGCACAAAGGCAAATCAATGAGAAAAGGATAAGTCAAGTTGAAGAGAAATTTCCCATTTAAATGGCTAACTTTGTAATTAGTTCTTTGTTCTGCTCCTGTAAACATGCTCGCTGCATAGGCCAAAGATCCCGGGGTCAACTGAGAACTCACCCTCCCCTTTAGATGTATCGCCTTAGTGCCTGTTGGGAAAAAAAAAAAATGTCCTGCTCTGTAACTGCTCGTAGCCCATAGCAACTCCTGGGGTCTGGAAATCAACCCATGCCAACTGTCACAATACAGGTATAAAAGCAAAACTGCCCCTAAGCTCAGGGCCCAGATTTTCAGAGCACTAGCTCTTCTGGAACGACCAGCATAATAAACCTGACTTCTCCAACTCTCCGAGTGTGGCTTGATTTCTCGCTGATCTGAGTTTTGCAATTTTTCTGCAACATTTCTGGGGGCCCCAACAAGATTCTCAACTACACTGGCCCTTTGAGCTGCTGGACCAGTGGCTTGTCCAGGCCAGGGAGGAGGGGCTCTGAGACAAATGGGGAGGTGTATTCCAGGTTCTCTTTCTGACCAGCACTCCTACTCTCCAGACAGCTGAGCCCCCAACCAGACTCACAGAAGGGATGGACCAAGTCACCAGGAATGGCCACAGGATAAGCTAAGGCCCCAGACACAGCCACCTAGTCAGGTCCCGTCTCTGGACAGAAAAGGAACTTGATCACTTCCTAGTCTTCAATTTGAAGACACAGGTCAGGGTCTTCCCAGTGGGTGAAACATTAAAGTCTTCCAAGAGGGGGAGGCAATGTTTTAACCTGGTGTGTGAATGAGTGAATGAGCAAGTGTCCTGGTTGGCTTAGCAGTCAGGTATAAGTTTGTAGCTCCATGACTGAGCACCCTTAAGGTCCCCTAAAGGCCATGGAGTTCGTTTGGGCCTGCTCTGTGGGTCCATGGTAAACGGCATACAGTCCAGGACAGCATCAGACTAGTGTCGGATCGTAATTCACAAAGCTGAGTCCACTACGGCTAAGCGTCACCTAAGTTCCCCGCAGGCAGATATGGCCAGATGAGCACTTGAATTGTCTCCTCTTTGGAGGGAGCACATACCCTTGTCTTTACATCACCGTCACAGGTTGAGAAGAGTTTGGTCAACACTAAGAAAGTAGGGGGAGCTCCATCACCCTCCAGAGGGCAACTAAGCACCCTCACAAGTTAGCAAACAAGTTAAGGAATGGTGGGAGGTTATGCAAAAGAGGGTGAATTCTGAGCGGCTGAAATGTGGCCTTGCCACAAAGCGAGAGTTGAGCCCCGATCCGCAGTTCCATGGTGATTCTCATATGGCTTATGGTGGTTCCACTGGATCTCTGTGAGGAGTCTACTCCAGTGGTCTAGGTTGGGGGTTTGTACCAACCCACCAATGCTAAGAGGCATCTGAAAAATCCCCACGAGGGGTGCAGCCAGACTGGCAAAGCAAATGATGTCCTCTTAAAGACTCACTGACCCTATCCCCAACCCTCCATGTGGCGTGATTATTGCCTGTTGCGGGAGGCATGTGGGGAGGTTCCTCTAAGCCATTGAAGTGGACATGCTCACACTGGGACAAAATGTAAATGTAAAGGTCCCCATGATGTTACTGCATTAATAAATAATTGAGGACATAAGTGGCTGACCAACACCAGGATAACTCATTATCAGAAACTGCTTTGCAAAAATCCACAAGTCCACCTCGAGACTGTGTGAACACTGAATCCCACTACATTTCTGCTTACTGAGGAGGGGCCTTCTGACCACGATTGTGAAGAGGTTATGGATGAAGTCTACTCAAGCAGGCCAGACCTAACAGACATTCCTCTGCAGAATCCAGAACTGATATTGTTCACTGATGAGAGCAGCTTCATCCATGAAGGACAGCGCAAAGCTGGCTATGCAATATAGATGAGATAATCAGAGCTGAGGCTCTGCCACAGGGCTGGTCAGCACAGTGGGCCTACCTATAGGCACTCATCCAGGCACTGCAGAAGGCTGAAGGGAAATGGGCCAATATCTATACCGACTCAAGGTATGCCTCTGCTACTTTGCACATACATGGGGCTATTTATAAGGATAGGGGATTACTGACGGCAGGAGGAAAGGAAATCAAAAACAAAGAAGAAATCCTCCTACTGTTAGAGGTAGTCTGGAAATCTTCCCAAGTGGTAGTCATTCACTGCAAGGGCCACCAGAGAGGAACCGACCCTGTCAGTAGGGGAAACCAACTAGCAGACCAAGCAGCTAAGGAGGCTGCCAACCAACCGAGTGCCACACAACGGGTTCTAAGCCAGTCTCCAAGGTTCTCCTGGCACCAGAATTGCCTCTATCCCCAAAATACACTAAAGAAGAACAATGGGCTTTAAATGAAGAGAGAACTAAGAGAAAAGAGGGCTGGTGGGAGCTTCCAGATCAAAGACTATTCTCGCTACACTGGCAGCTCAGCTAGTAAAACACCACCACAACTCACCTAGGGAAGACTACTTTAGAAAGCCTGTTAGGCTACTACTATTTCATACACTAGCTCCCAACCCTGTGCACCCAGATCAGTGCTAGGTGTGTGACTTGTACACAAAACAATGCTAGTCAGAGGCCCAAGTCTAATCCAGGGGTGAAAACAATTGAAACTATGCCATTTGGAGACCTAGAAGTAAATTTTACTAAGGTCAAGCCCTGCTGGGGCCACTGATACTTGCTTGTGTTAGTTTGCACCTACTCTGGGTAGGCTAAAGCTTTTTCTACACACACTGAACGGGCACGAGAAGTAACGAGGGCCTTATTGAGTTTCCTCAATAATATCTGTTCCAAGATATGGGCTATCCTTCTCTATAGGATCTGACAATGGACTGCCCTTGTGTCTGAGATAGTCCAGACTCTTTCCAAAGTTCTAGGGATTAAATGAAAGCTCCACAAAGCCTACAGACCACAAAGTTCAGGCTAAGTTGAATGCATGAACTGGATCCTCAAAACCACTCTAGCTAAACTTTGTCAGGAAATCCAGTTATCTTGGATTGATTTGCTGCCTTTGGCTCTCCTCTATGCACAGTACACCCCAAGGCTTTCGGGCTACTCCCCTTTTGAAATCCTTTATGGAGACCTCCCCTAGTGATAGGGAGGTTAAAAGGAGGCCCTCGATTAATGGCTGACCTAGAAATGTCCCAACATCTTCAGGCCTTAGGGAGGATGCTCTGCCACATCACTCAGGAAACTTTAGAAAAAGCTCCTATCCCCTTAGGGAGTTGGGTCCACCCCTATCACCCAGGAGATGAAGTATGGGTTAAAAATTGGAAGAAGGAGCAACTCCAGTCAAGCTAGACTGGCCATCATATGGTTATATTAGCAACTCCCACTGCTGTTAAGGTTGCAGGTATCATCCTGGAAGCTGGCCAGTCTACGCACGGCAGAAGATAGAGAATCAACCGTCCGAACTGCCCAGATGTACTGTTATCCTCCTATAGCCCTAACTCTCTTTAGTATACTTGTCCTGCTGCTTGCTTTAGTATACTTGTCCTGCTGCTGGGCCTCAGTAGCACCCTCCAATTGGACTCTGAATGAAAGAATTACTTTAGCCCTAACCTATCTAGCCTACGTAGGGATCCTCTCAATTCTTACATGTTTAGACTAAACTCATTTTTGGTACTTTTTTTACAATTCTAGAAACTTCGTTTAATCATCATTGGTTGTTTTGCTTCGATGTCATATTCAGGTAATCCAAGCATCCAAGCAATGGTGCCTCCTACCTCACCCTACACAGGAATTATGGGTACTGGGTACTTATATAGGACTTTATTGATACTTATAAGTTCACCCCTGAGGCAGCCATCAAGCCTCAATATGATAAATGCATAAGGGCCATCCGAATAGGTGGTTGGATCCAGCAGACCTTTACCTCATATATCCATCAACCAGCCACTTGTTACAGATCAGCTAACATTTGCACTTACGCTGGCAGAAGTTACTGGATAGGATGGATAAAAACCAAATATGTAGCGAGATACATCTGCCAAGGTCTGTACCCAGGGGCAACAAGAAAATGGGCCTGTTAGACATACTACAGGCAAATAGGTATCTCAGACGGAGGAAGAGTCTAAGACTATGCCTGAGACCAACTAGTCAAAGAGACTGTATGTATAGCGAGTAATAGAGCAGACAATATCTAAACCACCTCCAGGGCTCAGTCCAATTTATGACCCACTTAAAAGAAACTTTGGCCAAAACCTAGACCTCTCAACCTTGGGAAAGAACCTCTTTGTTGACCTAGCTGAGAGGACAACCCATGAACTTGGTATTACTAAATGCTGGGTGTGGGGAGAAGCAATCATGACCAAATATTGACCTTGGAAGAGAACTAGCTTAGATGCCTTTTACCTCCTTCAGTAGAACCACCCAGTAGCTCATCATGAAGAGGATCGACTCAAGAGTTGGGTCCTCTCCTTCAAAGTGGTAAGAGAAGAATATCTTGGCCGGATAGGTCCAAGATACAGTGTGTAGGTTAGGGAAACTCCATGTAAAAGAAGGCTATTTCTAAAATCACACAAACTTAAACTGGTAGCCCAAAGCTCCTTTCTGGTATTGGGCCACCAACAGCACTATAACTACCTCTTCCTTGTGCCACTCCTTTGACCAAAGCTCAACTGTCACAAACTGTACTATAGAGGAGGGCATGGTCCCTAACCCCTTCCGTGCCATCCCAGCTATTGGCACATTCTGGGAAATCCTCAGCTTCACTGGCACCAGGAGTTGGAAAGCTCCAGATAATCTCTTCTGAATTTCTAGGACGAGGGCTTACACCCAACTCCCAGTAAACTGGAAGGGAAGTTGCACCATCGGGATCATTCAACCTGGCTTCTTCCTCCTACCAGACCAAAGAGGAAATGAGCTAGGTATTCCCTTATATCAGGACTTAAAAGCCAGAACCAAGAAGTCACTTAAAGTTGAAGCAGGGGACAAGAAAAATGGGGAGAGGATGAATGGCCACCCCACAGTATTATCCAATACTATGGCCCCACAACTTGAGCACTATATGGGACCTGAGGTTACCAGACTCCCATATACATGCTTAATCGAATTATCAGGTTACAGGCCATACTAGAGATCATTACTAACCAGATGGCCTCGGCCCTAGAACTCCTGGCCACACAACATTTCAGATGTGTGTGGCAATATATCAAAACCAGTTAGCTTTAGATTACTTGCTAGTGGAAGGAGAAGGAGTATGGGGAAAGTTTAACTGATCCAATTGTTGTCTCCAAATAGATGACAATGGCCAGGCTATAACTGATATAGCTACTAACATTAGAAAAATAGCTATTGTACCCATCCAGAGCTAGAAAGGATGGGGACCTAGTAACCTCTTTGGAGGTTGATTCTCTACTTTCCAGGGCTCCTCCTCCATGGGGCCTGCATCCTTCTCCCTTGCCTGATGCCTCTTATTGTTCAGTCAACTGCCTCCCTCATAGAGGCTACGGTAGTGAGAAAAACTGCAGCAAAGATCTTTATGTTGTGGAAGTACCAGCCCCTAGCCTAGTAAAATCAAGAGGTTGATGCTCTATAAAAATTAAAGGGCATCAAAAGTGGAGAATGAAGAGGAATTTCCCACTTAAATGGCTATCTTTGTAATTAGTTCATTATATTCATTATATCTTTGTTCTGTTTTTGTAAACATGCTTGCTGCACAGGCCAAAGATCTCAGGTTCAACTGAGAACCCACCCACCCCTTTAGATGTATTGCCTTAGTGTCTGTTTAAAAAAAAAAAAAATTCTCCTGCTCTATAACTGCCCATAGCAACTGCTGGGGTCTGTAAATCAGCACATGCCAACTGTAATAATGCAGGTATAAAAGTGAAATTGCTCCTAAGCTGAGGGCCCAGATTTTCAGAGTACTACCTCTGAGACCACCAGCATAATAAACCTGAGTTCTACAACCCTCCGAGTGTGGCTTGATTTCTCGCTGATCTGAGTTTTGCAATTTTTCTGCAACAAAGTCAGCCAACAAATGATGCTTAAACAACTGGATTTCTACCTACATACAAAAAGATGAATTTACCTCACAACACACACAAAAAGTAACTTAAAATAGAGCACAGACCTAAATGCAAGAACTAAAATTATAAAACTTTTAGTAGAAAACAGAGAGAAATATCTTAATGACCTTAAGTTAGGCAAAGATTTCTTAGACATGAAACCAATCCATAGAGAAAAACAACTAAACTTCATAAAAATTAAAACTTTTGAATTTCAAAGATATTATTAAAAAAATTAAAAGTCAAGCCAACAAATGGGAGAAAATACTTGCAAATTATATATTTGATAAAATATATATTATATATCCAGAATATATAAAGAACTAGTAAAGCTCAATAATAAAAGACAAATAACCCAATTTAAAAATGAGCAAAAGAACTGAACAGGCTTTTCACCAATGAAGATATACCAATGGCCAAATAAGCACATGCAAAGATGCTCAACATCAGTACTCATTGGGAAACTGTAAGTTAAAATCACAATTACATATCACTTCACAGTCATTATAACAGTTATAATCAAAAAGTCAAAAATAACAAATGTTGGCAAGAATGTGGAAAAACTAAACCCTCATAACCTTGCTGGTGGAAATGTAAAATGGCTCTGCTACTTTAGAATACAATTTGGCAGTTTCTGAAAAAAATTAACAGAATTTTACTATACAATGAAACAATGCTACTTCTAAGAATCTACCCAAGAGAAGTGAAATCACATTCCACAAAAGGCTTGTACACAAATATACACAAATAGCATTATTCATAATAGCCAAAAAGTGGAAACAACCCAAATGTCTATCAACTGGTGAATGGATAACCAACACGTGATATACCCATGCAATGGAATACTGTTTAGCATTAAGATGGACAAAGTGCTGATAAATGTTATAATGTGATAAACCTGAAGAACATGCCCAGTGAAAGAAGCCAGACAGAAATTCATAGTATATGATTCCATTTACATGAATTGGTCATAAAAGGCAAATCTCCAGAAACAGAAAGTAGATGAGTGATAAACAGCAGTTTAAAAACTTCATTTATTCAGATTCTAGAACCTGAAGAGTAATTTAGCCATCAAAAGTTATAACAGATATATACTGATGTGATATGACTGTCTGCCTTACACAGATACTAAATAATATAAAACATTCTTAATTTTTAAATATACTTATATATTCATAAGAGAAGGTCTGGACAAGCATATACCAAAATATGATCAGTAGTTAATTATAAGTAGTAGGATTGTAAGTGGTTACCTTGTTTTACTCATTTCTGTTTTTTAAATTTTTCTAAAAACATATATTAAACTATACATATGTGTATATATACATATATAAAATAAAATATCAAACCAAGAAGGAACCTTGAAGATCCTCTATTCAGCAACCTTTGAACCATATTCCTCACCATGGTGGTGGAGAACAAGCTGATGAGATTTCACTCTTAACCCTTTCAACATTTGATAAAAGAAAAAGTCCTCTTTGAAATAAAATTTTAGCAAAGTAAAAAATTGATATCTTATTCATTCATTCCTTACCTTGCTCCAGAAAGGATTTTAGGTAGCTTCTAAAGATAGGTTAAAAATGTTTAAGTAGCAAACCCTATTTATTGGTGAAGAATCTCTTAGTCATGGTACTCACCCCACACACACATCTGTGCTGCAATGCGATCTAGATCAGTTCTTCTCAAACTAAATATGAGCAAGGGATACTGCCCTCACCCCATGAGGCTTTTATAAGATAAATTTAAATGGAGAGCTAAAAAAATTTTTAAACATAAAAAATAACCTCAAGTTAAATTAGATTCAACAAACAGAAAATTACTCTGTTACACGATTATAAAAGTTTCAAAACATTCACTTTCAATTTCTGTACTTATTTCATTGTAAACCACACTTTGGGTTACAATCTCTGAGTGGCTCAGTTTTATATTATAGACTCAGAGTTTTATATTATTCATATCAGAAGTGAAGGTACCTCACCCAAAGGGAGATATCAATGGTACAAAAAGAATAGCAATAGTAATTCTCAGAATACATTCTCCAAGTAAAAGAGCAGTTAGCAGCAGGACCTAAAACTAAAAGAAAGCTGAAACTGAAGGTGAGTTGGAACAATAAGGAAAGAAGAGACTGAATTAGAGCCACTGAGGTTACGGCAAGCCAAAGTAACAACCACACAGAAATGTGAATAAGCAGAAATGTAAGTAGAAGTATTTAGAGAGATGGAAAAGAATAAGCAAGTATCTAGGGACAAAGATAGATATTTTGACTTTTGTGGACTGAGTTAACAAAGGAGTAAAAATTATGGCACAATGTGTCCAATCCAGTTCCAGCTCCAGTTCCCATGAAGCATCATTCCTACTCATGCAGTCCCATGAAATTTCTACTTCCCTTACATTGCATGAGAATTTTCCCAGTCAGTGCCTCTAATTACTAACTTCTCCCTGATCCCTGCAACCAAAAGCAATCTTCAACTAAAGGAAAAGACTGGAGGCTTACCTTTGGTTATCTCCAGTGGCATTACTTGAAGTGTTTAAACTCATGATGTCTTCCAACTCTTTCAAAATACTCCACTGTTCCTTAACAATGTACTTCGTTACTAATGATTAAAATTGTCCAAGATGTCTGTGGCTACAGTTTAGATGTACTGAAATCTGTTAAAATAGTAAACAATGTAACAGTGGTTTTATATATATATATATATATATATATATATATATATATATATATATATGAGTCCTGAGACTGGGTGAGTTTTCTTTTGTTCTACAACTTATTTGTATTTTTTTAATTATTGTCTAACAAACATATAAATACTTCTATTTTTCAAAGCCATGTTTTATTTCTTTTAAAAAAAGATTTGCAGTAAAAATAACAAAATGTTAGAAAGATTTTCCATCTTATAAAACAAGCTAATACTATTGTTTTCATTTCTCAAATAAAAAGTTATTATAATAAAATAGTGACAAATTATTCTTGAACTGGAAAAGGAATATGTTGTGCCTATCTGTAGGCCACAGAAAGATATTTGAAAGAAAATGAAGTCCAGG
Organism: Macroglossus sobrinus; assembly: GCA_004027375.1. Taxonomy (NCBI): domain Eukaryota; kingdom Metazoa; phylum Chordata; class Mammalia; order Chiroptera; family Pteropodidae; genus Macroglossus; species Macroglossus sobrinus. The sequence continues at coordinate 1,375,002 of PVKZ01000089.1, read as the reverse complement.
GTCATTTTGGGATCCCCAAAGATTTTTCCATAAATGAGATATTTTTAATGCGACATTACAATAAAAGGCCAAAATACTCCCAAATAAAAGATCTCATGGTAATTTTCAAAAGCCTTCTCCTAAAGGATCAAAGAGGAAGAAGGAAAGAGAGTATTTGTTACTTATACCGGCCTTCTCTCTGGAACTCTCTTCTATGGGAGATATTCCAAATTATACAGAGCCAACCATTTAAAGTAAGTTGCTTTACTACAGTATGAAGGAGTCCATGGGTAAACATTTTAAACAAATAAATAACAATAATTAAGTCCACATAGACACAAATATAAAGATCCCACAAATGCCTCTTGGTATCCCCAGCAGAAGTCCAATATCCTAAGAAAGACCATGAGCTTTGGACTCAGAGAGATCTGAGTTAGGATTCCAAAAAATATCTTACAAGTATGTGGCCATGGGCAAGTCACTTACACTCTCTGAGCCTGCTTCCTCAACCATAAGCAGATAACTATATCGACCTCACATATTTGAGATGAAAATAATACATATAGCACATATACAGTGCTCAATCACTGTCAATTTGTATTACTGAACAGAGAATACTCTGAGAAAATATAATGATCCCTGACAAAGGAAATAGGTGATACTCGAGGTGATTTTGTCTGGGGGAAAGATGTAATAAAAGAAAAACTGCTGGTGTTTGAGGATATTTAAATGAACAAAATAAATAAACAAAAATGTTAAACCATTCTTTCCCTGCCCTTACAACCCTCAGTGTTATTAATGAAAGAAAAGGGACTCAAGCCTACTGGGATGCAGATTTAACCACAGTGCTGAGAACTGACTATGGCTCTACAGACAGATACCAAGAGGTCTTTAACACAGTGGTTCATGCAGCTGATAACAAAACAGTCTGACCTAGGACAAAGAGGATGTAATTTTTACCAAGATGTCTTTAACACAGTGGTTCATGCAGCTGATAACAAAACAGTCTGACCTAGGACAAAGAGGATGTAATTTTTACCAAGATGTGGGGTGGGGCATCCTATTTCTCCAGGGACCTAAAAGACTAAGCTTGGGAATAGTGGTAGACAGATAAATAACACTGTCTTTAATTTATGGAGCACCTACTACACTGTCATGCAGTATATTTGGTACTTTATATACAAAACTCTGATACTTACAACACTACAATGTAAAGATTATCCCACTATTCAACTGAGAAAACTAAGACTCAGAGATCAGAAGTAACTTGCCAAAAGTCACATATTTATAGGACCGAGACTCCAACTTATAACTAACTCAAAAGCCCAAGCTTTTTATACAAGGTCACTGTTGAGCCATAAGTTATTTTACCTGAGGTTTATTATCCTCACTTCAATTCAGAGAAGATAAGTGACTTGCCTATCGGCAGTCAGCTACTAAGTGGGAGACACTAAGCTCTGAACCAAGCTCTACTGATCTTTCTCCTTACCACCATGCCTCCAAAGGTCAAACTCCAGAGAAACCACCTTCAGAATAGAAGAGAATCTAAAAGGAATGGTCTCTTCTACACATAAAAGTAACATCCAAGACTCAAAAGTACATATATAAAATATTTGTTTTTGTGAAAAGATTAAATACACATATGCATATGTGCATATATGTTACAAAAGGCACAAAGAGAACCTCTATTTATCTCACAGGAAAAGAACTTACATAGTTAGGACTTTAATAATGTCTGGAGGTTTTGTTGTTGTTTTGTCTTCTTTTTATCTTGGGCAGAAAAATGTGGGAAGAGGTAGTTTAAATTTAATAAAGTTGTTTCAATAAAGCTAAAGTAAAGAGAATCATCATTTTTCAGTGCATTATTTTGGTATCTAACATCTTCAAATCTGAATGGTCTTCTAGAAGTGTCTTCGATAGCTCAGGAGCAACTTCCATTGATTTCCAAATCACTGATATGGATAATGTAAAAAAAGGCAGATGGTCCACACCATCACTGCCCCTTGGTGTTTCTCTCTTGTATAAAACCCTCCCTTTTGTGCGCAGAACCTGTGACTGTTTCAAGGCACTAATTTGTGGTAATTCTTTACATAAAAATAGAAAACTAATATGAATAAGAAACTTGAAAATACTCTCTCAGGGTTAAAAAGACAAAATAAGAAGTTGAGTGACAGGTAAAATACAAAAATGGGTTCTCACACCAGCCATGCCTCTGTGTGTCTTTTATAAAGTCTCTTCATTTTTCTATAGCTTAATATCTTTATGAATTTAAATAAGAGAGTTTGTATAAATCTTATCTAAGGTAACTAGATAGAGAAACTAGATAATCATAGGCAATATTTACAAGAAGAACAACAAAATACAAATGAGTAAGGGTAAACCACCACAACCACAAAACCTGCAGAGAAGAAATCAGCAAGAAAGAATAAGACTGCATATGACAGAACCGCCAAAAAGACAAGATATTTAATGGAAAGCACTACAGGCCAATTTGAGAGCAGCAGATGAAAGTGGAAGAAGTCTCCCCATTCACATAAAACAGACATATGATAACAGAATCTTAAAAGAGTTGGTTCAGTCTGCCTCATGAACTTTCAAAACTGACCTGCCAAAGTCTCCTTCCCAGATAGATAATTGATGTACAAGAGTGAATATACTAAAAACCACTGAATTGTACACTTTTAAATGGTGAGTTTTAGATTATGTAAATTATATCTCAATCTTTTAAATTCATCATAATAAAAAAAAAACCCTATCTAAAGTCTCCTTTACACAACTATTATTTTCTTCCTCTCTCTCTGATGTCAGCTCTTAATAACACTGGGGTTCAAGGGCCTACTTCCATATATTTCAGGATAACTACATCAACAAAGGGCCAAACTTAGATCTGTTGTTGAATTTAAACTATGATGGGATTTCTATACTACTGAATATGGCAGAGAAGATGTAGCAAAATCTCCCTTTTTTTCCACCAGAGTGAAAAGAGGGTAAGGAATGATGATGACAGTAGCTAGGTACAGTAATGAAAATGGAAATGGAATGGGAAATTAAGTCAAAGAATGCAGGGTCCCCACATATTACATATCCCTAGCTTTACTTGAAACTTCCCTATTAAACTCCACAAGTTATGATAAACAATAACTTGGCAAATCTACATGAATAAATTTCTCATGATATGCTATTAATGTCAGCCTTTTCTTCAACATCTATGTAACTCTTTAAATAATGCTCTCCCTTTGAAAATATTATGTGCATCATTATCAATGAACAAACTGATACCTCAGTCACTCCCCATTGTCATCATTCCAACTATGACAAATATCCCTTTTCCAGGAATCATTTTAAGAACCACCTATAATCTTATTTCACTCTACACTAACACCAAGGGGAAGATACTGTTAATATATACTCCACTTGATACCTGAGGAAACTAGAGCTTAAAGATATTCAGTCATTTGTCCAAAGTCACATCTCTAGTAAGTGACAGAATTAGGATTCAAACCCAAATTGGCTGACTCCAGAGCTCTGCTTTGTGCCTTAATATTGGCCTTTAAACCATGGCTGACCACTGGCCAGGGAACATGTGAGACCTCACTTGTCAGGGAAGCACTTCTGCTCCCTGCTGTAAATTTCCCAAACACAAATCATTCTTCCCCAAATCTAAATTAACTACAAGTCAGGGTCTTCTTAATGAAAGATGACTCAGACCTTCAGTGGATACTCAATGCAGATGGCACTTCCATTGGCTTAGGCTAAACTGAGGATGCTGTAACAGTAATAGATAAAGACAAAGTTTAAATCAGAGTTTTATGTTAATGTATTAACAGAGAAATTTTCTTGGTAGTGGAGCTAAACTATTCTCACCATTCCTGCTAAAATAAAAGAGGAGATGTTATGTATATCATTCCTCAATAAGAAGTTCTTTAGTAAGAGGTAATAAGCAACTGAAGCCAAGATACCAAGGATCTGGACATCCTGAGAGGAAGTACCAGGCAGAAAGACAATCTGACCTTAGATTCCAGAGCTACTGCTGGTACAAAGTTTTCCTACCTCACATATGAGTCCTTTAGTGGGTCATCCAGAATGTACTCATCCCTCAGCGTATCTGCATAGATCAGGGGAAAGGGGAAGGGCAAGGAGAATGAAAAGATAAAAACTGCTATTATTACTACATGCCAGATATTATACTATACCTGATCCCATGAATCCTACCAATAACGCTGTGAGATTATTATGCACATTTCACAGATGAGAACTTGGAAAGGATGAGTAACTTGTGTATATATATTCAGTAGGAGGATCAGAATTCAAAACCACATCTGGCTGACTTCATAGGTCCGTCCTCTTCCATTAACACACTGCTCTCTTCAGTAGTAACCATAATCTGTTTTGGGATGTCTATCTGCACACTTGTATATTTCACCTTTAAGAGGATGTTTGGTTATCATCAAAATAAGACCAAGACAAAGGGCTGAGACAAAGAATTTTAGAAGTAAAGGAGACCAAGTCTATCCTCCTTGTCTGGCAGATAATAAATCTATTGCTTAGGGAGCTTAGATGATTGGCCTGAGGCCTCACACCCAGTAAAAGAGTAGGCCAGGACCAGTAGAAAGCTCTAGACTAAAACTACTCTCTTCATCTTTCCTCTTAGCAGGTGGCATTACCTTTTTTTCTTCATTTCATGAAAAAACATGTTTATTTCCTGCTACTGTCTTTTTGTTGTTACTAGGCACTAACTGTTCAATAAAACAAATGACAAAAGGGTAGGTTCCTTTCTCCAAGGTCATAAAACTATAAAACATCAATTTATAATATATTCAAAAGAATTGGAAACCAATTGAATTGCTTCTCAAGTAAACTTACACAGTATCATTTGTGATCTGCTTATAACAAATATATACGTATTTTCCTAGGATAAATATCATAATAAAGAACAGTCAAAAGGAGGCTCAATTCCTGCAGAATATTTAGTCTCAGGAAAACTGACAGCTGACTTTTCTAAGTCTCTTAGAGTCCTAGTGGGTAAGCAGTAGAAGCTACAGAAGGCAGCCTTGTACAACGCATTCCTTCATCTACCATTATAGTGTAGTGGATGTGGCCGGATTTTTTTTTTTTTTAAAGAATTAAAAAGGCATGGTCTTTGTCCTCAAAGGGCTTACTGATGATCGGGAAAGAGCCCCTCAGTCCGGAGTTGTAAACCTAAGAAACTCCAAGTCCAGGCCCTCTTGGTCCTGCCCTCTGGTCCCCTACCCAGTACTCTGGGTACTAGAGCAGCAAAGTCTGACTAGGATGCTCCAGGGAGAACTTCCTCCAGGTGAGAGGAGAGGGTCAACCAGGGAGCTGGAGGCGTGTCCCCACTGACAAGAAGAGCCCCAGGACAGCCCCAAACTAACTCGGCGTCCTTCATAATCCTCGCTGCAGCACCTCCCACATACCTTTCCTCTCAGTACCTCCCCACCAAATCGTTCGCCTCGAAGACCCCGCATCCCGTGGTTACCTCACGGGTCTCCCGTGGTCCAGATCGTACACCCAAGACCCCAGGGGCAGCTTCAAATCTCAATGGCAGAATAAACCTCAGGAGTAGGGGGTGAGGCAGAGAAAAATCTGTTGGAACTGGACGGACTCTAGGACCCGGGGAGGGTGAACAAATAGCAAAGGGGGACAGGAGAACGACGAGCCCCAGGGAGACGCTGTTTACAACGGCCACTTCCGGAGGAGACTCGACTCGCCTCGCAGGCCTCCGCAGACTTTCTCAGGCCTCTGGCCCCGCCCGGACCTGCCCGCTTGCTCCCGCCTCCGCCGCCGACCCCTCCGGGATACGCCTCCGGAGAACACCGCGCTCGGATTGGAAGAGCCGGGCCCGCGAAGCTGCGCGGCGTCCCTGGAAGGCGAGCCGACGCATGCGCCGTTGCTGGGGAGCCGCGGCCGCGCGCCGTCCCGCGCCTGGCGCGTCTCCTCGCCACACTAGCAGCTCGCGGCCCTCCCTTGTCTGGCGTTCTCAGAGCGGGGCCCAGGGTACCGTCTCAGCCTAGAGAGCTGACTTAAGATGCAGCTTTCTGAGCCCTAACATCATTCCTCCTGCCTGCTGAATAAAGATCTAAAAGGTCGAGTCCCGGATCCTGCATTTTAAAGCTAGCTCCCTTGCTGATCTTTAGAGCCAGAACAGCCTTTCGGGGTCCGTGGTCTGATGCCAGAGACGTGGGAAAATTCTCTGAGCTAGACTTAGGCACCGGTGGCTGGTTTCCCGCTGTTTAGGCCGCTCTCTTTCTGCTTGGCGCTTCTTGTCCCCTCCCAATCCTATTGTATCCCACCTTGTGGTCGTAAATGGGGCCGGAAGAATGCAGGTCAGTGTATTGATGCTGTTGCAGCGCCTTTCTTCATAAAATTACGTAACTAGGTACCTCGCAAAAAGTCCTTGGATCTTTAACACGGGCTTTGTCTCTCCTAGCCCCCCGCCCTTTCCCAGTATCCCCAGTCCCCAGGACACATAACAGCCACACACGCCTTCATCGTGGTGATACTTTATACTTGGTGGCTCGTAGCTGCTTCACAATCTGCTGCTACCTCAGGGAGATTGGAAAAACAAATCTCCTCTTGTTTCTTGGCTTTTTTAAGCCTGTTCCCCAAAGAATATTGCAGATTGGCGGGATTTTGATTAAGAATTTTATCTTCACCGTTACCTTCTCCCCGCAAAAGAGTGTTTAATGCAAAATGAGCCTTTTATGCAGAAATCGTTTCATATTAATTGTAAATAACCTGAAACCAGGTGTTTGAGGCCTTCTTTACTGTCCAAAGGGCATAAATGCAAATATAAATTGAAATTAAAACCTCTTTTGATTCAGTAGCATTGAAACTTTAATTGGTTTGAATTTAGTCATTTAGAGTTAAAGAGAAGGCCCATCCTGCTTGCTAATAATTTTGCCAGAAAGAGGATAACTGCTTCAATGCAAAGAGCTTGTGGAAAGGACAAAACATAATTTTAGAAATGGAAAATTACAACAGTAATGAGATAAGGGCTGTTTTATTTTACAAGTTTAAAATAACATTTATGAAATTTATTATTTTAACAATCACAGAATTGAATACTATGTGGGAAGAATAAATGCCAAATATACTGTTCTGCATATTTTTGTAATGAAAAATGGGTGCAACATGAAAACTTTCAATCTTCTTTTATTTGTTCATTCAACATTTATTGAATAAGACTAAAAACAATATATATAATACAAATACAGATGGATATGTTCATATCAACCTTGAGGAACCCGGAGAGGCTCTGTAGAGAACTCTGAGCTTAGTTTGAGAAGGTTACAGATTGACGAAGCTGAGAAGGAATTGATAGTCATGGAAGCAACAAACACCAGAACAATAAACAGCATAAGATATTTGTAAAACTGGAAGTTCTATGTGCAGTCTTGAGGGTGGAGGGGAGCAGGGAATAGGATATGAGTCTGGTAAAGTAGGCAGAACCCAGAACACAGAGGGTTCTAGGTCATAGTTTGTCAAGCAAAGAAGCTAATAAAGAGTGTTAAACAGAAAGGTTATATAAGTACACAATAAATCTGACTGTTTTAAAATACTTGGAGGTTTTCTATTTTTCTAGTAGTTAAAAGTCAATTCTCTGATGTCTCCTGTTTGCCTAACATACTAATACTACTTATGTAAAGTTGTGTGTAACTATGCTCTCTAACCCTCTTCCCTTTTAGCCTAGAGTCACAATATTCGCCTCACTCTTCTTCTACCAATCCTTTTGAGATATTCAGTTCATCCCCACCATTCCACCAAAACAGCTTCCAAAATCAATAATGACCTCATTGCCAAATTCTAGATCCCTCGAAATCACAGACACTGATCCTCCTCAGATTTCTCTCCAGCATAGGTGAGACTCTTGGGTTTCTCCAACTCTGACCTTTTTCCTACTGCTCAGGGAACCATTATCCTCTTCTTGCCCCTCAAAGTGATATTTGTTTCTACCGTCAACCTTCACATTTTCCCATATAAGCCTCCTCTGTGTTATCTTCCATTCCTGCAAGTATGGACTCTGGGTCTTCGATTTTCAATTCTTTTTGTCCACCTGACGTAATATCATAAACTAAGCTCTAGTTTTGAGTTTTTAACTCCCATTTGAACAGTGCCATTTTAATGTCTGGCAATATTGAATTCAATATATCTAAAACTTAATTATTTTTCCCAACATCTCACTGGAGCCCCCCCCCCCAAACTACCCCTCTACCTATTAATAACACTTCTAATCTCTTACACACCCAATGGGAAAAAAAACTTAGAATCTTCTCTCTCAAGCTCTCAGTTTATAAACCTAAGAATAAGTCCTACTTAATTTTTCCCTAAGTCTTCTGTCTTCTTTCTATGCCAGCCTAATTCTAAATATATTTGTTTGTTTCCTTATGGCTTCACATCCAGACATCTGTGACCAGAACCTTTGCTGTGGCCTGATGCAAATCACTCACCTCCTTTTCTATGCATTCTCAACATTTTTACTAGTTGACAACTAAAATCTCTGTCATTTTTAAACTGGCAAACATGAGAGGAGAGGATCAGAGGTAGAAAAAATCAAAAGCAAGCCTAAGGGCACAAATATACCTTTCTGACTAGGAGAGTATTTTGTGCTAATTGTATGCATGTGCGCCTAAGGGTTTTTTAAGTACCAGATGAGCCACATCCTTTTGACCCTTCAGTAACCTCTCCCATAAGGTTCAAACACCAGGTGCTTTGATAATTAAGCACCTTCAGTATCCTTAGAACTGCAAAACTTTGCCATAATTGTTGCTCCCAGCTGCTCTGGTCCTTTGTTTCTTCGATCCCTATTCTGTGTGCTACAACAGAAATGATTCTTCTTAAGCAAAACTCTGAATATGTTACCCTCTTGATCAATTATTTTATTTTATTTTATTTTTATTTTACTTTAATTTTATTTTTTACGGTGACATTGGTTAACGCAATCCGATGTTTCAGCTGTACTTTGATCAATTCTTTTGATGGCTCCTCAGTCTTTGCTGGATAAAACCCAAACTTTTTCCCCATCAGTCAAGGGCTCCTAGTCTTATCCCTACCTGCCTTTCCAGCCTTGCCTTCTCTCTCACAATAAACCTTCCCTCTCATTTAGCATAAAAGGAACACACAAAATACTTGGGAATAAATGTAAATAGAAGTAAGCATGGACTTATATTGAAAGTTTTAAGATATAAATTAATATAAAATATTTAAATCCAGAGAACATTGTGTATTGAACATATAATATGTGCCAAGTACTATGCTAAGTGGTTTCACATTCTAATTTTTTTCAAAAGTGCAAATATTTTTATTATTTACTCCAATAATACACATTGACTTAAAAAATTGGAACAACTGTAGAAAATTAAAAGTCTTCCCAAAGTCCTACATTCCTACCCTAGATATAAAAGAATAACACATTTCTGATACATAAATAAATGTTTTTTAATATGCATTTATTCGTTTATTTATTTAGTTTTATATTTACACACGTCCACACACACACACACTAGTAGCAGACAGACAGTGTTAGTTGCCTGGGGGCCCAGGACAGGCCACCCCAAAATATCACACAATGGCATGTTAATTATTTTGAATTAAAGTTATTTGACAAGAAGCTGGTGCTGAAGGGTCTACCTTAACCTCCCTTGTCTCCCCGACAGTCGCTTTTCCATTCCCTAGTCCACCCTTCTTCATAAACTCCAATTTGTTTGCAGCAATAATAGGTAGAACTCCAGAGATTAATGTTCTAATCATGCTCTCCTGTTCCCAATTGCCAGCTACTGTCTCTCCAAGACATTCTTATAGCTGGGGTGGCTATGTAACCAGTTCTGAGCAATAAAATGTAAGGGTACATCTACCAAGGTAACAATAAAAAGAGCCTTGATCTTTAATGATACTATTTAGTCACTAATCCATTCTTGGACTGCCTACCACTTCTGACCAAAACGATAAATAGTCTTAGAGTTTGTCTGTGCTAGTCCTGTTTTTTGAATCCAGGAGTGTGCTGATTTCCTTGATGTAAATATTCTAAATATTGACACTATGGCTAATTTCAGGCAACCAACAAGCAATCTCTGACTGCAGAATTTAAAAAAAAAAGTGTATACACCCATCCCTCAATTTACCCGGTATTTTAATGCTTTTTTTTAGATGTGGTAAATATTTCCCTCGTTCACAAGGACTTTTTATACACAGTTTCCATTTACGTGGTCTCATTTTACATTGTTTTTTTACTTTTATTATTGGCAATTACTCTTCCTAAAAAACAATAGCTTAACTCAAAAATGTACAAAGAACTAATACTAACACATAATTATTAATAATCTTTGTTCATTGGATGGCAAAAAAAAGCGTGGATGACTACTGATATATTTCAGGATTGGTTTTACAGATGTTTTGCTAAAGAAGCTGAAAATTTTGTGAAGGAAAAATGTCTTCCTTTTAAAATACTTCTATTAGATAATGAACCTGGCTATACACACAATTTAGAACATCCAAATGTAAAAGTTGTGTATTTGCCACCAAATACAACTACCTTTATCCAACCTTTAGATCAAGGCATATTTCCACCTTTAAGATTATTTATATTAAACTGAGTTTTAATGACATTTTTAATAAACTTGAAGATAATGAATCACTTACAGTTGCAGAAGCCTGGAATAAATACACAGTTTTAAGTTGTATCAAGTGATGATATAAAGCTATCAACTTTAAATGCTTGCTGGAAAGCAATATGGCCAGAAGTGGTTGTACCAGAGAATATGGTTCCAACAACTGAGAAGGGATTAACCGGCATTGTTAATTTATTAAATGAATTTCAAGAAGAAGGCTTTGACAATTTAAATGTAGATGATGTTAATGAATTACTGGTTGATGATGATTTAATTGATAATGAATTAACATACTTAATATCTGAAGCCCATTCTGCCGATAAATATGGCAGTGACATTGAACCAGTTTCACTAACAGCAAAAAAATATTTACAAAGCTCTTTAATGGCCACATAACTGGAAACTGCAATCCTAGGTATTGATCAAAGCATCCAATGAGCCTTAAAATTTCAAAAAGATTTTTTTAAATGTTTCAGTGAATATCAAAGAATGTATGGAAATTTAGAAAAAGATGAGGTTGGAAAAAGATCATCCAAAAAAATAAACATAAATAATGAAACCAAAGTAGCAATTCCAAATATCTCAAATGATGATGTGCCAATTAAAAAGAGAGGGTTGATTGCTTTAGATTACAGTACAGACACCAACAGCAAATAAATTTTATTTTGTTTTTTCTGAATTTTCATTAGCATTTTTTTGTGAAAATATGTGAAATAAATATTATCATGACTTATATTGGCCTATGTCCTTAGAATTTTTTTTTCCTTCTGACGGACTCTTTTTTACGCAGTTTCCTTGCATGTAAAAAAAAGACATGTGGAACAGATAATCCGTGTGAATGGAGGGACTGGTGTATTTGGCTCTCAAGAGCTCTGTGATCTCATGAGCCTGTAGGAACCAGCTCTAGCATATCACTGCTCGATGCCAAACAGATGCTCACTGATATGTTGTAATTCTATATATTTTTTTACTTAACTCGTTTTCCATTTAGAAAAACAAAATGCAGCTTGCTGCCAGCATTAATTTAATTTTACATAAACATACTCTTTGAGACTGAAGCAAATCTGACTGGTTTTCAATGTGAAAATAAAATATAAAACTGTTCTTGGAGTTATTTCTAAACAGAACTTGTCTCTATTCCTAATGTAACGAAAATGTATACATAAATTGGATTCATCAAATGAATCTTTGGCTAACTGTCTGAGAACAATGTTAACATCATGCGTGGAAATGCTACATTTTCTAGGATTTGACTTTTTCAGAGATCAAGAGTTACTATATTTTGTAAATGAAAATACCACTATTAAAAAACATAATTCTATAAATAGAACGTCATTTGTTTCCAAAGACTACCGATATACTAGAGCCATGCAAAAATCATTTTGTGGCAAATTTTGATAGTAAAATTAGGAATATAATCCATGACTTATCTCAGGGTAAATGCTGCAGCCACAAGCACTGCCGGCATGTATTTGGGGGCCAACAGGAAATGTATTGACAAGATAGCATAGACCCATTTCTATGACAACATGAAAAAAATATACATTTTTATGGCTATTCTGTAATCTATTTTATGAATGCCCGTAAATTATTTGTCCAGTCATCAATGTTATTTCTGACTTGTTTCTTCACTTAAAAATGAAAATAATAATATCGTCCTTATAGGTATACTTTGCTTATTTGTCTTTTTAGTCATAGTATATATTTCTAGAATAGAAATGGGTGGATAAAAGAATAAGCATTGAAAAGCCAAAATCAACATAAGTACCTGTCCCTATGTTTAATAATACTAGGACTAGACATACTTATTTTAAACAATTCTAGATTGCTTGCTCCAGTTAATAATTGTTTTTGGAAGATAAGACTGTGAACTTACTAAACAGATTGTTTATGGACTAACAGTTTATTTATTTACTAAGAAATGATTCAAAACTACTGCCTGGCTGTACCCACCAATCTAATGCTATTGCCCAGTCCCAAACATTTTTCCTTTTGGCAAATTCTAACTTTGAATTGTGGAGGATAGTCTCAGTGAAGATGTTCTCTTTCCCAGAAGTATGGTTCTTTAAATTTGAATTATTTCATCTAGAAAAAAAGCTCAAAGCTTCCATAGAGAAGTCTAAAGTAAGCTCTGGCAGAACAATTCTCTTTGCTTTGTGTATATCCACACCTGAATTTCATAATAAACATGGTCATATTTCCCTTTTCCATTCATATATACTACCGTGAAATTAAAGCTAAAGTCTAAGTAGTTTATGGTATTTAATTTTTATACAAAGAGGAAATGTATAACTGCATCAAAAAGATAAAATGATACATGTCTGCATAGTCCTCAAAGAACTGTTCTGGCATTCATCAGTGATGATACTGAATATAGATAGAATGTTCTAAAACAGCGGTCCCCAACCATTTTGGCATGAGGGGCCGGTGCTCCTATGAGAATCTAAAGCCTGATGATCTGAGGTAGAGCTGGGCTGGTGATGCCAATGATGGGAAGCAGCTGCAAATACCCATGAAGGTTTGCTTGATCACCTGCTGCTCACCTCCTGCTGTGCAACCTGGCTCCTACTAACTGGCCAAGGACTGGTAGGTAGTGCGGCCAGGATTTTGGGGACACCCGCTCTAAAACCACAAAGGTCTGCTTACTCATGCCATTAAATTATAAATTTTATGATGAGAAAAGTAAGCTTGAGTAAATGCATGCAACACAAAGAGACTCTGAGCCCCAGAAGTCCGTGTCACTGAAACACCACAAAAATAAAAATAATTTCTGAATAGTCAGTGGAAATAAAATTACAGCCTAGTTTTCTTAGTTCTATATTTTCACAGTGTCTCTTCTGTTTTTATATTGTTTAAAATGATTAATTATATCTTCCTTTACAAATATATTTATATAGCTTTTTGTAATACTGTTTATTTAATATTGCTTGAATTCAATGTACTAAAACAACTAATTTTACTGTTCATAGCTAACTTACAACATAAACAATAGGGCAATACTATAAAGATCTGGAAATCTTATACAAAGTTCCTTGATTAGAAAAGGTCAATGAAGGTCCCATACAGAAGCCAAACATAATTCCCCTCTCTGAATTCTGAAAGCTGTTTATTTGTTGCTATATATTGGTATTTTGTATTCTTATCTTGTTTTATAAATATTTTTGTACTTTGAACCCCTATGGAGGGTAGGATGACATCTTGGATGTTCAATGAATACCTGCAATTTAATATATACTGGTTAGTTAAAACAAAAATGGGGGAACTATGTTACCCAAAGATAAATTATTAGCTGGAAGTAATGGTTCATAAACATGCTTAGGCAGGAGAGAAGCTGGATATGAGCCAAAGAATGTACAAGTGTTGTACCCAGAATAGAGAAATAAGAGAAGAAAGAATGCCAACAGAAATATAAGAAACAAGAGAGAGAGAGAGAGAAAAAAAAAGACCAGAAAAAGTTGAAAAAACAAGACTGCATGGGCAGGGCATTATAGCCTAAATCCAAAGAAGGGACTCCTTTTCCAGCTGGGACACTGGTATCAGGGCAGAGGAAAACTAGCTTGCATGAGGAGATCAATGAAGACAATGTGTGATTTAAGAATCAAATTATTGGCTAGGACAAAGGGGACAGAAGAATTGGACAAAGACATAATCCTAGCTCTCCAGGCAATATAATCATTTTGCTACTCTAGTGGTCAGAGATTCAACTTCCATTTGTATAGTTTACTTAGAATGATGGTTTATTCTGTCTCTGTCAACTTGATCAAGCTGTATTACATCTCCCCAAATCCACTTCCCTGGATGGTGCAACTTAGAGTTGGCCAAAAGAAGAATTTGAGACAGATTTGGAAGGTGGAAGTAAAACAACAGCCATCACTCTGAAGTTTGCTGTGGTTAGATGCACAAAGAGACAGAGGTAAAGGATAAGAAGGGTCCAGCTTGTCCTCATTCTCCTCCAATTCACATCTTGCTTTTATTCCCAGCTCTTGATCCCTTTGACCAACAATTGCCGCAGGCCCAAAAGCAGATGCTTGGCAGGTGACCCACAGAGGTGGTAGCTGAATGGAGGCACAACTTCCCCTAGACACCCTGCCCTATGCTGGGCATGCTTGATTTCTCAGGTTCATTTGTTAATTACTGCATCAAATCCTCTAATAGACTTCTTATATCTTCACTTATCCAGTTCCTACTATAATTGTGTATGCTCTACTTCCTATAAAAAAAAAAAGAAAAGAGATGAAAAGAATTCTCCCTAACTGAAAGAGTTTTTAATTTCAGAAGAAGCTGAACTCACTAAAAATTCTGAAATAATTATTTTTGGCTTAAAGTCCCTATTTAACACTTTTATTTGTTGTTTTTAGCAGTAACATATGAAATTAGGAGGACCTGAACAATCATCAGGTGTGAAGTATGAAATTACTCTGATTAGATATCTGCTCTCAAAGACCTTCCAAACTAATTAGGGAGACATAATATTTACCTGAATTGATTATATAGATATTTATGCATATGTGTAGCAGATATCATTGTTTAGCTAACTGAATTTCTATTCATAACCCCTTTCTCATTTGTAGTTTCCAGCTAGGAGTGGAAGAATTCTGTCCAATGAGACAAAATAAGAAATCTGCTGTATGTGACTTTTGGGAGAGCTTTCTTTTCTACATGAAAAGAAATAGTCTTGGTTAGCCTATCCCTTCATGCTATGCCCTTTCTTCTTACCTAAGATTTAGATGTGGTTTCAAGAGGAGCAATCACCTGCTCCTGAGTAGACCAGACAGCATGAGGAAAAAGCCTAGTAAATTGAAAAGACATTGGCTCTGAAGTCATCCAGCTGCAATACCAGCAGCTATCTCCTAACTTCTTTGCATAAGCCACTATAACAGAGTTTTAATTAAAGCTCAAAGCATTTTTAACTGAGATAATATGTTAAAATTACAAATGAGTACTCAGAAAGTAGTGAATGCAGGACTTTAGGATGCTGAGGCTAAGAAGATGAGAACTAAGAGGTGTAACTAGGTTTGATTTTTAAGGGAAGAAAAAAAATGAGTAAGCAGAGAATAATTGGAGGACATTTCTTAGGGGAATGATAGTATGGAGAAAGACACAGGGAGAAAAGCATAAAACAAAACCAATACCTAAATTTGTGCATGAGATAATGAGTTTCTATACTGGGGTGGTGCATTGTGAATATAAGATTTAAAAAGTTACTAGGATAATGTAGTGACAGGAAATGTTTACCAAAGGCTTGCTATGTACCAGACACTGCATCCTTGAGACACGGTCATGAAGAAAACAAAGTCCCTATTCTGATGGAGTTGAACTTCACTGAAATGAAGTTGAGATGTGAGTGATGAAATGGATGCAAACTATTTTTAAGTAAACTATTTTCCCCAGAAGCTTGGTGACAAAAAGAAGGAGAAAATAGGTCTACTGGATGTTACACATAAAACAAATATGAGAAGTTTCTGAATACAGAATACAGACTGGCTAGGGACCTTGGAATCTAAGGTATGACACAGAGGTGAGTTTCCTGCTGGATTTTCTTTTTGCTTCATACATCTCAGACTAGATGCTGGAGAAGCCAGCAACTGGAAACATGAACAGACACAAACAAAAGAAAATACAAGAAAAGCTTGCTCTCCCTAGCCAATGAACCAGGAAACGGGCAGCCTACCAAGACATAAAAATTTTAGACAATTACCAATCTACTTTAACTAAATGCATTTAAAAAAATCGTGATCCTACCTCCATGTTAAAAGAAGGAAACTTGGAACATAAGAAAGGAAGAAAGAACAATGGAAAGAATAAAAATGTGGATAAATACAATAGACTTTACTGCTTCCCTTAAGTATTATAAATCATGTTTGATGGCTGAAGCAAAAACAATAACCCTGTCTAAAGTAGTTCTCATTGAATGTAAGGGAAATATTTAAGGCAATCATATTACAATTGGTGGAGATTAAAGGGATTTAAAGAGAGATAAGTTTTCTACATGTCACTCAAACTAGTAATATGTCAACAAAAGTAGGCTATATGTTATGTATGTATAATGTAATAACTAAAGCAACAACTAAAAAATTATACAAAGAAATATGCTCAAAACCACTATGGATAAATCAAAATGGAATTATAAAAAAAGTAGGGAAGGGAGGGAAGAGGAAATAAATAAAGGGAACAAACACAAAAAATACAAGAATTAAGTCCTAACATATCAATAATTACATTAATGTAAATGCTCTAAATACATCAATTAAAAGACAGAGATGGGCAGCATGGATTAAAAAATATGACCAAACTAACTGCTGTCTATAAGAAACATGGTTTTCTATAAAAACATTTAATAAAAGGATGGCAAAAGTCACATCATGAAAACATTTATTTAAAAAAAGCAGGAATAGTTATATTAAACAGGTAAAGTAGACTTCTAAGCAAAACAAGTTACCAGAGATAGAGAGAAACATTTAATAATGATAAAAAGGTCCTTCCATCAAGAAAACAGAGCAATCTAAAATGAATATACACTAAAGAGGTATAAAATACCTGGAACAGAAACTGATAGAACTGAAAGAAAATAAATAAATAAATTCACAACTATATTTAGAGACTTCAACATCTCTGTCTTAACAATTGATAGGACAACTAGAGAGAAAATAATGAATATAGAATAACTGAACAGTACTATCGACCAGACAGATATAACTGACATTTATTGACTATTCTGCCCAACAAAAGTAGAACATACAGTCTTTTTAAGCACTTAAGGAACATATACAAGATAGATCATATCCTGGACCATAAAATAATCCTTAAAAAAATGTAAAACAACTGAAATCATATAAACGTGTTCTTTGTTCATATTTGCAGATAACATGGTTGCTTATGTAGAAGATCTCATGAAATCTGTAAAGAAAAGAAAAGAAAACTTCCTAAAACTATTAAGTGAGTTCGGCAAGGTCTCAAAATACAAGATAAACATTAAAAAAACACACAAATTTTGTATACTAGCAATTAACATATGGACATTGAAATTAAACTACAATAGCTAAAAAAAAATCAAATACTTAGCTGTAAATCTAACAAACCATATATGGGGCTTGTAGACTGAAAACTGCAAAATTCTAATAAAGGAAATTAAACACTACCTGAATTAGTGGGGAGACATGGATTAATTCATGGATTAGAAGACTCAGCTAAGTAAACCTAGAAGAGAAATATTAATTTCCACAAATTAATATATAAGCTAGACATAATTTCTGTCTAAATCCCAAAAAGATTTTCAAAATAGATATTGACAAGCTTATTCTAAAAGTTTATGAAAAAGCAAAGAACTAAAATAGCCAGAAAAAAATTGAAAAACAAGAATAATGTGGAAGAAATCACTCTACCTGATTTTATGATTTATTACAAAGCTTCAAGACAATGTATAGTACTTCGGTAACTGACTATGGCTCAGACAGAAAGACATAGTGATCAACTGAACAAAAAATCTCACACAAGTATGACATAGTGATCTTTGTCATAAAAGAGGATAGTTTTTCAGTATAGATGCGGTTATCCATGGGGTGTGTGTGTGTGGCGGGGGTTGGGAGGAAGAACCTTCATCTAAATCTCATATTTTACGAAAGAAAAGAAAAACACCTCAAAATGAATTACAGACTTAAATATAAGAAATTATACTATAAGACTCAGAAGAAAATATAGAACAATCTTTGGTACCTAGGGCTTGAAGATGACATGACAATAATCACATAATCTATAAAAGAAAAGAATAATAAGTTGGACTTCATCTCAATTAACAACTTTTAGTCTGTGAAAGATCCTGTAAAGAAGATGACAAGACAAGCCACAGATTGGGAGAAAATATTCACAAATCATACTTGACAAAAGATTCTTACCTAGGATATGTAAATAATGCTCAAAATTCCACAGCAAAAAGCCAACTCAATTAGAAAATGGGCAAAGGACATGAAGAGACATTTCACCTAAGATGATATACAGGTAGTAAATAAGTATGTGAAAAGATGTTTAATAGTGCACCTATTAGAAAAGTGAAAAGAAAATGTAGTGACAATTCCAAATGGTGCCGAAGGTGCAAAAAAACCTAGATTTCTCATACATTAATTGTTAGTGGGATATAAATGGTATAACACTCTGGAACGCAGTTTGCAGTTTCTTAAAAAACTAAGTATGTGTCTATGGCCATGCTACCCTGAACAAGCTCAATCCCGTCTGATCTCGGAAGCTAAGCAGGTTCAGGCCTGGTTAGTACTTGGATGGAAGACCAGATGCTGTAGGTGCAGTGTAAAAAAAAAAAAAAGGGATTGTAAGATGACAAAGTCCTTGCAATCTGTGAGGTCAACCAAGGGTTGCCTCGCCTAAAAAAAAACAAAACAAAACAAAACTAAGTATGCAACTACCATATGACCAAGTAATTACACTTCTGAATATGTATCCCAGAAGAATGAAAACTTACATCTACACAAACATTGTATATAAATGTTCATAGAAGTTTTATTCAAATTGCAAAAATCTAGAACCAATCAAAATACCCTTCAATAGGTAATGCTTAAACTGTGTATATAGATACCATGGAATCTACTTAGATACAAAAAGCAATGTGCTGTTGATAGATAGAATAACTTAAAAGAAATAGCAAAAGCCATTAAGGTGAGTGGGAAAAGCCTATCTGAAAAGGTTACATACTATATGATTCCATATATAATGGAATGAAATGACAAAATTTGAATGGACAAAATTATAGGGATGGAGAAATGGTTAAAGATTGCCAAAGGCTGGGAATTGAAAGGTGGAGGGGGATGGAGGGACTATAAAGTGGTAGCACTAGAGAGATATTCATGGTGATGCAGGCAAAGAAAGTATTGTAGAGGCCATTTGTTAAAACACATGCACACACACAGAGTTGAGAAAACACTACAAATATTGTTTTTTCTCTTTCTGGTAGCTTTCTTCCTAATAACTTCCTAATATTTATAAACACAACCAGATTTTTCATACCCCTTCTCTTGATCCTTCAATATATAAATCTATTTTTTCACTTTTTATTTAGAAATAATTATAGATTCATAAGAAGTTGAAAAAATAAAACAGAACATTCCTGTGTACCCTTCGCTCATTTCCCCCAATTATTACTTCTAAATTAACTATATAGTACAATGACAAAACTAGGAAACTGGCATTGGTACGAAGGGTATGTATAGTTCTAAGCCATTTTATCATATGGGTAGATTTCTGCAAGTGCTACCACAATCAAGATACAGAACTACTCCATCATCATGAATATTTCCCTGGTGCTACCACTTTATAATTATTCTATCCCCTTGCTTTTACAATTCCTAACCCTTGGCAATTGCTAATCATTTCTCCACTCTTAGAAGAATCAAAGGCACAAAGATAATTAAAGACATCATTGCATTAGTAGGCCTGTTCACCAGAAAAGGGATCATTTCACTTTCCAAGCCACACCTCTTAGATATTTAACTCAGGAAGTGAGAACATGCAGAATAATGAGAAAGAATGTACAAGAAAAAGTATGAAGATGAAGAAGGAAAAAAGGCACACATGCACAAACACACACACACACACACACACACAGAAGAGTAAAGAGGAACGTGGCTCACAAACATGTGGAATAAAAGAAGTCTTAACAAACTGGATGTGGAGATGTAAGAAAGAAGCAAATTGAGTGTCTGAGAGAAGTGATTACAGAGAGATCATACAGTGATGTAAAAAATTCCATTGGAACAGCACACAGTTAAAGCAATCTTTAGTACAGACACCAACAGCACACACAGGTTAACTATCTATCAATCCCTGTCCTGGCCTAGCTTCTTTCCAGCTACTCTGATGACCATCCAGCCTCAACAATGCTTCTCCTACCGCTTGTGTCTGAAAACGCTCTCCTCATTGGTAAACCAGCTCAGTGGTGTAACCAATCACTGCCTCACAAACTAGTACATCTTGATTTTTCCCCTTCTAAGGGCCAAAGTTCCAAATGTGTTTGATTTCTAGGGGAAGCTGGGCCTAGACCAGATTTATGACATCTCTGACTGAACTAGCTCTTTGATTAATGCACATTATCTTTCCCATATTCTTGCTAACTTTGCCATCACAAGGCTTAAAATATCACATATGAGAAAACAGTTTAATAATTGCTGTTCATACCAATAATTTTAAGGTGTATTAGGGTGTAGAGTGATGTATATTATATGCAAAATATGTGAAGGAAAGGATTAGCATTACTCAATTTGGGGAATAAGTACCAAATCTCATTTAGAATGATTTCCATTAAAATGGTTACCATGAATGTATTTGTAGTCAACGATGAATGTCAGTGCTTTTAAAGAGTTAAATACATGAAAAATTCACGAAGTCAAAACAAATATAAATACCCTCATGTGTTATCTGTTTTCTCAGCCTAAAGAATGAGGGAATCCCTGTCAGTATTTTTCACTTACCTTCTTCTCATTTATTCAACAAATATTTATTGAGAATAATTTTGTTGAGTGCCTGCTAAATGTCAGGCACTGATCACAAAGACAGTGCCTACTTCTAAGTAGTTTAATCAGAAAGATGGTAAATAAGAAATTATGCCTTTCCAGAGGAGATTTTTGAGTTGAGTCCATTAGGACTAGAAGGAGTTAAACAGAATGGGCTGGTGGAGGGGACAAGCTTGGGAATGGGGTGGAGTAGAGGGAGGTTGTTAAGAAATTTGAAGCTGAGAATGAATACTTTCAAGTCCAAAGACAGACGTAGAAGAGTGCTGAGTTGCTTCTACTTCCAGCATCTTTTTCTAATTATAAGCTGTTCTGCCTGCGCTCTGCAAGCCCCCTGCTCCACCTAGAGGTGATGTGGGATCACACAAAGGCCAAGACTGGAGAACAGATGGGCTGGAACGTTGCCTTAGCAGCTTGACTAGATCTGTGATTCTGGGCAAATTGCTGAACTTCTTTGAGCCTGTTTCTCATCTGTAAAATGGGGATAGTAACCTGGATTAAATGAGAGAATGTAAGTCAAGCTCCTGCCTGAATTCATTTAGATCTTCCGTCCCCTTCCCTCTTGCTTCAATTGTTTTGAAAATTGTGTTCTTTCTCTTTACACCTTTCTCATTACTCCTTTAATTCCTATCTTAATACATATTTGCTGGCATCCCACTAAGAAGGGTGACTGTGGGGTATGGGTGCATCAAACTCTGCTAGAGAGGAGCACAGCTCTCTGTAGTTGAGAAAAACTCTCCAAGTGGCTCTGATGAGCCCAACCCTCGCTCTTCCTCCTCCCCCTCCCATCTGGAACTGCTGCTCCCAGGGATCCTGGCCTTTTGTTCTCTGGAGGCTTAAACTACCACCTGTTTTCCCCTGACTTATTGTTTACAGGGTATCGACCATTCTACAGACTATCAAATTGAAACTGCCAAAACTTAAAGATATCAAGAGCTAAGTTTGTACTTAAAAAAAAAAAACAACAACAACAAACAGTAACACTCAAACATCAATGCTTTTCCATTTTCTCTCTACTTTTCATTTCTTTTCTAAGGAACTCTCACCACAGTAACCACTTCCTCTTGGCTTGTTGGTACTATCATTTAATATAAATAAAAAGTTATCTTTTAATATTAGTTATAATTTATCTATTATATGTCTGTCTTCCCTACTTGATTTTAACTTTCTATAGTCTGTACAGTATCTTCTGTATCTGTAGTTTCTCATAATTGATGTGCATAAGAATCACCTGGGGATCTTGTTAAAATGCGGATTCTGATTTAGTAAGTCTGGGGAGGGGCTGAGTTTTTTCTAATAAGCTCCCAGGTGAAGCCAATGCTGCTGGGCGCTGGACCACACTTGGAGCTGCAAAGCCTTACAGGGCTTAGAAGAGGTGCACAAGAAATGGTTGCTTGATGATGCCCTCATCTCTCCTATTTAGTGTCTTGGAATTTCTTAAATACATCTTTCTCCACTTTTTCCTGTGCATGTTTTATGACTAACACTTTGTGTACTCAGCAGGATTCTTCCTTGCCTTTTCATAGTTACCAGTCTCATTCATGGGTCACGTAGGGAGCAAAACAGTGACCTCCAGCCTCTTTCTATTGTCATCTACTTTGTAGCAAGCAAGAACAACTTTTTAAAGAATCAGCTTTACCCCTTTCTTGCTCAGCAACCTATGGTAGCTCCCAGTATACATCATATCAAACTCAAAGTCAGGATAAGAAGCTTTAAGACATTTCCCCAAACCTTCCCTCTCCCTTGCCAGTTTCTCTTTTTGCAACACTTGGACTCCTCTGAGTGTTGCTGAGGTATGATTTAGTCTCCTGACCTCCTTGTAGGAAATTTGCTTTGGGAATGTCTTAAGTGCTTTCAAAGGAATGTGTATCTCTTTCAAAGAATTCTTCTCAATGTTTACCTACTTAAAGCTTTTCCTTCTTTATTCCTGCTTGTGAGTCCTTCATTTAAAGGAGTATGAGCTATGTACTATTATGTATATATTTAATATTCTGATGCTTATTTTATATTTTTATTCTCTGTTTTAAATGAGAAGTATCTGTGCTCGTTCATGGTTGTATGCCCAGTACTTAAGAGTGTGTGACACACAGTAGGCACTTTTTTTGGAAGGGATTCAATGAAGAATGAAACAGAACTTAATTTTGATCAACTTTCACAATGTCATATTTACATTTATTGGGAATTTGGGTGAATGTTAATGGTTAAAATTAGACAATTCTGGTGAGGTAGTTCTGGTACAATAAAAATATTGAAATATCAGTTCACATTAGAAGGCTTGGCCTATTACTATCAACATATTAAAAAAATTTATTGGTTAAAGAATAAAAAAATAATTTTAGAAATCCCTTGAGAAGCATTTTAAGAAACAAGACATTTTAGGTTTGGTAACACTTCTATACTACCATTTACCAGCTACAATTCTCCTAGGGAAATAAAATTAGATGCAGCTAAAATTTACTTAGGGCCCAAACCCACATCCTATTTAAAAGGCTTAAGCTTTCCTGTCATTGTTTTCTACCCATCACATTTTGCATTCGTAAGGATGGCATTTTCTTAACAGTTCTTGGTGCTTTAAATGTAAAAGAAATAGGCTTTCTCATATTACAATTTCAAGGAAAAGTTGGCTGCAAAACCCACTCAGCGAGGTGTCAGAGGCCTACAAGCTGCACACCCTGCAACCGCCTCATGCTCCGATTTCATCTATGGGTTTTTGTACAGTTTTTCTTTTTTGGATGGTGCAAACCGCGCAAGTGCAACAATAAAGCCTCTCCACCATGGGAAACGATGCAAGAACATGCAACTTAGGTGCCAGGGTTCTCCCTAACACACAGCCAAGGGTTAGAGGCCCGGATACCCGCCCCCAAACCCCATCCACAACAATCGTTTCCTCTCTCCCCGCCTTTTACATACAGTACACATACAAATACACACACGCAGAGCAGCCAGCAGGGGCGGGCCGAGCCGGACCACTCCGCACACCGCAGGGGGAAGCTGCAGCGGGCCGATCTATTTTCGCACGCTTTTTCCCTCGCATCCGTCTCTCCCTCCATTTGGCTATGACTGTTACGCAAACGCGAACTTGAGAGTCTGAGCTCTTCTATTGTTCCGCTTCGGAGCCACACGCCTTAGGCGGGTGCCGCGTTGTCCCCCCTTCATCGGTGAGCATTTGGTCCCGCCCCAGTGCTAGCGGGCGCCGAGCGGGAGCCGCGCGGGAGCAGCGCAGCGACGGCGGCGGCGGCAGCGGCGGCGGCGGCGGTTGCGATTCGGGGCGGTTGAGACGCCTCTGCGGCAGCTGGTGGCGCAGGTGGCTTGCGTGGACGCGGGCAGAGGCGGCCGGCCCGCCACTGCAGCCTCAGCACCGCGGCCCCGGCAGGTGAGCGGGCGGCGGAGACTCGCCCCGCCCCCCCCCTCGGTGGCCTCGCTCCTCCTGCCTGTAGCGGGGAAGTGGCCGCGGCCCGCTCGGGAGCTGAGTGGCAGCCTGGGGCTGCGACCGTCGGGAAGCAGGTTAGGGGGAGAGAGGTCGTGTGTGGTTGGAAAGGGAACGTTCCCCTTTCTTTTGCCATCTTGTTTTCCTCTCCCCCAAGCCTCCTCCCTCTTGGGGCTCAAGCCCGGGGGGAAAAAGCCAGAGGAAAGATGGGGCGGAAGAAAGGGGAATGTAGGGCTGAGAAGCATCTCTGCCTCAGGTGGCGGCGTCTTTTCCGTCATAGAGCAGAGGACTTGCCCAAGCCTTGAGGGGTAGCTCAGGGGCTGCGGAGGCCGCGCACTCGCGGGGGAGGAGCGGGAGGCGGCTCTCCCCTCACTCTCCCACCCCTCTCTATCCTCCCCTCCCTGGTCCTCCCTCTCCTTGTAGGCCCCTCCCTTCGGGTTTCTTTGCTTTAACCGCCCTCGATGCTCTCCCTCGCAGGCTTGTCGGGACACCCGAGGCATTCCCTCAGCTTCTGCCGCCCGGGAGCCTCGGCTCTGGTCCTTCTTCTCGCATCTTCCCGCTGTACCGCTGCACCTCCTGCCTGAGCTTCGGACCCTGGGCATCGCCCCTCCTGAAACATGACTCGCGATTTCAAACCTGGAGACCTCATCTTCGCCAAGATGAAAGGTTATCCTCATTGGCCAGCTCGAGTAAGTGATTTTCAACCTTCGCTTTAACGTGCTACCTTCCTTAGAGGCCTACATTCTGCCCTTTCTCTTAATTTTTTTCCCTCATGTCCTTTCTCTCACTCTCTTGACCTTTCATTTTAGATTTTTGTCCAGTAATCTCCCAAGTAATCGTGAAAATCCAGGTTTTTTTTTTTTTTTTTTACATACTTAAGTATTTGTTTTTGACAGACTTTGGCAGGTTTTCTTAATAGATATTTAAATGTGATGCCCGTTAATGTTACATTGTAGGTGAAAATAATCGAGTATGGATTTTGTTTAAAAATTAATGAAACATTGACATATTCTCAGTTTTGAATAAAAGACGTAATATCAATGAAATCTATGCAAACTCTTGGATGTCAGAGAGATGTATATGATTAAATTGGATTTATTGGCATTTTTTTGTTTTGTATTTGGGGAGGCCTTCTGGATTGGCTTGTTTAACGAAGAGATGAGGACTGAATATTCATGAATTTGTACAATAAGTTAGCACCAAGGAAAGTCTGGAACGTTTATTTTCACAATTTTATTCGTGAAGTTTGCCCTGTGACCTTGAAGTTGTTTTACTTTGATTATTTGCATGAGCAAAAAGAGTAGATCCAGATTCCTTGGTGCACATCTTAGTGGTACAGAGAGGTGATTAAGGACCAAGGATTTTTTTTGTGTGTCATTTAGGAATTGAGACTGTTTAAGTACCCAAGCTCCATTTTCAGAAAAAGAGATCTTTTTGTTTATGATAGGACTTGGGTTCTAAGATGGTGATGGAACCTAAAAAATATTGAGATCCATTAGATTAGTAAGCTCAATCCTTCATAAACATGTGATATTCTACAGTTGTAATTTCCACTTGTTTATTTCTTAAAGATAATTAAAATTATGTCTGCTGGAGGAAACATACCCATTGGTTACAGAAAGTGATGGAGTTGCTGAGTGCTATTTAAATTTAAACTGTTCAGTATTTCTTGATTTTTCCCATTTAACTCTTATGGATTCAGGTTTATAAGTTTCCTTCCCCAATCTGGAAAAAAATTTCTCACAATATATCAAGACTATTTTTTCAGTGGAGTCTTACTTGACCAATCATATTTCTTGTCTATAAATTTGACACTGTAGTCTATTTCCTTTGTGATAACCTTTTATTTTTACTCTTATTTGCATGCTTTGCTTTTGAAATAGTAAGAGTGTTGAGGGCAAGAGACAAACTGAATTTCTTAATACCCCCATGGTGCTTAGTACATAATCACACACATAAAATACTGTATTTTATATTTAGAGTATGGGGAAATGACAGGTTTAAGGCCTCTCCAAGATACTTTTTTCATGGTTTTACCATGCTTAATTATTTAGAGGTGTTACAAAATCTGAAGTAATGGGATACATCTGTATTCAGATTTTTATGCCACAATACAGTTAAAAGCCAAATGAAAATGTTTTAAAAATTATTTACTGTCTTCCAGCTCATCCTCCCCACATACTTCGGTATGTTAGGTGACTAAGAGTTACTGCTGACAAAAGCAAAAAGGAGCCTTAAGAGGGCCAGAGTATTTTACTTCTATATTTAATAAGTTCATTTGTATTGGAATAGAAAATTTGTCTTTCCTTTTTTCCCTTTTTTCTTAGTAGCAGCAACTGAATTTGATATTGATGTATTACATATGTCCAAAATTATATTCCTTTTCCTGTCTCCAGTTTTATAAATTTTAAGTCTTTGCTTTAGAGAGCTTGGAGTATGTATTTAAGGTCTCAACTCTGAAGGTGACAACTATTCCTATTTTGATTTTAACATTTTATGTCTTCATATCCGAAACTTCATGATTTTTTAAGTCTTGGTGCCTTCTCACAAAGTTGAAATGACAGGTGTAATAATCATTGGAAAGGTAAAGAAATTAAAGCTCCTAAGGGGTTGAGTGGTAAAGATTCTATTGATGCCTGAAACCTTCAGACTGCCAGCCAGTGAAATCACTCCTGGTCTTTTCTTCAACACGGTAGTGCATGCAGAGAATAGTAGATCCTCTAATGGTCTGCTTCCCTCTTGACAAAGTCAACTGATTTTTCAATTAGTGTCTCTGAAATTATGAAAAAGAAATGTTATTAAATTTTGGGTAGATACAACTGCCTTATGGCTCTATCCGTGAGGTCTGCTTTCCCTTTATTGATAAGCAAAAGTAACAAGTACTACAGACATGTTAGACATAATAGCACTTAATACTTTTTTTCCTTACCTAACTAGAAAGATTGAAAGAAATAAAAAGGAACAGGTAACCTCATGAGATTCAACCATGTAGCTGTGATACCTTTTCAGAATATGTATTTCAGGCTTTGGGAAATAGTGCTTAAAATTTTTGTTAATGTCTACTTTTATATTACTCTGATATATAAAATATTTTATATTACCCTGCAGAAATATCATTTAGGATTTTTAAACAGGTGTAGACTCCCTTATCTGAAATGTTTAGAGTCAGATATGTTTAAAAATTCAGAAATTGGGGATTTTAGAAAAGTAATGATGGTACATATGCTATATATTATGCTCCTGGTAGGGTCTAGGATGGCACATAATCTCACATAATATTTTTGCAGAGAAGCATCAGTAGAAACACTAGGTAGATAAAAGAAATGATGGAATAGCTTCACTGTCAGACCAGGTTTTGCTACCAAATGAGTTTTTAGAAATATCTAGGTTTTTAGAGTCTCTTGGGTTTCAGAACTATGGACCTGTAGAACTGGTCCACTTTTTCTCAGATCCTGTTTGGATGTCTTGTTCCCAGTTTATTCTGTTTTAATGAGGTGTGTATGATTTAAAAGCTTTTAATTTTTCTCCTTTTAGGTAGATGAAGTTCCTGATGGAGCTGTAAAACCACCCACAAACAAACTACCCATTTTCTTTTTTGGAACTCATGAGACGTAAGTTCTTTTAGCTCTAAAAGTAAATCAAAGCTGATTTAGCAGAGTCATTGGGAGTAAAATGAAAATCAATTAGGGATTAATTCAAAGGGAAAATAGTAAAGTAATAGGAAACTTTAAAATCATCTTTGAACTTTGGAAAAAGTTGTCTCCCTTTTTAAATTAATTTTTAGGGTTGAAAAATTGAACACTGTAGGTTTAATTTTTATTGGAAGAGATATTTCATTACATATGGATCCTCTCAGCAACTGGAAGAATGACTGTTGGATGAAAGAATGTAAGGAAAGTTTTAACAAGGCATTCGGTATTCATATTTAATGTAAGTGCTTTTCATCAGTTCAACCTGGCACCTTATTGTAGACTTTGTTATATTAGCCACACAAATGGTATATTGTGGGAAAGGTGAGAAGAAATCTGGATAGTTCCTCTGTGTGTTTACATGGTCCTGAGAGCCATAGTGACTGCTCTGCTGCCCCTGGTGGATATGTGGGCAGAGAACCTGATTTAGTGAAACAAACTAATTTTTCAGAAATTGGCACTGAATATTGATCTTTTACTTCTAGGTGCACAGACTTGCTCTAGGGGCTATCTCAGTTTTGGAAAATAACATCCTACATGCCTATAATTTAATAGCCTTACAAGTACTATATAATCTTTGATTTGGACTTGAAGTTTTCGAATTTGCAATAATTTTGGTAAAGTGGGGCTTGTTTACTTGGGACTGGGAGAAACAAAGCTGTTAATATTCTAATTAGAATTATGTATTCCTAAGAGTCTACAGTGCCAACATTTGGTCTAATGTTGTTTAGTAACTATCAGCTTTATTGAGATGTAATTTATGTCATAACTTATTTAAAGTGTATAATTCAGTGGATGTCAGAATATTTACTTCTATACCCATTAGCGGTCACTCTCCATTCCCTCCTCTCCAGCCCTAGACAGCTACTAGTTTACTTCTGTCTATATTTGCCAATTCTGGACATTTCATCATATAATGCCACTTAATTATTTTCTTTAAACTACAGTTTTGGATCCAGATTTGGATTGGCCTTTACCATAATTACTTTGAGTTGGGTTTAAGTGTACTTTCTATATAAAAATTTAATTTTGTAAGAAATAATGAATTTCTGATTTCATAGGATAATCTACCATTTAAAGAACTCTTTCATAAATTTATTAGGGAAAGGTATCTTTTAATGAAATATTTGTGTACTGTTTTTTGGAGAAAGGGTACCAGGTCAAGCTGCACATGGAAACTCTAGTAAGACATGCAAATTCTTGGGCCTTACTTTTGACCTACAGAATTAGAAACTGAGGTGTTGAGGCCCAGCAGTCTGTTTAACAAGGTTTCTAGATGATTCTGATGGATGTGAAATTTGCAGACACTATTAGAATAATGCGAGCAGACATTCCTTAGAAGTTTTTAGTTTTACAAGTTCAGAATTCTTTAAATTCAATTTTTCTGAAATGGGGTAGATTTTATACTTTTATATATATCCTTATAGTTTCATAGAACATAGTTTATTCTTATGTCATATTTAGATGAAGACTGATCATACCTTCCCCAACATTTAAAAATGAGGATTTTTGCATTTGTATGTAAATTTTAAGTCAAACCACACCAAATAACTTTCATAAGCATTGTTTGGTTAATAACAAAACAATGGTTTGTGCCTTAGTGTTCTCATAATTACATACCATGTATATTTGGAAAGGCAGTGCTGCTCTATCTATCGATGTGATGATCTGACTTTTTTGTACTTAAGGTTAATTTTTAGAAACTAGATCTGAGATGATGTGCCTTTTCCACCTCAGAAGTCCAGAGCGGGTGGGGTGGGGGAAGTTATTTGAATCTCTTTCAATTTGTATTTTGCACTAATCATGGTTTATGCTAATAGCTCATAGTTAAGGGAGATGAGAAAGGAGGAACATAGAAGATCAAATGGCAACTTAGAAAATGCCTTATTCATAACTGATTTATAGATTAAGATATTTTTATTGTGAATTTAATGCAGAATTCTTTTATAACTTTTTAATGAAAACATATGGATTTTATTAGTGTTTTATAAGTCACAATTAATTTCAACCAGCAATGAAGTTTTGAATATTATACAACAATAAAGGTATACCAACTGTGACCATGTACTAGATATCTTAAAACTAACATCTTCAAAACATTTAGTAGATGAGACTGACATTGACCCAGTACTTTTCTGGAGCCAAAAGTTTTGATGTTGTTTTTGATTAAATATTAGTCTTCCACCTTCTTCCTCACATCTAGTCAGCCAGCAGATCTTATTCTTTTCTTTTAAAGTGCATGCTGATCTGTCTACTCTTCTCCATATCCTCTGCTGCACTTCAAGTCCATGCCACAATTACTATTCAAATAGTGTCCTAACCTTATCTTGGCCTCAGGTTTTACTCTTCATATATAAAGTGAACTTTATGTGCCAGAGCATGTCATTTCCCTGCTCATGAATCTTCAATGGGGTTCTTGTTAATTACCAACAAACAATACCCAAATTTTGTCTACAAATGCTATTTAGAAGACCCTATGTGAACTAGCCTATGCTTATTTCCTTTCCAACCTCATCACATTTTTTTACTGTTAATAAATATATTTTGTTTTAGGTCCTTGTTACTTCTTTTCCCTTTGTTGGGAAATGCCTTCAGATTTTCCAGGTCTAGATCTTAGCTCAAATCCTCCTTTTTATGCTTATTTTCTCTATTGCATGATTGAAATTTTTTTCTTCTTTTTCCTTCACCCACAAGTGAAGAGCTTTGAGAGCAGGGACCTTGTTTTTTTATGTTTGGTCATCATTTACTTAAGTTGCCTGGCACATAATAGCTGTTAAAAATATGTTTGGTGATAGATTGAAGGCTCTATGTCTTAGATAAAAGTATTTGTTGATTATGAATTTGCTGTCCATTAACCAACATTTATGTGTTTATTAGCCAACTAGATCAAGAAGGCTGTTTTTAAGTCATGACTGCTGTTTACCTGCTATGTGATTTTGGGCAGGTTACTTGGTCTTGTGTCCTGTTCTGCCTTATTCATAAAATGGGAATAATATATTCTACCTAGGATTTTGGGGTGCAAGTAGAATATTACATGAAAAATGCTTATAACTGTGATTGGCATGTATTAATAAATGTCAGTTATTAAAGACAATGTTGCATATTTTATCCAAGACTAATAGTGTTATTAAATTGCTTTTGACATACAGTTTTTGAATTTTTGCTAATTACTACCATTTCCAATTGAAGGAATATTCTCACCTAGGCCTATCTGTTTCTAAAGTCTAGAAAATTTAAATGATGATGATGTTTTTTCTACTTTTATCTCCTTACTGCTTTTACTTTTCTTAATACAAAGGAAGTTAGATGCTCAATTTTAGGAACTTTAAAATTACCCATCATAGGTTGTTTTAAACCTGCCTAATGTACAGTTTTAGGAGTGAAGGTGAATGGGGAAGTACTAGTGGTAGTCAGTTTTTTTATATAACCTGTCCACAAGAAAGGAATAAAGGAAGGAATTGTAAGGTAAGATTTTATTTTCTTCTGCACTAGTTCTTCTGTATGACTTCTGTATTCTAGCCAAAGCTGCATGTGTTGGCATGGGATTTGTATAGTTAAAAGCTTTATTCCAAATAATGAGCAGACAAGTGTTCATTTATCTCTGTACTCTAGCAGGTTTGTAGCACATGGTAGATGTATATTCAATGTCTCGAGTAATTTTCTATTATAAAAACAAGTTGTTATAAAATATAAGATCTGGTAGTTACAAGATAGTATGTTACATATTTTGTGATTTAATAATGGAGAAAAGAAGCAAGTTGGAATCTTTTAAAAAATAGGGCTTTCTGTTTAGTACTATTTCACAGTAGTTAAATTTGAGTTTTGAATTTCCTGTCTTCTGTGAAGAGTTTTCCCAGTTTTTTATATGTAACTTTTGGTTTGCTTTAAAGGAAGTGTTCTAGATGTGATAACTGAGCTTTTGTGAGGGATATATTTGTGCTTGTGGATATACACATTATTTATAAAAAAATGAATTTAGAGAAATAGCTGCTTTTCTGTGTGCTTATATTGTGAAAATTGGGATACATAGGAACACACTGATTGATGGCCTTTAGGAGTATGCCATGAAAGAAATACACTGGAGGATTTAAGGTGCTTCAGAATTAAAAAATTAGTACCCTAATTAATTATTTGCTATATTCTTGGGTTATTTTACATTAGACTTTACATTAGACTTCTTACGGGTTTTGACATTGGTGTTTGAAGTCTGAGTTCCACACACCTAAGAATATGGCATCAATATTTTATTAGTATATGTTTCAAAGATTGTATCATAGTGGGTAAAAGAAACCCTGAAACCTTTTTAAGGAATGTTGTACAGAGTTGAGGCTCTAGGTAACGTTGCCTGAGTTAGTTCATCTTTCTGGCCGTTAGTTTGCTAATCTTTAAAATGAGAATTTTGATGATTCCTAAAGTTCTTTTAGCCTTGGGAATTTGGTACGTAACTTAACTTTAAATTAATGTATATCTATTCGTTGTTAAAAATTTTTAAAGCAACATAAAAGGAAAGTTCTCTGTAAAGGAAACAAATCATTTTTACTCTTTTTTAATTAGAGACATAATATTAATGTTTTGATACATTTTCTTTGAGATTGGCATGTCATTTAAAAATAGAATACTTTGACAAATGAATCAGAGCCACAGCAACATTTCTTGGGACTATTGATGGCTGTCTAATCTGGGCCGTATTCATTAAACCTGTAGGATTGCATCCCCAGGGAGGGATTCTGTCTTTTTTTTTTTTTTTAATTGTAATGTACTTGGCATATACTACTGTATAAATTTAAGGTGTGTTGATTTGATGAATTTATATATTGCAATATATTATCACCATAGTATTGCATCTTCGTCATGTACCATCATTATTATTTTTTTGTGAACACATGGGAGGATTTTTTTTTCTTTATCCACCACAGGGGCTTATTAGTCTTAAATATAGACTATGATCTAGCTGTTCTACTTAGAACTTATTATAAAGATATGTACCAAAATTGAGCAATATGTTCAGTACAGTTGTATTATTTTATAATAGAAAATTGTCTAACAATAGACTGATTTTGAGATAGCCACACAGTGAAATAGTATGTAGCTCTTAACAGTAACTGTTGACATGAGATGTTTATTTTAATTTAAAAAATATTTATGGATGAGTTTATGTCATATACATTAAAATTACATATTTATGTGTGTATAACTAAAAGTGGCTGAAAATAGTGGCTGTCTATAATTGGTAAAATTATAGGTCATTTTTGCTTTGCTAGGATGTGGTCACAAAAATATTTTAACAGCTTTATTGAGATGATAATGTATATCCTAAACAATTCATCCATTTAAAGTGTACAATTCAGTAGATCTTAGAATATCCATGTAGTAGTGCAGTCATTCACACAATTTTAGAACATTTTCATCACCCCCATAAGAAATTCTACCCACGAGCCGGTACTTCTGATATCTCTTCTATTCTCTCTCCTGTTTTGCCCTCATCTATTTGCCTTTTTTGGGCTTTTCAAGTATATAGAACTATACAACATGTGGTCTTTGATGACTGGCTTTTTTCACTTAGCATGTTTTCAAGGTTCCTCTGTTTGTAGCATGTGGTAGTACTTCATTTCTTTTTTTTTTTCCTTTATTTCTATTTAGTGCCAAATATTCCCTTGTATTGATTTACCACATTTATCCATTCATCAGTTGTTAGACGTTTGGATTGTTTCTACTTTTGGCTATTATAAATAATGTGCTATGAATTTTTGTATACAAGTTTTTTTTTTTTTTGTGGACATGTTTGCGTTTTTGTAGGAGTGGAATTCCTGGGTCAAATGGTAACTTTATGTTTAATATTTTGAGGAATTGTCAGATTGTGTTGAAATCAGCTGACACCATTTTACATTCCTATCAACAATGTGTATGAGGATTCCAAAATCTCCATATCTTTGCTAAGGCTTGTTATTGTCTTTTTAAATTAGTGTTATTGAAGTGGGTAAGAAGATAGCATCTTATTGTGGTTTTGATTTACATTTCAGTGATAGCTAATGATATGCGCATCTTTCTATGTGTGCATACTTTTTTAACCTATACATAACATAAAGATATCTCAGGAGGTGATGCCAAAAAAATTAAAGGTATTTCACAACAACAAAGGTAGTGCAAAAGATAAAATGTTGGAAGCTAATCAGACTTAGAAAGGAATATGACAGTTTGCCAAGGCATTGAAAATATGCTCACCCCATATCATATCATAGGTTATGTGATCAGAAGGCAGCAAGCACTGTTCAAACTGAAATGAAACACTTTAAATCTCAATATTTTTAATATTCTAAATCACAGTGTACTAATAAACAAGTCTTAGTTTTATTATTTTTCATTTCCTTGCACATTATCAGTAATATTGTTTAAAGTTTTACAATACTTAAAGGTTATGGAACAATCATAATCTTCCCATTGTTTATTAAGATTGCATTGCAAGGGCATCTTTATGGTCTCATACTGTCATGCAAAGTGAAGACTGCCAGAGAACATCTTTCTATTTATTAAATGGGATGTTGTCCAATTAGATCATTTAAAAAGAAAAGTGAAGACTGCCTGTTTTGAGAAAAGAAAAATCTGTGTAAATTTAACTTGTCAAACATATATACACTAAATAACTTCATGGTAGAATTAGTCCTTTGAGTAGCTTTTAAGTTTAGAATCATACCTAAAAATGCCATGTATGAGGATTTAAAACTTTTTTTTTTCTGTAATTTTACAGAAGTATTTAAGTACCTTCCACTTACTGAATTTCCTAATGGCCACCAAGTTCGAGCCCTTAGGGGATTTTGAACTATAAATGAGGGTGCTGTCTGACTATACATTGCTGCTTAGAACCCAGTTTTTTCAGTCCTCTTTCCATTTTCCAAATTGCTATTGTCTCTAGTCTCTTTGGCCTTATGTGTTGTTTTTGTAGAATTTTAGGAGAGAGAATTTTGTTGAATTGCTTTGTTCTAACTAGAAGTATATTTTATTTTTGATGGAGGTTTGATACTAGTCATTTACTTGGATTTTGAACTGATTATGTAGGAGGAATTGTTTTACTGTTTTAACTAAATGTTAAGTTTTCTAATTGGAGACGGGGCGGGGAAGTGGGGAGGAATGAATGATGCCTACTAAAAGTCTGAATTTCTGGATCAAATGAGATAATGGTGATTTAAGAGTGTCTTAATTGATATGGAGTTAAAATACGAGGATACAATGAGTATTTCTCAGTTACAGAATTTGAATAATAAAGTGATTTTTATGTCCCCTGATTATATTTAAATAGAGCTCTAAGTCTTTTTTTAATTGAAATTTTATCTTACAGTCTTTTAAAATATTCTAACTGGAATGCTAATTATAGTAATTAGGTTCCCAATTCTTAAAAGAATTTCAGCAGATAAGAAATTTGTGATATATACTAATTAATAATCTTAAATCATAGCACATTTTAGAGGAGTGGTAATTTTGTTTTCCTTTTTTACATACTCAACCATCATAACAAAAAAACTAGTACATACTGTGCATTTACCTTTGTAGAGTTGACAGTCTTCTATAAAACTAACTGGCATATACAAGGGGTCTTTTCTGGAGAAAAAAATCTATGTATGTGCACACAACATACAGTTGAATCTTTTTATTGGCGGATTCCATATTTGTGAATTAGCCCAGTCACTAAAATTTGTAATCTTGAATCGATACTTGTGATCATGTCTGTGTGCAAAATGTCAAAAAATGTGAGTAAACTTGATGCACTGTTCCTAGTTGAGGCTGAACAAGCAGTACTTTGCCTGCTTGTTTCAGCTCTCACACTGTAAACAAGGGTCCTTTTTACAGTCTCTGTAGTTCCAAGGTTTTTGCATTTTTGTACTTTTTTGGGGTCATTTTGCTGTTTATAATGACCCTTAAATGTAGTGCTGAAGTGCTGTTTACTGTTCCTAAGTGCAAGAATGCTGTGCTTTCTCTTATGGAGGAAGCGTGTTTTACATAAACTGTTGGCTGTGAGTTCATTGTCAGTGAATTACCAATATATATTAAATAAACTGCTGCCTCCAGCCCCTGCTCCCATGCCAACAGATAACACCAGAGTTTAGATGGTAACAAAGGTATCTTTAAACAGAAACACACATAAAACAGGTTATGTATTTAATTGGTTGATGAAAATGTGACCAGAGACTCGTAGGAACCTACTTTGTATTTCTCCTGGAGCCAGTAGTGCAGTATTCACTAATTCGGATTTGTGATGACTATATAGAACATAATTACCACAAATATAAGAATTGACTTGCATGTATGTGTGAATATATGAATAAATGAACCAGTTATAACATCTAGTTCCCTCCTTAATAAAGTAAAATTATTAATACATTAAAAAATTGCTTGTATATATACAAATACAAAACCCATACATATAGTAATATACCTTATTGACTGACAGTGTTTTATGAATTGTGGAATACACCAAATTACTTTGAAATAAAATTATATTTGGAGTACATTAAATGTATCGATTAATGAGAGCGTGTCTTTTCCCATTTTAGTGTATATTTATATTGTAAAGTATACACAAATTAACATGTAAACCATTTTTAAGTGTACAGTTCAGTGGCATTAAGTACATTCACATTTTTGTGCAACTTATTTTTTTAAAAAAATAAGATGAAGCTTGCAATTGAATTTAATAAAAGTATTTGGAATTAAATATAATTGTGTCTTCCTTTTTTGTGAACAATTTTAATGTATTTTACATTAAGAATTTTTGATAATCACATCATAGAGCAGTGCTTTTTAATAACTTATTATACATTTGAGATGGCTTTGAACTCATATTTTCTCCCTTTTTTTTTTTTAGTGCTTTTTTAGGCCCAAAGGATATATTTCCTTACTCAGAAAATAAGGAAAAGTACGGAAAACCAAATAAACGAAAAGGCTTTAATGAAGGTTTATGGGAGATAGATAACAATCCAAAAGTGAAATTTTCAAGTCAACAGGTGCGTCATCTTCCATAATATTTAGTTTAGTGTTATGTATTTGAGGAATCATTTTAGCTATAGGAAAATATTAATATAAAAGTCTTGTAAGTTTCAGATTAAATTGTTCTTATTTGTAAGGTTGAATGTTGACCTTTCATATCTGGATGAACTGATGAAAATGTTACCTGCATGTTTAAACAGATTTCAGAAGACTAGAATATACTCAGTTATTTAACTCCTGATTGAGAATTTATTTAATGTATAATTGGATTTGTACAGTTATCTTATTTTCAGGTTGATAATTTGAAGTGTTTTCTTATTTAATTTTAATATCCATGAAATTTTATTAGAATATGTTCCTCACATGGGTTAAATTAAATGTGACAAAAGTACTTATAGCACTTTGCAAATTATATTTAATCTAGAAGATTAACTATATACCTCCTTTTTTGTTTATGCACCCAGAGCTTTTGTTCATTTATATTAAACTTGAGGTAGTAAACACCAGAAAGAGTACGATAAATCTATGGAAGGAGATAGCAACAAACTGAAGATTTTGCAGCTTCATACTTTTAAATCTCTCTTTTTTTAGTCCTCTGCATGTGTCCTGCTTTTTCTTTTCTTTGAGAACTTTTTTGATGCTGTTCTATCTGGAACATTTAAAGTTTTAAATTGATGTTCCAGAGCTGCATTAGATGATCCTAAGCATCTTCTTTACCATCCAAAACTTATTTGTTACAGTACTCATCATACCATAACCATAATTGCTGCTGTATTTGTCTTAACTGCCACAGACTTATTAGCTCTGTGAACAAAGAAGTCATATGTCCTGTGTGCCTGGCATTGTTAAAAGTGTAGGTAGAATAGATATTCACTAAATACTTGTTGCATGACTGTAAGAATGGATGAATAGTTTCATATCAGTATTGGATAAACTGTGTACAGGGAGTCTAAAGAAACGATTGTTTCCTGAAACTAACATTTTATGACTTCACTTGAATTGTGTGTCCT
Organism: Macroglossus sobrinus; assembly: GCA_004027375.1. Lineage (NCBI taxonomy): Eukaryota > Metazoa > Chordata > Mammalia > Chiroptera > Pteropodidae > Macroglossus > Macroglossus sobrinus. The sequence goes on along the minus strand of PVKZ01000089.1, from coordinate 1,336,782 downwards.
GTGATTGTACGTTCAAGGTCTTTTTCATCCTCAATATTGCCCAGCATGGTCACCCTATCTTTTGTTCCTATGTACCTACTTTATCTCCAAATAGTGTTCACCATATATACTTGACATTTCTCATTTCACAATGAAATTTTTGGTAGGTTGCATGAAACCCAACAATTTTATGTCTTTAACAAAAGTATGAATGATTGTGCTGATGTGATATATTTAGGTTCCTGGCACAAATATGTCCCCAGTGGTGCATTTCCTAGAGTTTGGGGAAAGCAGTGATGACCAAACTTACATAAATGAGCAAAAAAAAAAAAAAAAAAAAAAAATGGCCATCATTTATCATAAAGATACTACTAGTACCTTAAATACTTTGGGTCATTTTTACATTTTTTTAAAATTATAACTACAATAATTCTGTGATTTATCAGCATTGCCTTTTTTTTTTTTTACAGGAGAGGAAATGGGTTTACAGTTTAAAAAAACTTGCCTATGGGAACAGGGCTAGAAATGGGCACAGTTATTTTGGGTTATAATGCTTTCACCTAGATCCGTGCTTGCCCTCACTTCTCAAAGTGTACTTTGTTGCCTCATTACTCATTCTTTTGGTTGGTATCATGAAAGTCTAGGGCCTCTAGATCACCTGCTTAAGTATCTATCATCTGGGGGTACTTTAAAAATTTAATGATTATTGGACTCCTATTCAGTACCTGTTAAATCAGAATCATTTAGGTTTCGGCCTTGGGAATCTGCATTTTAAATAAAGTAAATTTGGAATATAGATCAATCAAGAGTCTTTAAATAAAGCTATGATATATATCCTTTGCTAAGGCTGTTTGTTTTAAAGTACATAGATACACCAGAATATTTCAGTATTTGAATACAGCTCAGGTCTGTGCTATTCTAAATGAACTTATATCTTGTTGGATATTTGTTGGTTAGAGCATCAGAATAGTATTCTTTGTAATTGTACTTTAATTTCGGCCTCACTATTTTATTCTCTGCACTTATATATGTTCAATTGTAGGAATACAATCCTTTATAGGACTTTACTAAAAATCGTAGCATTTAAAACATTTAAAATTGTATATATTGAAAGTGTCCTATGGACAAAAGTAAGGGTACTTTTCTAACTTTCTTGCAAACAGGCTTTTGATTTTTCATTGGTAAAAAGTTTTTAAGTTGATAAAATCTTATTTTGTGAAATTAATAGACTTGATTGTTCATAGGCATCAGCTAAACAATCAAATGCATCATCTGATGTTGAAGTTGAAGAAAAAGAAACTAGTGTTTCAAAGGAAGATACTGACCATGAAGAAAAAGGCAGCAATGAGGTGTGTTTCTCTTAGATTCTAAACTCATTTTATTGCAAGGAGACAAACTGTAAAATGAGTTGCTCCTTTGATACAAAGTAGAAAGTAGTCTTTAGAGTAGTTGAGTAATGAACAAGGAAATAATTTCTGCATCTTGATGCATGGATATTTTCATTTGAAGTTAATTTTGTTGTGCAAAATAGGTTCAATTACAGAAGAGTGGGTTACTGGTAGAAATGTTTTTAAAGCAAGGTATTGTGGGATGAGTGTACTGGGAAGGGCATTGAACTGAATTTTTTAAAACTTAGACTTATTTCCAGTTCTGTATTTGATTATCTTGAGTGGGGAAGACTCATTTAGGTCTTCTAGGGCTCATGAAATGGTTGTTAGATGATGTCCAAAGTCCCAGCCACCTTTGAAAATTTGCAACCCTAAAATTCAAGAAGATACTGGCTGTTACTTTCACCTTATAATGTTAAGACTTTTAATGTTTATAATTTTAAAGGTTGGAGAAGCAAAACAAATTTCCCTCGTACTTTTAGTGAAACATGCTTGTGACTTTTTAAGAAATTTTTCAGTCTTGGCAAAATTTATTCAATTTCATCTGTATTTTTTTTTTCTAGGATATGACTAAAGCAATTGACATAACCACACCAAAAGCTGCCAGAAGAGGAAGAAAGAGAAAGGTAATTTTATTCTTAACCAAAGGGATCTTAAAATCATTTTTAATTTAGGCGGATAAAAGAAGAGTAGAGATAATGAAACCTTAACAATTTAATTTAAACTTGGCCTTGTACTCTAAATCCTTTAATTTTTTTAAAGGGTAGGTTATGTTTACTTAATCAAAACTATATGTTTCTTTTCTTAGCGATACAAGACCCTTAAAGTTGAATGGTAAGGAAGTAAAATGCACCAATTTTCTTTCCTCTTAATGATGCTGTCTTAAATTTATCTCTATAAAATGGATAATATATACTCATAAGGTTGTTGAGAGGATTAAATAACACATGTAATATTCATAATTCTGGTATTAGTAAGTGCTGTGTAAGTGTTGCCCATTATTATATTATTCACAGTATTGTTGCATGAAATGAGAGTGACAGTTTAAGACTAGGTACATTGTATGCTTTTAATTAATGTAAATTCCTCTTTTCCTATATGAAGTTTTGTTCATCATACCTTTTTCTGACGCGTTATGTCTCAGACTGTTGTTATAAGCCAGAGAGATACAGAAAATACTGAGTTCAGTATATCATGAGGAAGTAAAATAGGAAAATAAATAACTACAGTGGCTTTTAATTCCTTGTAGGGTATGTGTGAAAGGGGCTATGATAACTATAACAAGATTTTAAAAGGCAGAATTTTGACAGCCAGATGGAGGGGAAGGACATGCTGAGGCAATCTGAACAGTATATACCGAGGTGTAGAGAAAATTTCATTTCAAGTATTGCATTTCAGTATTACCAGACCATAAAGTTACAAGGAAAAGGGTACAAAACACCTGATGTTATCCTGAATAACTTGAACTTAGAAGAGTGATGGGGAGCCACGGAATCATTTTAAATTTTAGATGCCTCCTCTTTTAAACCAATGTGAGTGATGGGGATTGGATTGGGGCGGTAAAACCAGTTCACTGATGAATTCATTTAGAATTTTTGTAATAATTTCACTGGCCCAGGCAGAAGATTGAGTGACTAAGGAAGATAAGGTCTCAGTTCTCATTAAACTTAACATTTCTATTGAGACAGATAGTAAATACATAAAAAAAGAGTTTTAAGTGGAGTTATAATAATGACTTGGTAACTGAGTTATGAAAGGTCTTTCTAAGGTGTTAGCATAGGATTGGACGGGCAAGAGAACTTTATAGCAGGTTTTGTTTTGTTCGTTTTTAGATTTAAGAGCACTTTAGGAGGTAAAGTTGATAGTTGGAAGTGGATGTAAAGGGAGTGGGGAGGAATCTAGGATGCCTCTAAGGTGTTAGCTTGGATGGCTAGATAATGAGAATGCAGGAGATGTTGGCTAGGGAGCAGAGGCAAGAGGAAGTGAAACACCTATGGAAATTGGACGGGGGGGGGTGGGTGGTGTGTGTGTGTGTGTGTGTGTGTGTGTGTTTTGTCCTAACACTAAGTGGGGCAAAGGTAAAAGTTAAAGATGCTATCACTGATATAAAGATAGAATAATAGATGAATACTGATGAGGTAGTCAAGGGAGAAAGTTACTGGGAAGAATGCAGCAATGAGAATCCTGAGGTAATATAATAGAGATAAAAGGTTGCTTGTAAAAGTTCTGCTGAGAATGAACTGTCAGAAAACCTAAGAGAATATTGAAAGGGAGGAGAGAATTTTAAGAATGAGTGAGTTGTTAGTAGTGCCATGGTGTTGAGGGGTTCCAGTATGAGATAATTAGGCTTTTTCAGGATACTTTTAAGTTCATATTGTAAGGACAGGTTAATAAGTGTATTGGTGAATAAAATGTTAAAGTTACTTTTTGAAGGGAAGGAGAAAGACTACTGCAGCAGCAGGGATTTGTGTGGTTAAGGGGGAGTGTTAAAGTGAAAAAATAGAGTTAACTAACACTTTTTCTTTGAAAAACTAGGAAAGATCGAAGATACGGAAAGATTATAAATTATTGTATGTAAGGACATGCTGAATGAGAAGGGCACATTTGAAGGAACTGGCTTACCAGGAAGGAGATGGACATTTCATCCTTTTTAACATTGAAGGGCAAGGTGGAGGGAGACTTGGAAATTAAGGGAATTCCATCCTGCTGGCCTGTTTTTCTTTTCTCCCACACCCAATTCAAAGCAAGACTGTATGTATGGTATAAGGTGGGAAGAAAGGATTGGAAGTTTATATCAGTGAAGGGAGAGAGGGGGGTCAGGCATGGTTAAAGGATTAATGGATGGCTTTGAGATCCCAATGGAGAATACATAAAATAAATGCACATTTTTGTAATATTTTTTCAGCAGGGCTCAGTAGCAGAGAATAATAGAGCAGGGAAAGAATGGAGATTTGTGGGACAGGTGCAGCAAAACGCGGTGGGCTTGAGTATACATAGAAATACTAGTCTCATGGGGTGAGTGGGGTGTATGTATGTGTGTGTGTCAGTGTGTCAGGCTTTAGGTAAGGTCATGCAAGGGAACAGAGCTAAAAAGTGGGGTAATAAATGGGGAGAAAATGAGTCGGGGTTAGTGGTTTCAGTTAGATCAAGTAAAATACGGAAGAAGTTAATTTGCAGTAAGAATATTTGCACATGAAATATTTAAATGTATATTTGAAATAAGTCTTTGGATGACATATTTACTTTTTATTTTCATGAGAAATAGATTTGACTTGAATGATTTTGCCATAGGAAAACGTGTCCATGGTAGGGCTGCTTTTTTGCTTAGTATTAGTGTTAATATATTTTTATTTGTGGTATTAATTACTGATGAGCTTGTTATTCTTATTAGTTTGTCCTCAGAAGATTGATTTCACTTATAATTCTTAATTGATGTCTTGATTTATTTGCAAAAGTAGAAAGTGTAAGTGAACAGGTTTTATTTTGCACTGAAGAGTTTATCAATTTGAACTGAATTCTAGAGAACTTTTGCCCTTTTAGTGCCTCATCAGGAAAAGAGCTCTAATTACAATCTTGGGTGCTCAATCTTTGGTACTTGGAGAGCTTGTTAAAAACACAGCTGGCTGCCAGTCCTACCCCAGATCTATTGAATCAGGATTGGGGTAGGAGTAGGTAGTCTGTAAATTCTAAAAATTCTAGAAATAACTACCTGGACTAATGTTTAAGGAGCAAATGAAAACAATTCAAAGGGTACCTTAGATAAATTTATTGACTTTTAATAATGAATTGAACATGCATTTTTATATTACAATTATAAAAGCAAAAATAATGTTTAAAAAACTAACAAAAAAGTAATGGATAAATTCTTAGAAGTGGGATTGCTGAGTCAGATTTGCATATTCTTTATTGGCAGTATTCATTCATAATAACATCCTTTCAGAAAAGTGTTATCAACTTATTGATCATTACATTACTGATCATCAGTAATCAATATATGAATGATTCTCCACATTCTTAGAAATACAGGCATTATCTCTTAAAGGTTTGCAAATTAGATTAATTTAAAATTTTTTAATTGTTGTAAGATTGGATTGTGGATGTTTTTGCATGCTTTATTGCCTTTATTTTTGTGGATCTAGTTAATGCTGAATTCTAAATTATTGGGTATAGGGAAGCAGCTCATAGTGGTCCTCCCACACTTCTCTATTCTCTTGACTGTTCTCCCTTTTCCATTATGATCAGGACTACACTTGTTTCTAATTAGCGGTTCTTAACCTTTGTTCTACTCTAATATTTGAATCAATTAAAATGATTCTCATTTGGGGCATTGTCTCTGTGGGTACTATAGGTTGCAAAGGGTCATTAAGATTTCTCTCTCTCCATGGTAGTTCTCTTTTTTGAAAAGAATAATTCCCAGGGAAGAACAGCAGATCTCAGTCTCAGCCCAAAAATAAAAAGGGATTATATTAACAAAGTTAAAAAATAAGAAATATCAGCAACTTTTTTGCTGTTTCTAATATTAGAATATTAACTTAGGTTTTATAAGTACACAATATAAAGTTAGCATTTTTAGATAAAGTACATTTATAAGCTGTGTGCGTTGTTACAGTGTAATTATATTATGCTTTTATTATCATTTTGCATCAAGAATATTACCTTTATTTTTAAAATGACTTTTTTAGGTTGAGAATACCTAAAAAGTGAAGTATTGTCTCTTAGAATTGTTCACTAGAATTAGAAGGTAAGTTTGAGGATAGTCACTCTTATGAGTTGACTTGAAAATAATGAAGATCATACAGAAATTATGTTATACTTGGATTTGTTGTCTTAAAGTTGCATAGTTTTACCATCGACTTAAACGTGGAATGCTTACTGTTTGCTAAGTAAGTTAATTAAATCTTTGTGATTCAGGCAGAAAAGCAAGTAGAAACCGAGGAGGCAGGAGTAGTGACAACTGCAACAGCATCTGTTAATCTAAAAGTGAGTCCTAAAAGAGGACGACCTGCAGGTAGGATTGTTAATGTTTAAATTTCTGGCTTATGATTAATATTCCAATATATTTAAGGGTTGTGCTCAGATACTTTGGAATAGTTAGATAGGCAGATGGTTATGTCTAATATTATACAAATTTCAAAGAAGATAAACTTGGTTTCTGCTTTGTGTAATGAAGTATTTAAATTTGAAATAATTGCTTGGGACTTTTCATTTTTTTTACCCCTATTGTATTTTCTCTTAACAGCGGCAAATGAGGCTGTGGTAAGGTTTAAATTCTATGAGTGATGGGTTTATTTTATCTCTCACGTTAGAAAGCATAACTTCCCAAATACAGTTATAGCAAAAGTAAGAGAAACAGCATTTGAGAAATTAAAGCCATTAATATTTTAAGTTTTACATTCTTTTTTTAGGACCTTTACAGTATACAGCTATCATCATCGTTGCCCACTTAAAATATTTTTCTAATTTGGCAAATTGGAACTAGTTTGCAAGGCTCTACTAATACAAAGTAAAACAAAATTAACCAAAATAGAGCCAATTTTTATCTATTTCATAATAGGACTCTATGAATAATACCCTCAAAATAAGGGGAACCCCCCCCAAGTATTTTAGAATTTAATACTATAATAGGCCAAATTAGTGAATTCTGATACAAATTTTCAAAGATGTGAATGTACATATATACATAAGATATGTACATTCATAGTGAATGTAAGTGCTATCGTAATTTTATTATATTCATGTTAAAACAGTGAAGAATGGATCTTTTTAGCCCTTTCAGTCATTCTAAGGAGAAATTAAGAATTACTTTGTTGATCTATCTCTTCACATTTCCTGTTGCTCATTTGAACCATCGGTTGAATATTATGTTTAAAACTTAAAATAATGGTACCTCTAATAAAGCACTAATGCTCAATATATAATAATTTGTAATCTTTACATGTGAGTTTGGTGTCTTGAAGGTAAAGCTGGTAGTTATGAAATTTTTTCCCCCCTGTGAATGTTAGCTACAGAAGTAAAGATTCCAAAACCAAGAGGCAGACCCAAAATGGTAAAACAGACCTGTCCTTCAGAGAGCGACATGTGAGTTCTTTTCTAATGTATAATTATTTATGCAATAAATGAGACATTTGACTTTCAATATGTATAAATCTCTTTGCATTTTTACTAATTTCATTTTATAGGATATTTGTTTTCTGTATTTCTAAAAATTATGGGAGAACCTGTTAAAAATTAAAAATTAATAATAAAAAAATCTGATGTGATTATCATTTCATTCTAAATGAGACATTTTCTTGGTGTATGAGGATATAAAGATAATTAGGTAATACAGGATAAAATTTGTAATAGGGAAATTGGGCAGGGTGTTGTACATTTAAATAAATTTTTGACAAAATATTTTTGAAGCAATCTCCACAAACTTTAGCTCCCCCAAAACAAGTTTTAAAATAATGCTAAAATCATTTTATTTTTATAATGGTAAATTTTAAATTTTAAATTAGTTTGGAATAACTACTTAATTATCAACAAAATAATCAGTGGGTTTTTTTCTGTGTAGAAACTTCACCAAAAGGAATGTATATTTAGGCAAAGAGGGCAAAACTTTTTGTACCTGTTATGTTTAAAAATTTTATAGACAACGCTCAAGTAAATATGTCATTTAAGAATGGATTTACAATGTTTTGAATGAAACATTTTTAAAGGAAGTTTTAGTTACAGAACACTGAAGGGTTGGCTCTTTGACAAAAATATACTTAGAGAGTTTTATTTTACTGCCAAGCTGTTAAGGTTTTCTTAAAAATAGTGGCATAGAATTGCAACATAGTTTTAACTACTGTAGTGAAATTAAGAAGGTGAGGACACATGCAGGTGAGTTTTGTTTTTGTTTTAAAACATACCAAATAAATCTCATTTCATCTCTTAGATGTCTTATCTAATTATTGCATCAGGCCCAAAGTCTAGGATTTTATGATAACACAAGGCCTTGATCTGGAGATGAAGGAACTGAAAACACAAGTTATATGCTCTTCTTTCCCCTTTCTACACGCATGTAGATCTGTGACATATCACATAATAAATACCCCCATTTGGAATGGAGAAGTTTAAAAAGCACACGACATTGTTCCTTAGCAATCTGAAATTATTCTGGGAACATACAGTGAGATCCCCTTATTTTAGATATAAGGAATGTTCCCTTGATTAGGCCTGTTTTTCCTGACAGTATCTTCCTAGTCCATTTCTCTCCATGGCTTTTGGCTAATTCTTCTGAGAGTTCATTACTTTTTCATTATCTTTAGTTGCATCTAAAAAGGTCATTGGAGAATATTACCTTCCTTATCACTTGAGCTGCTCTCAGTTTGCTTTCAGACTAAAAATTTGGGGACTGCAGATTCCTTTTTAGATGTCCATTACTTTTTAATGTAGGCTATTTTCATTGCATGTGTGTTTCATTCTAGTTAGCTTCCTGTGCAGTAGTCTTATTCAAAAGACTTTTCCAGATATGCTTATCTGTTTATAATTACAGGCACTTTGGAGGTTTTCCTGAGAAATCACTGCTTGATCTCTTTTTCCTAGAACCATTTGTCCATTTGAAGGATCCCAGGTAGCGTAGTTTGAATTCTTAAGGAAAGGCTGGCAGCTTACCTGTGATTGGATTTCTGATCCCAGTCTTTGAAACTGAAAATCTTTTTACAGGATGGAGGTGACTTTCAACACTGAAATGCATTGAATTTTTAAGTTGTTCTTCATCTTCCTAATTTTTGAACTTGTCTTTTTCTTGAAGTACCCTATCAAATTTGTCATGATAATAGCCAACTCAAAACGCCAGCATTCTATACCAAAACCTTTTCACCCAAAGCCACAAGTTCACTAGATTTATTTTCTTGAGTTACCGCATGTGATGGTTTCACCTACTGTATAAATAGTTCAATTTCCCAGCACTAAAGCTAGTGTCACATATTTCAGGTTTTTGTTACTGGTATAGATTTCTCTGTTAGTGAGCTTTTTGCTAAGGCGATGGACAACCCAAAAATAGCAGTAGCTTATTGTTTTTTTCATTCATACTATATGTAGGGTGGGCATTGGCAATAACTACTCTTAGCTGTGTATCTGGGCACAAACTCAGTGGAGTGCACAATTGAACTATATAAACTTTTGAAACTTCTGCTCTCCACCTTGAAAACAATGTATCTATCAGTGACAGCTTCTTTGCAGTGGGTCCTGAAATGCCAAGACAGTGGAATAAGCTCAGAACTGAAACCATCTCATATATCCTCATGTAAAGAAATATGTTACAAGCCATTGAGATATTTGGGGTATGTTTGCATTAGTTTTTATGTTAACATACAATAAAAGCTAAAGGTATTTATAAATACTGTTATCCTGTTGTAACTTGACCTTTTAAAAAAGGGAAACATCACTATAGGACAGTCTGTTTTTCATGGAAGGTGGTAAGGGCCACCTTGTGGGAATTCTCTGATACTGTTCAAGAAATAATCCTATTTCTAATGACCATATACACCTTTTAAATCTTTTTTTAAAAAACAGCTGTATAGTATTACACTGTGTGCTATATCATAATTCTTAAGATCTATCCCATTTATAGATATAGATCCTTTAAAAACTGTCTCCTATTTTGTACATGTGCAAATATACTGGTTAGAATACATTGCTAGAAGCAGATTTACTGGGTCAAAGTGTATTTGTATTTTTATTTTGTAATTTATTTTAAGGTGAGGCAACCCTTGGTTTACCTCACAGTTTGCGAGGACCTTGTTAGCTTACGATCCCTTATTTTTTATTTTTTATACCTACAGCACCTGGTCTTCCTAGGTGGTCTCCTATCCAAGTACTAACCAGTCCCAACCCTGCTTAGCTTCCGAGATCAGGCGGGATTGGGCTTGTTCAGGGTAGCATGGACATAAACTGGTTATTTGTATTTTTAGTATCTGCTTCCTTCCATAGTGGGGTAACATTTGGGGAGAAGTAATTGGTCAATGCCTATTAGGAGCCATGGAAGTGCTTTTATATTTGACTCTATTCTCATCTCAATGAAATTATCAAAATATTTATGTTCGTGGAAATATTGAAGTTAAATGATTTAATTTCATTTAAAAGGATGAAACCCATATGACACTTGAAAATAAGCATACCCAATGATAGTAATGTGACAAGATTTCTAAAGAGATAAAAAGTGAATTTTTCTCTTCTAATTTAATAATCTCTTGAGTGTTCAAGGAAGCACTGGTCTGGTAGGAGGCCAGTGGATTTGGAATTGATAAACTGGGCTAATTATTGATCTTTTGAACCATTTTTTATCATTGGTCAAATGGAATGGGCTGGACTATATGATCAGTGGTCCCTTCCAGCTCTCAAATCCACTGAAGTCATTATATAATAATTTGTGAAAATTTCAGTGAAATTCCTTGAACAGTAAAGGGTTAAATTTTAAACTACTCATTGAAGCTTCTAGTTGTACTTTGTGTTTTAGTTGGGCGTGCGCGCGCACGCGCACACACACACACACACCCACCCACCCACCCATAAAAGTAATTATGTGGTAAGCACTGACATCATTTTATTTTCTAAGCTGTTACCATAAGTACTCATTTATTTTTGCTATAGTAGTTAGCGTAAATACCACCCAGTGGTAATGTTAGGATGATTGAGCGATTTCGATTTTAGTGATATCTGTGCAATCCAGAACTGATGGGAATGCTGAGATGCTAGGGAGTTCAGCACTATTTGATATTATGCTTGATTGGCCATATATTTTATATGTATAAGTTGGGAGCCTCTTGTGAAGAAGAGTATTTCTTTGAATTCTAAAAAGACCATATTTGATCATATGCAGTTTACGTCTGGGATTATATTTTTCCCAGTGTGTCTACTTTTCAAACAGATTTATTAGATATAGACTGTAAATTCAGTAAGGTCCAGGGATCTCGACTATCTTGTATACTGCTGTATCCCCGAGTCAGGAAAATAGAACCTTGGCAAGTAAGATAGTACTTGATATTTTTTTTCAGTGATTGAGTCACATTACAAAACTGGGAAAAGTGGGAAAGGAATCACTTTTCTATTACCCCAATGCCACTATAATTTTTATATCTTCTAATTTATATTTAAAAGATGTTCATTTACTTATATGATTGGATGAAAAATACACTCCATTATATTTTACTTAAACATATTTAAAATGTGTCTTTAAATAAAAATTATAGCTTATCTGAAATACTTATTCTGTTGACTGAGAGAGTGGTTGAATGACAAGTATTAATGATACATAAAAGTTCATTTTCCATTGTTGCACTCTCTAAAATAGGGTAACTGAAGAAGACAAAAGTAAGAAAAAAGGGCAAGAGGAAAAACAACCTAAAAAGCAGCTTAAAAAGGATGAAGAAGGTCTGAAGGAAGAAGATAAGCCAAGAAAAGAGCCAGATAAAAAAGAGGGGAAGAAAGAAACTGAATCAAAAAGAAAAAATTTAGCTAAAACGGGGGTCACGTCAACCTCCGATTCTGAAGAGGAAGGAGATGATCAAGAGGGTGAAAAGGTAGAATGTTTACATATCAAATAAAATATTCTAATTTTAGTTTACTATGTAATTCTTAATCTTATAAAACATTCAATATCTTTGTGAAAGTCTATAAATATGATTAAAAATTAAACCGAATTTCCCTTTCTGAATTAGTTGTGTTAAAAAAGCAAATTTTAAACTTTATTTTACATTCTAAATTTGTCTTAGCTTTTCAGAATTATGATATGGATGGATATTAAATGTAATATAATCAACTTCTAATAAACCCACCTACATAGAAGAGGTAGGAAAGTAGAGATTAAGCCAAATGGGCTGTAACCAGTAGAGACATGTAAAAGGTGCATTTATATGTAGATTTTTATTATTTGCCCCAATGAAATTTGTACCACTCTTCAGGCCTATTTAAGTATACATTTTATCAGTGGTAATTTGAACGCCACTGTTGTTTAGGAATTTCATTAAAGCTGTGCATCTTTTTTCCATGTATAACCTTGTAGATCTATAGACCCAGGTTGTGTAGAACTGTTTAATTTTATATGATTATTTAATATTTAGAAGCCGAACAATTTTAATTGTGTAGGTTGAACAGTGTAGACTTGTCAGTAAACATGCACTGAACTCAAAGTTATGGCATAGAGGCAAATAGCCTAACATACATTCATCATTTTAAGCAAAAGACATCACTCTTATAGTAGTGCAGAAAATAGATTTTAATTCCCAAAATCATCAAGGAAAGGTTAAATTTAGATAGCAACAACATGCATAATTCTGAGATTTCAAAAAAAAAAGGCAATTTAAGTACTAGTTTCTTCTCATCCCAAGACTGTAATCATAGACCATTAGTCACTGACTTTATATTTAACTAAATCCATCCTAATTCTCAAAACAGAAGAGAAAAGGTGGAAGAAACTTTCAGACTGCTCATAGAAGGAATATGCTGAAAGGCCAACATGAGAAAGAAGCAGCGGATAGAAAACGCAAGCAAGAGGAACAAATGGAAACTGAGCAGTAAGTATTTTTTTTTTAATTCTAAATTTTGATTTCTTTTTTAAGCTAGCATGAAATTTTTAAACAAATGGCATCTCATTTTTTCATACCTTTGAAGCCTTTAAAGATTTGACTTTGCCCATATGTTAGGAAAAATCTTCAGTATATGATAATAATCATGTTTCAGGCTGCATTTTTATAAGAGGATGAAATTCACTGAGGGTAATCAACCTGTGAATTTTTTTTTAATTAAAGTGCAGATAAGATTTAACTGTTAACTGGCTTTGTAGGAAATGTCCTCATCCTCTTTATTATTTATTAAGTACAGAATGGTGATTAAATATCAGTGGAGAAAGAATAAAAGAAATATCCTTATTTGTTATATCAGCCGGCCTCCCCCAAAAGACCAGCAAAAAGAACAAAAGCACAGTTGGAAACCCAAGAAGCCAGTAAGAATAAATCTAAAGGCTGACAGGGTTTGCATTAGACATGTGCAATATAAATTAAGTTCAACACTGATTTCTCTTAAGTTTTGATACTTGGAGACAATACTTAACCATGGGGAATTTCTTTCCCCTTTTATCTTATAAAATAATTTTATTGGAAGGAAAACAGCAATGGCAATGATGGCTAGGCTTCATGTGTTTATTACATTTGTTTTCCTGGTTATCTTAAGACTGTCACTTTTGAGTTTTCTCTGAAAAGCATTTCTTCCTTTGTGAAGCATCTTGTATTATTTGGATTAAACTTTGTTTTAGTGAGGAGGGATTTTAAAAACATACTCTAGGTTACTAAGACAGACTTAATGACAGTGAAATTCTTTAGAGTATTCTTAAATAATTCTGTACTTTTTCATTTTATAGTACATTTGTAAGCCAAGTCTTCACAAGTATAGCATTTGACTATCTGCTTTCTTAGTTTGGAGGATATATAAGTAGTTTTAGCTGCTTAAGGGAGTAATTTAAAAACTTAGAAATGTAGTACTCCCTCTAATCCTTTAGACTTCCTGTAAATATTAAAGTTATTTTTTCTTACTGTCCTTTTCCATCCTTTCACTGAAAAGTTGTTGGACTGTTTGTTCTTTTTAACTTTGTACTCTCCAGATTAAGAGAGAAAATTAGCTATTGCTTAGTAAATCTAGCCCAAACCTTCTTTAGTAATCCGAAGTTATCTTTATGTATTTCAATTTCTTTTTGAATGTCCTCCGAATGTAACTTTCTCAAATTCTAATATTTGTGTTTTCTTTCCTTCTCCTGTTATTACAAAACTTTGTACTTGGACAGTTTTGCTCTGTAAAGCATTTCAGATGCAGCTTGTGTGAAATGCATTATGCAAAATAAAGTTTATTGTATTGTATTCCCAGCCAAACAACATGTAATCTACAGTAATAAAAAATATATCTCATTTTGGGCTCAAAGCATTAATCCAGTTACTGAAAAGAAAATACAAGTGGAGCAAACAAGAGATGAAGATCTTGAGACAGACTCATTGGACTGAATTTCCCCCTCCCCCCTTTTGATGGAAGAATGTTCCAGATTCTCTAAGTTGAGGACTTCATTAATGGCATTATTACTGTGTTATGATTGTTAAAAAAAAAAAAAAATTTCCTGTAAGGTACACACTACATACTAAGGTCGGCCATCATTCCTGTTAAGTTTTTTTCCAAGCTAAAGTGAAGCTTTGTGTTTGAAAATTAGCATAAGCTCAGATGAAATGGTGGTTGTACATTATTTCGTTTAGAAAATATAAAAATTAATTTTGCTTTGAAGTTAGGTGTTAAATTGGAATAGCTATTATACCCCAGAGAATGGGGCAGCTGTGCCCTTTCCTTGACATTCCTGTTGTTTAATTCTTTAGAATCTTAATTGTTTTTTTAATCCTGAGAGATTAAACATAGCCTTGTTAAGAAAACAAAAATGAAACTGTAACCAAAATTTTAAAATAAAGTTTTTTTAAAAAAACAACTGATTTTTAGATATTTTTTTGTTCTTGTCTATTTGAATTGGTTTATAATAAGGCTCAAACTCTAAGCCAAGGTATTAAAAATTAATAAGAATTCATTTTTAAATGGTTTTTTTGTGATTTCCAGTAATATGGTACCTTTTCATTTGTGAAATGGTATGTAAATGTTAGTGAATATCACAAGTTTGATATATTGGCAGAAACATTTTTATATGATATCTTTAAACAGCTTATTTAATGTTGAAACCAACTTCAAACCTCTCAGATTTATCTACCCTTTGGAGATGTGGGAACAATTAAATCAGTCTATTTTGACGTTACTTTTTAAAATAGGTGTGATGTAGAATTTATGAAATATTTGTAGGCATTCTCTTCCTGTTTGTCTACTGACCCTGATATTGGTCTTGTAACAACACACAAAAATTAGATTGTTAGATTATTTTAGCATGTTTTTACAAGTTTTGAGTTTTACTTATATTTATAGTAATTAATACTAATGCTGTGGCATTGCAGAGTCCTAATAATTACAGCCAATTCCTTGTGCTCTTGGCTACTGACTTTTTATTTTAAAGAAAAAGATTTTAACTTTTACATAAGGGATTGTGAGCATTTGGTAATCAGTCACAAGTTCCAATGTTTTGAAATATCTGTGTTAACATTTGATAGGCAGAATAAAGATGAAGGAAAGAAGCCAGAAGTTAAGAAAGTGGAGAAGAAGCGAGGTTAGTTATTTCACTTTCTGAGATATATACAATTATACATAGGAAGTTATACACTCAGTTTTTTATGTACAGGCTTTAAAATTTGTCATTTAGTTTTTAAAATCCTACAAATACACTTCTTTCAAATTCTTAATGGAGTCTATATACATTGCACTGTATTATAAGGGAGACATGTTATTTATTTATTATCTGATTGAGTCGAATTTTTGGTAACATATCAAAAACTAGATGTCTTCCCATTTTTGACAAATCTGGTTTCAGAGATTTTGTATTTTTTGTTAAATGTGTATGATGAAACAGGCGCTTAAAAGACTGGACTAGAGCAGTATGTTATTGGATGCAGACTGCTATTTTAGAAACATAGATAGATGGTGATGTTTTTTTGCTTATATAATGAATGCTACTTTCTTAAACCAAATACTAAAAATGGCAGAAAACTTCTTAGCAATGTAGGCAGAACATTACTAAGAACATTTTTAAAAGCTGCCAAATCTATGCATTATACTTTGTTTATATTATACAGAAATACTGCTTTTGGAAAAACTATTTACTGTTTCACATTTTAATTTATAGAAACATCAATGGATTCTCGACTTCAAAGGATACATGCTGAAATAAAAAATTCACTCAAAATTGATAATCTTGTAAGTGTTTAATACCTCATTTAAAAATAGTGCTGCTTTTATAGCTTCATATTTTCTCACATGAGTTTATAAGTATAAATTTAAAGTAAAAGGGACCATTACTAGTTAGTTATTTTGTACTGCCTTTTTATTTGAGATTTTTAAAGTAATCTTTAGAAAGATTATATAGGTTGTGGTAATTAACAGTTATGAAATTACTGTTTTGTCATGAAGGATGTGAACAGATGTATTGAAGCCTTGGATGAACTTGCTTCACTTCAGGTAACAATGCAACAAGCTCAGAAACACACAGAGATGATTACAACGCTGAAAAAAGTAAGTGATCTTGAGTCATGCAGATTTAAAAAATTTCTTCAAAACCATTTCATTAAAAAGTAACATTTAAAAAAATCAATTAGGAAAACAGTCATGAATGTATATTTTGTTTTCTCAGATACGACGATTCAAAGTGAGTCAGATTATCATGGAAAAGTCTACAATGTTGTATAACAAGTTTAAGAACATGTTTTTGGTTGGTGAAGGAGATTCTGTAATCACACAAGTGCTGAATAAATCTCTTGCTGAACAAAGACAGCATGAGGAAGCAAATAAAACCAAAGATCAAGGGAAGAAAGGGCCAAACAAAAAGCTAGAAAAGGAACAAACAGGTATGTGGTTAAAAATTATTTGTTGAGACTGCTTTTAAAAAATGGCTTTGATATATCTCAGTACCTTAATGACATTAAACTAGTAGTAACATATTCGATCTTCTGTTTTTTTTTTCAAGTTTAAATGGTAGTAGTTAAATACTACTAGTATTTACTGTTGTAATTGAACAATGTGGAGTTTAGGGGTACAACCTCCTTTTGCATTTGAAAATCCACGTATATCTTTTGACTTCCCCAAAACTTAAAAGTCAATTAACATTTTGTATATGTATACTATATCAAAATATGCTAGAGAAAAATGTTACTGAAATAAGAACAGTATTTATTGAAAAAGTCTACATATAAGTGGACCAGTACAGTTCAAACCCATGTTATTCAAGGGTCAACTGCACTAGTAGTAGTAATTCTCTTTTCATTTAAATTAAGAACAAATTCTAACCTACACAAAAATAGAAATGAACTTCCCATGTCCCCCACCACCTAGCTTCAGCAGTTATCAATACATGACCATTGCTCTTTAATACCCTCGTCATATTTTTTCTGACACCCTTGAAGATTATTTTGAAGCAAATTCTAGATATGCCATTTAAAAACTATAAATATTTTAGGATATATCTCTTAAAACTCTTAAAACAGAATTAGTACCATTATCAGTTTGCCCAGTACCATGTATTTAAATGTTTTAGCAGCAGCTGCTTTGATGATGAAACCAACGTTCAAAAGGAGTTACTAGGGAATGATACTGGTCCTCTTAAGAGATTTGTTAATGAAATAAGATTTACATGGATGCCCTCATTGTTTGTTTAGTAATAGGGCACAAAATCATGTTAATTAGGAAATACTTTTGACGTTTTTTGTTCTAAAACACCAATAATGATAAATAAGAGATTTTACTTTTTCTAAGAACTAGAATAAATCATAATGCTCTAAAGAGTTGTACCTCTTGTTAACAGTAACAAATGGCATAATCAGATTAATGATGTTTCCTATACTCATAAATATATTTAGTAACCCTGATTCTTATTGTGTGCCTCAGCTTCTGTAAAGATTACAATGTATTTTCAAATAAAATACAATAAGTAGTAGAAACGTTAGGGCTATGTTTTATTTTTGACTTTTGGATCTTTATAGAGGACGTCTTGAACTGTGAGCAGCTCTAACAGTTTTTCATTGGAATCCTTCCTAAAGGTTCAAAGACTCTAAATGGAGGATCTGATGCTCAAGACAGTAATCAACCACAGCATAATGGAGACAGCAATGAAGAAAGCAAAGACGAGGCCAGCAGTAAGAAAAAGTGAGGACATGTTTTAATGGGTCGTAATGTGTATTTTTTGTTTAATTTTTAAGTCACAGTGCTGTTCCAAGGTTACCTGTAGTAAGGGATTATATTTTGATCACTCAGTCCCTGAATTCAGAAAGCAAGTTACAAATCAAAAAGATGTAGAAATTAAGTTATAACTAATTTCACTGTATTCAGGGGAATAGAATGAGGCAGGAATTTAGTTTTAAAAAATAATTTTTGGACTTTTCACTGATAAACTTTTAATAATGACTTAAGTCCATACTTTCTTGAGTTTCGACAGTATAATAAAATTAGACCTAAATCACAGGCTAGTTTGTATTATAATACCCACTCTAGATATGAAACTGTAGTTAACAGAGTCTTGGTTTGTTCTACTGTATATCAGGACTTGGAATCAAGCATCCCTTCTGATTCTGAAACTGAGCGAAATCTCATCTGTGTGATACTATCCCCTTTTTTCATTAAGGTTTATAATATGTTGGTATCACAGGTGTGACGTTCTTATGTTCTTGAGAATTCATTTTAAAGCTGGATATGATGGGAAAAGGGCCTAAACTGTGAATGCTTCCCTGAGTTATTCTGCTTAATCACATATTATTTTGGGAAGAAGGCAAAACATGGTGAAACAAAAATTTCAACCAAAAATAAGACAAAAAGAATTTTAAATCTTTTGATTTAAAAAACAATGCCAGATGTAATGTTTTTTTCTCCTGAGGAAAAAAAATTCCCCTAATTCCAGTTATCACACCTTTTTCCCCCCACTTTTCTTTAGGCCATCCAGCGAAGAGAGAGAGACTGAAATATCTCTGAAGGATTCTACGCTAGATAACTAGGTTAACATACCTGGAACATAAAGAATATTTGAGAAGTTTGTAATGGTTTTCATTTGAAATAATTAGACTGCTGAAAGTTTTAAATTTTTATAAGCATAGGTTTTGATGTTTAAAACTTGTTTTGAGGGAGAAAATCCTTTATCTTTGTTTAAAATAATTAAACATTGCTTAATTGTACTTGTGCAGTATTAACAGCTACATTATACAGTAAATGTGAGGGGAAAATCCATTTAGGAAATGTTGAACTGCTTTTCCAGACATTGGTTGTAGCATATTTTCAATTAGTATATGTATGTTAATGTGTAATTGATAGTAGGGAAGTTACATTTTTAAAACTGCTACTTGTATAAACCTTTCCTCTTTTCCCAAATACCGTGAGTTTTGTGCAGTTTTTACAAATCTTGGATTTACCAGACTGTCTTTTCACTGTTTGTGGGTTTTGTAGAAGTTATGCATTTTTATGGTAGGTAAAATGTTACTTCTATATAAGTACTCACGCCCTTCTCTGATCTAAAGTTAATCTCAGTCTACCTTGTGCTACATTATCCTGCTGCTTTGTAACAATGTGTGGTCTGTATGCCTTTTTGTATATAGATATCCAACTGACATTGAACTGACAATTCTACAAGGTACAAAACTCATGTTAACTGTTGAAGGTAATGTAATTTTGTGGCTGGGAATTCAGTGAAGTCGCATGACTTTCCTGCAGAAAACAGAATGGGTGTATATAGGAATGATCTGTCTTAGGGTTCAGCCATCTAAGATCCTTTTCAGGCACTAGTAGCTGAAACTGAAAACTGAATGATAAAAGTTTATTTTTGAGACATTTCTGAATTTTTTAAAAAGTCACACTCATTAAGGAAGTCACTAAGTAATATTTTTTTAATTGGGAAACAATCCATGATGCTTATGCAGTAAATAAAAAATACTATATAAGGAAACTAACCTATTTGAAAACATGGCTATATCAGAAGGGAACTTTTATTTCTGTATCATACATGTGACAGGACTGCAAAAAGTGGAAACAGTGCTATGAGGCAGTAGATAAAGGAGTACTTTTTGATAGTCTGTATATTCGTGTATATGGACTAAATTAGGGTGAACCAAGTTTAACACAAAATTTAAGGGTAATTTAACAAATAGCATTTCTAAGATATTTTGATTAGGTCAGTTGGTTTTTTAGTAGCTAAGACACTTCTCGTGTTTTGAAACTATGAATATGGGAAAAAGGCTTTTACTACTTCAGTGTTTGCATGTGACATGCATTGTATGTTGTGACCTCTCGGATAATTGTTTTTATCAATAGATGGAAAGTTTGAATTATTTCAATTGGAGTTTTGCTTTTGAGAGGTCTTACAATAGATCTTAGGACCTACTATTTTGAGGGAACTTTTGCTATTTTATCTGTTTGGTCCTTAGTACAATTAAAATTTGGACAGATTTATTCTAGTTAAGCCATAAGTGTCAACATGTAAACTTGTTTTGATTAAAGAATTTTTCTATCAAACTTTACTAGTAAATTACTTCTTTGCTATTTATAAAAGTGTGTTGGAATTCTGGATTTGTTTCCAAGGGAGTAATTTCTTAGTTAACTTGGTCATAGAGATTATATTATTTGGGGAGACAAGGAAATTAATAAGCTCAAAATGATGAAAATAAAGATGTTATTTTTTGTTCACCCTCCCTTTTTTTGTGTGTGTGACCCAAAAGATCTATATAGTTTTACCAAGAACCACAGAACATTCAGTTTCTGGAGATAAGTATGGTAGCACTCTGATAATCTGTCTGCTTATATAGGCTGACCTTGTTTTAACCAGTTAATTTACATGGTGTTAAAACACAGTAGTTGCTTTCTCTATCTTAACCCTCACATCAAGAAATTTTTCTCTTTGCCAACGATTCACAAATAACTACCATAGTATGGTACTCTCAGAACTCTTAAGAAAAAGTCATAAAAGTCAAGAACTTTCAGGAACATTGACTCAATTTAAATTGTGTATTTGGTCAAAATAGACTCCCTTCCCCACCAAAACCCCAAACCCCACTTTTTTGGTATGTATAAACAACTATTTCATTGCTGTTTTTTAAACCATTGAATAATGTTTAAAAGAAGTTAAGTTATGCATTGCCCAGCAGAATCAATTGTTGGAAAATTTTCCCAGGTGCTTTGGAGAAAGTTCTGAAGTACCATCTGAATCAAAGAACCTAAATCAGACTTTATATGTGTAAACAGCTTGACTGGAGTACCTTAAGCCTTATAATTACTATTGTATCTATTATATCCTGCCTGTGGTTTCAAATAGTAGGATACACTGAAGCGTACTCACACACACTTACCTGGTTGAAGATGTCAGGATGAGTTGGCTTATACAAGAGTAAAGGCTTTTACAGGGCTCTGTGAGGGCTTCACTAACAACTTAGTTTGTCCCATTGGCCAGAAAAAGGTTGATCTATTGGAAATAGCAAACCCATAATTACACCTTAAGAAATGAGGAAGCTGCTATATATAGGCAGAAATGTGTTCAAAATTGTGCTAAGTGATTCTTCAACCTTGGAGATGATGACATTGTGCCGGGATTGTGAGAAAGATCAAATTATCATTAAAGGGTACAGAAGTCTGAAAAAGATGTTTAGTGATTTTATGCATTTCTATCCACTATTATATCAAAATGTAATTTGTTTTAATAGACGATGTTGATTAATAGTTCATGACATTTTCATACTTTTCTTAATTAGGTAAAGTATGTAATTTAACAATAATGTTATGTTTAATATTGCATTCTGCAGCTATAGAATCCCTGATTTAAACATCATTTATGCCTACTTGAAAGTCAGGAGTTTCTTTTGGTGGAGACCTGTGTAACTGGTGCACGATACATTGGTAATTTCTGAGAGTAGCTTGGCTGGCCGTTCCACTCTAGATTTCACCAGAAACAATAATAGATATCTGAGCCTTTGTAATGTTGGTGGAAAAGTTAACCTTAAGGATAATATTCTCAATAAATGATAAAACAAGAATGTCAGTAGCAGTATTATTTTAACCAACAAGTGAATTGATTGGCACCGCACATGGATTAATGTTTCCATTACAGTTCCCTTTCTGGAATTTTCTGTTTTGAGAATATAAAATGAAAATGAATAAAAGTAAACAGACCCTTACATACTAATGTAAGACCTATAAGGAATGCAATTTAAAAATTAAGCAAACATTTATTTTTACTTCTGAAACTTAGAGGAATTGGGTAAATTGAGATTTTCCAACAGAATTTTAAATTAGTTCAATTTAGCATCATTGGAATCAAAGTAAAAATTTAAGCAATAACAAAGCAGCTGTGGAGGGACCGCTTAGTTCTTTATATTGATCCTCTGGTGTACTGATTGAATCAGTGGGTAAGAACATAACTAGACATACCAGAAACAGGTGCTTGTGTACACACCAAATTGGCTGTGGCATTTAAGTCCATAAAACATTTCACTGTCAACCTTTTAAACCCAGGCTTCTAGGCTGCATCAGTTTTTGATTTATGTGGTAAATGTCTGTTCTTACCCATCTAGGGAATGTGGAATTCAGGTGAATTTAAATATAACCTGGAAGAAAGTGAAATTTAAATAACACATTTAAAAGTGAACCATTTTACAGCATTTCTAAAAGCCTTAGAATTAAATTTTTCATCAAAAAAGGTTCCCAGAAAACATTTCAATATAGATAAGCCACAGTTTTTCCTGATGCTCTCTAGACCTTGAAATTTTCATAGTTGTGCTTTGGCCCAGAAGAGCCAAAAAATGAAGAGCTGGGCCAGAAAAACTTCAGTGTTTTTTTTTTTTTTTTGCATACAGAATACTGTATATAATTACCCAAGAATAAGTGAGCCAGAGCTAGCTAGCAAGTCATAGGATCTTGATTTCCCACATTTCCCTGGTTATATTTTGATTTACAAAAAGTCAAGAAATGAAGCTTCAATTAAATGTTACTTCTGTAAAGAAGAGTTATATTTCCAAGATCTTAAATTCCTTATGCAGTGAGTCTCATTAAAATGTTTAGTGGCTTATTTCTACCAAAACATAACAAAAGAGCCCACTGTGATATTAAATTACACAATAGCTATTAATATTTATTAAATCTACTTTTCTTGGACTCATTTTTATTAGATATTTGAAAGATCTTTACCTTGGAAGCCTTATGGTACAAGGTGTAGCTCACATTCTTCAAATTTCAAAACATTTCCAGTGCTTGATGTATCAGTAATTGAATTTTGCTAATAATCTTTAGCAAAAGTCATTCTGGACACAAGGAATAGGCAAGCCAAAGACTGGGAGAAAATCAAAATACATGTACCTGACAAAGGATTTGTATTAAGACTATAAACACACACTACAACTCAGATAAACATACTTAAAAATGGGCTAAAAGCACTGCGTAAAAGTTATACTTCAAAATAAATGCCAAAATAATATATTTCTAATCATTTAAATACAGTCAAGTTACTTTGTAAGAAAATGTGTGATTTGAATTTGTTGGGGGGGGATAAGATAACTTTAACTGATTGTTTCAGGTTGACCCTGGTCCTCTGGCATTTCTTGGAAATAAAGTAACCATCCAAGAAGACCGTTATTTCACTTTTTGTTGCTGGTTATTAATTAAAGGTTCCAGGATCAACATAAGGATAAGCGAGGAACTCCCCCAGTTTGTTGCCTTCTGAATCATAGTGGAGCATTCGGAAGCAAATATCACAAAAGAAACATGGGTCCTCTGGTGCAAAACTGTCATTGTTCGTCACCCATCTGTAGTTCAAAAAAAAAAAAAAAAGTACATCATTACAATTAACTTTCTCAAATTTAACATGCTGAAAGTTGTAAACATTTCCACTATTGCCTTCTCATTCTAATATGTTATAATCCTTTGTATTGTTATATATATGTATATAATACACACACACACACAGATACATAAATTTAAGGCAAAAGGGCAACTAACAAACACTGCAGAATGCTGTTTCTTTGAAAGACTCCTCCTTAAAGGTTTAGATTATAAACCCATACTTGAAAGCATCATACACTTGCCATGACATAGCTACTCCAACTAATTCAATATGAAGTCATTTTCTTCTAAAAGGCCATCTCGAAAAACATAATAAATTAGATGTTATAGACCGGATAATGTTTTTGCTTAATTTATCTAACTGGTAAATTAGTACTGGTTAATTTGAAAACTCCAGCTGTTTTACTTAGCATTCAGGATAAAATGTTAGAGTTTATACTAATGAGAAATACAGTAACATTATTCAATTCCAGATTTTGTTTTTTGACCTGAGATGTTTGGTCACAGATGGAAATATATTTTCCAGTTTTTGTGAATTCTGCATCTCATGGGATGTTTTAACATTCCCTGATTTCTATTTTGATCTGATAACTGATTTATGTTTTCCTACTGATCATTAAGAAACATTGTGGGGAACTCAAAACAAACTGATGAGACTAAATTCTTCCCTTTTTCTCTGAGGTTTTTTGACCCTGATCTGCAGTTAAACACAATCTAAATATGCAGAATCAAAGAAAAATTTTACAAAACCATTTTTTGACCATTATATATGAGATGCTATGTTATTTTTTTCTTTGAGAACTTGTAGATGAAGCTGATTTTGTAAACTAGACGAAAGGCAGAAAGAATGTGGCTCCCTGATGACACTGAGCATTGTAACCAGCCTAAAGTCTGACCTACACCTGGACTTCCACTATACGTGGTGATTAATTTCCTTATTGTTTAAAAATAAGGTTGTAATGTACTGAACTAATGATTTGCAGTACTTCCCTACTAGATAAAACTACATATTGTTTATACCTTAAAGTATAAGTCCTCATGTTCAGAATAGAAAAGAACTGAAATGCCAAAAAACAATACAAATACCTCAAAAAAAAAATACAGGTATCACCTACCTGGCTGTGTACATTTTACAAACAAAACATTTTCTGGTCCATAGCCAATGCTTCTTGATAAGAAGGGGGTAAAGTGTCCTATCCAAGCAGTCATCATGATGCACAAGTCTTTTGTACATGAGAAAATAAATATATTAAAGTGTAAATTTTTGTGATATGTAAGTCAAATATATCTGTATCTCGACATTAACACAGTAGGCATAATTTTTTCTTACAAAAGATTTAGGTATAAACTAACTGACTTGTTACACCAGGTTTGATAAAACTTGTGTTCCACAAAACAACCTCCAAAAACATTTTGGATCAAACAGTGTTTTCTATGAAACATTCCAACTCTCTTCATGGTGATGAGCACCATTACTAAGGGAGACATTGTATATGACATTTCTTGAATGTATTCTGGCAGAGAATCCTTGCTTTTTACTTCGTAGTACCTTTTTATGGAAGAAAGTTCGAGTAACTTTATTTATCCTATTTTATCTAGCTATTCTACCTAGATTAATGGGTTATGTGTTACAACATGGCTCTTGTTTACTGTCTCCTTAATTAAAATCCATATCTGGCTCCTGGTATAATGTGAATTGGTAGGACTTTAGTTTTAGGTGTCAAAATTAAGAATTTCAAGTGAAAGTCAAATCTCCACTATGCCACTGATCAGCTGATTGGGTTTAGGTAAATCCTTTAACCATGTTGGACCTCAGATTCTTCTGAAAAATGATGGGACTGCACAAGAGTACTCTAAAGGTCCCTGACAAGTCTAAAATTTGATTTTTCTGTAAGGAAGGGTAGCAGTATATCAACTTCATGAGAAAATGATTAATAAACTTTTAACAGTTTACCAACTATTATACTATGAAAGGGCACTGAATGAAATCCACCTGTGAGAAAAATGACCTGCGAGAGAAAAATGACTTGTAGTCTAAATTACATCCCAAGTTTCCTTGTGTTTAAGGAATGACACTATATGCAGTAATATGCCTACACTGTAAGACATGTAAAGAAAAGTAAAATCAGAAAAGTGCATTATCTTCTATCTTACGCTTATTCTGAGACACATTCCCCCTCATCTGAGTGGAAGAGCAAGCTTATGTAAAATTGAAAGAACACAAAAAATATATAATTTTGAAAGTCATATAAATCTATACGGTTTATGAGCTCTCCTGGCTCTTGCTTCAGAAATTTTCCCATAGGGGTAACTTTTACATTCTTAACTGTTTCTTTTTAATTTAGCTCCTCAACATCCCTCTATAGAACTACTGTAACTTTGGTTACATATTTAATGTTTGAATTATGAGGAGTTTGAATCATTACCACATAAGCCACAACTGACTATAGGTTGTAGCATTTTGTTTTCTAGCTAATTCTCTCATGTTTGCATTTCTTTATTAGCTTTCAGTGTACCTGTTACGAATTCAGTCCCTGTTTTCTGACAGAAGAGTAAAAGTACTCTTTATATGGTATGCACCAACAGTAAGTCTTGCAGCTCTAGACACCCTTCCGAGCCCTCTGTCCTGCTCCAGTCTCTGGACTAAATTGTTCTCCAGGTCCACTTTACAGCCATCGTTCTAGGATTTCCCTTTCCCATCATTCTGAGAGTTCCTTTTATGTCTTATAGCTATTCTGATTTGCATTCCATGTTTTTCTTTTTCAAGGTTTAATCTTTGTGTGAAGTACTTCCTCTGGTAGCTTCCTGAGTATCAGTGCATGGGAGGTAAATTTTTGGAGACTGGTCACTAAGACCCCAAAAAAGCATCAGGGACTTTCTGAAAGCATTAGTTTCTATTACTGGTATAATATATACATGGGTATATCATTGCTGCCTCTACCCCATCCCCCAAAAAAAACCTAAAAATGGTCTCTCAAAGGAAATCAAACCAGGGATAGAGCAGGGCTTATTCCTATATATTAGTCCTTCATAAACTGAGATTTCCTAAATAAGGAAATTAAGTCTTTTTCATGAGGAAGAAAAGAAGATACCAGCTACACAAAATTTATAACTTTTCTTAAAATCCCATTTTAGACTACCTTAGTCCTTCCTACTTTAAATCTTTATCAAAACATTAAGACTTCACTTCAAATGTTAAAATTACTCTTCTCTTCCCCCAGTTCCCTTTTATCTCCTCTTGTCTTTTTGGCAAAAGACAAGAAACCTAGAAATATTGCTGCAAATTTGCAAAGGGCCTATATGATATACAGAGTGGATGACTGCTACCTGAATAATAGCTAATATACAAATGGTGATACTTTAAAAAGTATTTATAGATTTTAATGCTTTAATGAACAGTATTTATTATAGATTTTCCAAGAAATAATAAAGAATGAGAAGTTGATGACTGCATTTATTTTTGAAAGCATTTATTTTTGCTGTTCTCAAGCCAAGCTGCGGAGATAATTATTTTTATTCCTTTAATTTAAAATTTAAAAAAGACCTACTTGTGCTTTCATACTGTGAAATAAAGAAAAGGAAAACAGAATAAAATGTTCTGAGTGCTGTCACTTACCTTATGTCGGTAATGACAACAACATGTTCACAGTCTCCCTGGTGACAGTATAAGTAGGGAAAACCCAGTTTAATATACAAGTCATTGAATGTGAAATCTTCCATTTTAGCAGTCTGAAACTTTCCATAGCCTCTATCATGGGACTCTGACCACTCAATGATAGTTCTGAGGAGAGAAAAAGGAAAGGAGGGATATATCACTGTTCTACAAAAAACTAAAAATGACAGAAAACAGTTTGTGACTGCAGTATTTCACAAAACCTGGCTCTCCCAATTAATTGGGCAGTTGCCATCTTGAAAATCATACTGGTTGGTACATGTCAGAATTAGGAATTGTAAATTTCTCTTCATCCATCTGAGCAGCAGTTCTCAAAATATGGTTCTTGAGACTCTCCAGGAGTTTGTAAGGTCAAAATTATTTTTAGAATAATCCTAAAATGTCATTTGCCCTTTCAACTCTATTTTCTCATAAACAACTAGTTTTTTGGAGGTTATGTGACATGTGTTATCACTTTAGATTAAATGAAAAAATGTAGAACAATGCCATTCTTTTGCTTTGGAAAACAGTTATTTTTCATAAAAATGTTATTAATGTTAGCATGTAATGGGATTATTTAAATTTGTTAATGTTTAAAATATTTCTTAGTTTCTATTGCTAATACTAAGACTGACAAGTTTGAGAACTGCCACATGAGAATACAGATACAAATGGCTATAATAAAAGAGAATTTATATAAACATTCAGAAAAGAAAAACATATATACATACTCTAGCTTCTAGGACACTGATAAGAAAAGTATGGTCTAATTAACATGATATTAGATATAGACTTAAGCAACCATATGTATCACCTAGGGCAAACAGCAGTATACACTGGACAAGCAGAAAAACAAATATTAATTTACTGTTATTACCTAATAATTAGAACAGATATTAATAACATCTTTAAGTGAGATTTCACTGTTTTTTAGATGTATCTAAGGCCTAATACAAGATTTACTCTAATTTCTAAAATAGTAGATAATACATTTAAAAAACAATTCTAGACAGCTGGTAAAGATCTTAAAATGGTCTATGTATGTTTCTGGTAGGAAAATTTCTTTGGAGTAAAAAGGTTTTGATTAACTTACTAGTACCCAGACTAACCAGATGAAATAACTTTGAAAATATTTTTTTAATTGAGAGAATTTCTGACTCCAAACAAAAAAACCTAGCAGAGTTAATTCCTTGGCAAAGATCTTTAAAAGACCAATAATAGGATTTGCGGAGAAAACACCATTTTGAGAACCAGATCTAGGAAAGACTTTGAAAAGATTTTTGGAAACTATACCTGCTCAAATCTCTGCACTCAGGGTATCTTTTATCATTGTAAAATGTTCCTTCAAAATAAAAGAAGGCTGATTTGTATAGATCCTACGAGAAAACAGATAGTATTGAAAGTCTACTATTAACAATTACGATATTGCTCTAAGTATTAATTCAAAATCAGTATGTCATAAAAACACACTAATCTATTTAACAATAACTTCACAGAATATGCTCAGTTTATTAATATTTAATAGGACCCCACTATGTGACAAGTATTATGTTAGTACCATTAGATAAAGGTGTAAAGACATGATCCTTGCTGCTATTTTCAGTTTTGATCACTAGGTTTAATTTTAAATGTTTCTTCTCTTGAGATTCATGAAAGAAACCCAATTTGAAATGAAATAAACGTCAATATTTTTTATTATACACAGCCATGACAGTTATTCAGATATTAGAACTAAAAACGGAACTGTGACATCTTTGGTGTTTCCCAGTGATAACAACAATGATTGTGGAGTTATGTTTATCTGTTGTTTAAAAAATATTTTCAATCAAGAATCACGGCACTTACACAACTTGTCTGAACCCTTAGGTTTCCTTAACTTTCAGTCTACCAGACTTTCTATCTGAGGGGTACTCTCTTAACCCTAACTGCATAACAGAATCACCAAAACATCAAAGACCAAGTCTCACTTCAGATACATTAAAAAATGAAAGTCCCTGTGGATGTGGCCCAGGTACCAGTGTTTTCCCAAGAGATTAAAATGTACAAGCAGCATTGAGAAGAACCACTCTGTTAGACTTGTCTTTTGCTGGAGGCTTAGACCCCAGGGTGAGGGTAAGAAGACCTGTGTTTCTTTCCTTAACCTATACCTCCTCCTCAGACCTCAGTTTCCTCACTTGTAAAATCAGAGTAATATCTAGTATTCTATGTTACAGGATTGTGATGAACTATAAAAGATATATAAACTTCAGGCATTAAAGCAATTTTACCTTAAGATAACCTAATTTCTCTTCTGCTTCTTTAAATTCCATTTTTCTTTGTCTTCATTCTCCTATTTACAGATCATCTGGTGTTGGTGTCAGACACCCTTGTAAGATTCCTTCTCCTTGGACTACTCGCTAATTCTCCCTGGCCCTCTGTTTCCTCATGTAAAATATGAGTAAAGTATTACTTTCTTCTAAGGTGACCTCAGAGATAAAAGGATATAATGTACTATATAGTGCCATGTCTAGCTGCTGTTAAAACAAAATCTGTCACTTAATATACTCTCAAAGAAGTGAGCTAGGGTCCAAAGTAAAGGTTCTGAAAAAATGACTATTGCCTTATTTTGGAAACAAAAATAAAGTTTAATGTATATAAAATTTTGTTCATTATAAAATATTCCTATAGAACTTCATTTTAAGCGAGTTAGGTACATAAGGGCTCAGAGTCATCACTGCAAAACTTAGTGCCTGTTCACCAAGTAAATAAAAAGGTAGAGAAGGACCAAGTGTAATGCCAATATGGCAAAGAAAGAACATGGGGCTTTCCTTCAGACACTAGTTGACAAGCGTCTGAATTCAGCCTCCACCGGTGCTTACTGAACATGGGCAATTCATTGACAATGCTCTGACCCATCTTTTTCTTACCTGTAAAATGGTGATAATTCTTTCCAAAGATAGTATATTATACATCTAGCATATGGTAAGTACTCAATAACCAGAGGATATTATTTTACTAGATAGAAGAGGCAGAAACAATAACAAATGTGTAAACATTTCATAATAGGATGTTGGGTCATCTAGCCCACTGCTTAGAAAGTTGCTGAAGGCATCAGCACTGATGTACAAGCAATAAACCAACCAAGGCTGGTTAAAAACATCCCCCAGAGTTCCTGAAACTAAGGCTGACTCCTAGATCTGACATAAAATCACTTTGAGTAGTCATGACAATTGAAATGAAAAAGATGAATTCAGTTTTTTATTATTAAATTGGTCTTATAAATTTTATAGTAACACCTTTTTCTGGTAGGGTTGAAAAACGAGAAGATTGCTTCTCTTTTAAAAGAACAATTACTTATTTTCTGGTTTGCATACAGCCTTGAAATTCCACTTGTTTCTCTTTAATATTTATCTACAACAGTATCAAAAGGGCAAACCTGAAGAACCCAAATATCTAGAAACCATTTCAACCTAACTAAAAAACTATGTAAGTGAAATTTATGTGAGTCATGATGCTGGCCTCATGCCAGTCACCAAGAAGGCCAGAATATTGCCAGCCTTATGGGGCACAGAGAGACATACCAAATAGTAACAGCATATTATTACAAGTACTCTAATGGACAAATGAAATGGTGCCAGAGTGGCAAAGACGGGAGATCAGGAAAAATTTTATATAACAAATGAGTTTTCAGCTGGGTTTAGAAATATGCATATGAGCTCACCAGATGGATGGAAGGAGGGTAAGGGCTTCCTACCATGTTCAAATTCTCAGAGGCACAAAAAAGAAAGGTATGCTTGAGAAAGATAAACATATTCACTGTTGAAGCAGAAGGTATCTAAGTAGGGGATGAACGGTATGGAAAGTTAACATGGGGATGAACGGTATGGAAAGTTAACATGGGAATCATCATTACAAAAGGCCTTATAGTCAGCCTAAGAAGTCTGGATTATAGGCAATGCAGACCCACTGAGATTTTTAGATCAGAGAATGATAGGATCAATTTCTTTTTAAATACTTTAGTTTTTAAAGAACAGTTTTAGGTTTACAACAAAATTGAGAGGTAGGTACAGAGACTTCCCATATACTCCCTGCCCCTTACACATGCATAGACTCTCTCCATTATCAACATCATTCACTACAATAGTACATTTGTTACCAAGGATGATCATGCATTGACCCATCATTATAATCAACCAAAGTCCACAGAATTCACTCTGAGTGTTTGATATGTTTTTGAAAGACAGCTTGATTAGCATGTATAGGAAGGTCTAAAGATAGAAAGACCAGTTAGGAAGTCCCTAACTAAAATATATGGCAATGGAAAAAAAGAGTCTGGAGCTATCATGGTAAAATAAACAGGAATGAAAAGGGAGTTTCAGCTGAAGAAAAAAGGAGATAGTAAAATAATGAGTTTTATTTTAATGTAAACATTGAGCTTGAGTTATTTGTGGTTCATTAATTTAGTCAACAACTATTTGGGCACTTCCTTTGTGCCACACATCATCAGAGGAATAAAGATATGTATATCACTGAACAAATCAAAGTCCCTACCCTGATAGAGTTTATATTCAAGTTAAGGAAGACATACAAATACATGGTGTAGGTAGTGATGAGAACAATTAAGAAAAATACAGCATGACAGGGGAAGAGAATACTAATCTGGATGCTGGAGGAAAAGACCTCTCTATCAAGGTGACATCTGAGACCAGGAAGAAACAAATTAGTAAGCATCTAAATATCTGCAAAAAAACATTCTAGGCTGAAGGAACAGATGATACAAAGGCTCTGAGCAGGAGGAGCCTGCTTGGTATATGTAAGAAACAACAAGAATGACAGTGTGGTTCAAAAGTGACAATTGAGTGAGTTGTTAGAATATGAAGTTCGGAGGCAGAAATGAACAGATAATGGACTGTTTACCATAATAAGAACTTTGTTTTTATTCTAGATGTAAGTAGAAGTATCTGCAGATCTAATACTTTAAAAATGTCATTCTTGCTAACACAGAGGATAAAAGAAGTATAGAGATGGGGTGGGGGCAAGAAGACCTGTCAATAGGCTACTGTAGCAGTCCAGCCAAGAGATGATGGTGCCTGTAAAGGATTAAAGTATGGGAAGATCCTGAATATATTTTGAAAGTAGAGCCAAAGCACTTGCTAAGTAACCAGGTACAAAATGTGCATATTTACGGAGATGGGAACACTAGGTAAGGTACAGATTTGAAGGGGAAGAGAGATCTAGAGTTTGATTTTGAACATATTAAGTTTGAGATGCCTATTAGACATTAGATAAAAACTATCAAGGAGGCTGTTGAATATATGTCTTAAGTTCAGAGACTACACTGGGATTGGAGATATAAATCTAGGAATCCCAGTATCTATAGCTATGACTTTCTGAACATGACCACCCAGAGAGAATACACAGAGGAGAGGTCTGAAGATTGACTCATGTGGCTTTATAACATTTATAAGTCAGGAATATGAAAAGTATCCAGCAAAGGAATTAAAACTCCATTTTCTTCATACAGGGAGAAAATCAGGTGGGATTAATACCCTAAAAGCCAGGTAAAGAAAGTGTTTCAAAGAAGGAATGTCTCTTTGTGTCACATTATGATGAGTCAAGTAGGTGAGAACTTAGAGTCTATGGTAGCATCAATAAAAGTGATTTTGGTTGAATGGTGGGGAATGAGAAGAAGTTCAAAGACAAAATGGGGGGAGAAAAAGAGAAACAATGAATTTAGATGCTATTATTAACTCTTATTAATTCAAGTCAGTTTGCTGAGAAGGAAGCAGAAAGATGAGGTGTTAGCTAGAGAAAGACACACTGTCAAGAAGAGGTTTTAGGGTAGGAGATATTATAACACATCTGTTTTCTGATGGGAGAGCCAAATAAATAGGAAAAAAAAGCTGATAATTCAGGGGCAAGAGGGAATAATTACAAGAACGAAGTCCTTGGTTATGCAGTCAAGGATGGAATCCAGTGGACTTAGAGACTGGCCTCAGATAGCAGCCCATTTAGTCCATCCATTGTTAAAAGGGGGAAAAGGCAGGGTGCATGGGCAGATGGGTGAATGTGGGTGAGAGATGATAGACAATTCTTTTCCGATAACTTTATTTTATCAGTGATGTAAACAGCAAGGTTTCCAACTGAAGATAAGCCAGGTGGAAAAGATGTTGACAGTTTTACAAGGAATAAAACAGTTGCCTTGAAAGTAGCAGAGTGAATCAACTACAGAGATGCAGTAAAAATGCCAGGCAGCAATGAGTCTAAGTGGAAATATCCAGTAGGCACTTAAAATAATGGTCTAAAAATCAGGAGAGATGTAGCTACAGAGAGATTAACAACAACTGGAGTACACTTAAAATTATGAAAATTCGGGGAAAGATTGGGGTAAGAATTTAGAGTAAGAACAACTAAGATGAAACGAAGTTATAACATTTAAGTGGCAGGTTGCACAGGAACCAGCAAAAATAGAGACTGTGATAATTTTTGTCCAAACTCTATATCCATTCTAGTTGATCTGACTATCTTTTTATTGATCTACAGGAGATGCTGCCTCTCTTATGTGGTCCAGTCAATCTGAGGTTGTCTTCTAGAGTTGAACTAGGTAATAGAGTTAGTTCGAGCTTACCTTATGATAAAATTCAGAAGGATCAAGGCCCTACTACTTTACTAAAAACCTCATGGGTGGCTAAATCTACCATTTTTCTTCTTTCTATCCTTATCCAGTGTGTATGTAGGGTTTTCTCTGTCCTTTTGAGAGCACCAGCAATGACCAACATCAGATGCTATGTCCCTGTTTGGTATTGGTCATTGGACTGACAAGTCCTTCCACATGCAGTGGGACTCTCGGATAGACTCCAGCCCTTACTGGGGGCAGTTAGGACAATCAAACTCATACAGAGTTTGAAAAAGGAGAGAGTTTGAACAGCAAATTCAAATGCTACAGTGAAGTTAAGCTGTATGAATATGAGAAGGAGATCAATAGGTTAAATAATTTGGTGGTCACTATGACCTTAGAAGAAAGAGTGTACACAGACTGGTTGAGAAATGAACATGAGATAAGGAAATCAAAACTGACTATATAGCCTAATCTTTGAAAAGATCTTGATGACAAAGATCAAGGAAGAGACAGGCTTGAGGGAATGGTTAGAAGAAGAAAGTATTTACTGGAATATTTATGATTCTGCTAGAGTCATCATTACTTCCTTGGCTTATTATTATTATTTCTACTTGCTTTATGGAGGTAAAAAAAAAATCACCTTACTTTGCTGATGTGCTCAGGGGCGTGATCAGGAGTGCTGCTGAATTCCCCACCAATCTGGAGGTCACTGACACAGCAAATTGAATCCCTTAGTTCCGTGAGTTTTTGACTACCTAATACCAGCATTGTCTGGTATGGTTTGTGTTCTTTGTGCTAAAAGTAAAACAGTAAATAAGTATCCACTTAGAAACAAGCAATTAAATATAAATCCTGTCATGACCAGATCCAAATTAAATTACTGATTTTTCTTAATTTAAGTTATCCCCATAACTTAGAGTTCTGTGTTTTCTTAAATTCTTTATTTGTCTAACTGGCATCCATTAGTTATAGGTCCGAACGAATGGCCAAAGTTGTTAACATCTCTATGATCCAGAGCCTATACTCTGAAACCACCTCCTTTACCTAATTCTCATACACCACGCCAACACTTCAGCTATTCTAAATCAAGGGCCAGGTACCACTCCCATGCTCCAGAGCCCACTGGGATTATTCAAACTAACCAAACTTAAACTGTTCATCCTGCCCTGCCTTGCCTTTCCTGCAGAAACCCCAATAAAGGCTGTGACATATGCCTTCCCCTCTCACTTTTCTGTCTCCTGACTGACACTGGTGATTCTCCTTTGACCCTGCTTAACATGGTGTATCCCCTCTCCTCTCAAGAAATGTAAGTTACGAAAAAAAAATCTTCAATGGCACTGGCCTCTAAGTGTTGTCACTCAGTTGTTCATAAATAAGAAAACCATGGATACAACTGACACACTTAGAGCTATGGTCTGAATGTTTGTGTCAGCCCAAGATTCACATGCTGCAATCCTAACATCCAAAGCAATGCTGTTAGGAGGTGGGGCCTTTCTTTGGGAGGTGATTAGGTTATGAGGGTAGAGCCCTCATGAATGGGAGTAGTGCTTTTTTAAAAAAAGATCCCACAAGCTAGCTCCCTAGCCTCTTCCGCCACGTGAGAATTCTTCAACCCAGAAAAGGACCCCCACCTGACCATGCTGGCACACTGATCTTGGACTTCCAGCCTCCCAAACTGTGAAAAATAAATTTCTGTTGTTTATAAACCACCTAATCTGAGTAACTTTGTTATAGCAACCAGGATGGACGAACACTCGGCAATAGAACCTTTTAGTTTAAGCTAAAGTTTATAATCAAGATGCTACTAAAATGATATTAGCATAAAGAGGCTTTGGATTATAACTTCATCTAACAGCACTGTCTTAAAATTTTCTGGAAGTTACCTCATTGTAGTGAAGCAACCTATTCACTACCCTAATGTTATAACTCAGATTTCGTTTTTATTAGATTTATATTGTTTGATAATTTGAGATCTTTGTCTGAGTATTTAGTACTAAGTATATCTCAGATGCTTCATAACAGCCCAATAATTCACAAGTACAATTTATGTATAGCAGTATTTCAATTAAATCTTATCAAAGTTTATGGCGTACTTATTTAGGAAATCAAAACTCTGGGCTGGGATAGTTCTTTTTATTAGAGACTCCTAAGGAATTCTAGATATCCCTGACCTGTTAACTTTCTACATTCTCATCAAAGATGAGCATCTTTAGTTAGTTCAGTAACTTCCCAAGTATTTCTAAACTGGTGAACCTATCTTTCACTAGTCACCTATTGGGAAAAGAACAAAAAGTACCCTCAAGAATTCATATAATTAGAATCATTGTATATTTCTCTATATTTTCAGCTGCTTCCAGTGCTGAACCCAGGGTATATATTACAAGAATTAAATTGTAATCCTATTTGTAAATTTGCCTTATTTACAATATTCCTTATTAAAACAAAACAAAACAAAGCAAAAATCAAGAATATAGACAAGATGCCAGATACAACAGCATACGCTTGCATTTATTTTGAACCCTAAGGTATGTAAACTCTTCAAATAAATAAACCTTTTGACAAAAGACACTCATATTATCTGTGAAATCCAAAAGGGTTTACTACTGACCTTATGAAATATAACAGGGTACAAAATATTCACAGATAGGATAAGCTCCCCTTCTTCAATCATGTCTGCTGGATTTTCAGGCTTTTTCCCTATGGCATGTGACTCCTGAAGGAAGAAAACAAATTAACAAGAGACATTAAAATCAGGCACTGTGGACTCAGATAAGAGACAGTGTGGAACAATGACATAAGCAAGAACTTGAGTCACACCCCTCCTAAAATCTGACAGTTTTAGTTTCATCTCCTATAAAAAAACAAAAATACTTATTTTATAGAACTTTTGCTGGGAATGTGTACATAAAGCATCTATCTAGTAAGATGTTTGGTACTAAATGCTTAGCAACTGAATGATAAAACAGGAATATCAACTAATGTTGGTATAACACTGGCATTTACAGATACTAGTACTTTTATACACCTCCTCTCTCATTATTATGAAAGCCATTTGACAGATGAAGCTCAGAGGTTCAGATTTACCCAAGGTAAATCAACAAGTTAGGATGCAAATATAGCTCTGTTTGGCTCTAAAACCCTTGCTTTTTATTTTTAATATACCACACTCTCTTTTATATGTGTTTAATAACTATCAAATGGGAGCTGCCAGGGTGGACTGGTTAAGTAAAGGTACAAAAGATGTTTTAAAAATAAGTGGAAGTGATGTCATGCAAAATGGCGAATAGGAAACTCTAGGGACC
The DNA here is from genome assembly GCA_004027375.1 of Macroglossus sobrinus. Taxonomy (NCBI): domain Eukaryota; kingdom Metazoa; phylum Chordata; class Mammalia; order Chiroptera; family Pteropodidae; genus Macroglossus; species Macroglossus sobrinus. The sequence continues at coordinate 1,299,414 of PVKZ01000089.1, read as the reverse complement.
AGTACCTTTATCGAAGTAACCAATAAGATGAGAAGAAAGATTAGAATCAATTATTTTGGATCTCTGGAACTTCCATCAACCAGAGGAATGCTTAGTGAAGGGACAAGCTACTGATTTGTCATAAGTAAGCAGCAGGTGCAAACCAACTACCATTCCCTCATTCTTCTGCTCTGCTGAAGATGTGGAGATAGCAGCCTGTGTTACTGAAAATGATGTCTGATGCCAGGATTGGCAGTAGGCACCTTGCTCTCCAAATTTTGGGGGTTGTGCTTTGGTTGGACTGGCAATAGCCTAAGGGCCTGGTGTAGACACTTGCCTTGGTTTTGGCTCCCTTGGCAGCAGTGGCTTTTCCTAGCAGCAGCTATAACAAAATTTAAAGAGACAGGAACCATTTTTCTCATTTGTGGAAACAATATTTAAGAAAATTTGGTCAGGACACTGGCTGACCACAGAGATAATGAAAAAGAAACATCAGTGACTATACACAACAGGAACATACACACTAGAAAAATAGTTTGAAAAAGTCAAAACAGACAGCTCTAGTCCTCTACAAGTAAAAAACATAATGTCTAGTTCACAACAAAAACTTATGAAACAAACAAACAAATGGGGAAATATGACCTATTCACAAGAAAAAAAAGAATTTGACAGAAACCACACTTGATGAAGCACAGGTGTTGGAATTAATAATCAAAGATCTTAAATCAGTAGTCTCAATAAAATTAACAGCCAATTTCTCACCAGAAACTATGGAGAAAAGGCAGTGGGACTACATATTTTAAGCCTTGAAAACTACTCTACAGCAATGAAGGAGAAATTAAGACATTTTCAGATAAACTCAAGCTTAGGGAGTCCATTATCAATATGTTTACCCTATAAGAAATGCTAAAGAGAATTCTTCATTTGAAATGAAAAGACCAGAGATTAGATTGAATTCATAAGAAGAAATAAAGAACACTGGTAAAGCGTTATTATTACCTAATAATGTAGGTAAATATGAAAGCCAGCATTACTGTACTTTTGGTTTTAATTTTTTTTCCAAAAGCTAATGCATAAAACTACTTATAAATTTATGTTAACAGACACATAACATATGAAGACATACTGTGTGACAATAACAATATAAAGATAGAGTGAGGGAGATGTATAGGAACAGTGTATGAATCTTTCTGGATACTACTGAAACAAAGTTGGTTATTATTTGAATTAGGTTGTTAAAATCTTAAGATGTTAACTGTAACCCCCAACGTAATCACTAAGAATATAAGTAGGAAAGCAAAATAATATACCACAAAAATTCAACTTAATACACAACATTAATGGACTAATTGAGGAACAAAGATGTATATGACATACAAATAGCTAAATGGCAGGATTAAATTGTTATCAGGAATTACTTTAAATGTAAATGGACTAAAAGCTCCTATTAAAAAAGCAAAAGACTGGCAGATTGAAAAAAAAAAAGAAACATGATCCATTTATATACTGTCTTCAAGAGATTCACTTTAGATATGAAGTCACAAAAAGGTTGAAAGTAAAAGGACAGAAAAAGATATCCCATGCAAATAGTAACCAAAAAAAGATGAAGTAGCAATACTTACATCAGGCAAAATAGACTTTAAATCAAAAGCTATAACAAGAAACAAAGAAGAATGCAGCAATGCCACTTCTGGGTATGTATCCAGAAGAAATCCAGAACACTAATTTGAGAAGACATATGCATCCCTATGTTCACTGTAACATTATTAACAATAGCTAAGATATGGAAGCAACTTAAGTGTCCATCAACAGACTAATGGATAAAGATATGGTACATACATACAATAGGATGTTACTCAGCTATAAAAAAGAATGAAAACTGTGATAACACAAATGGACTTAGAGGGTATTATGCTAAGTGAAGTAAGTCAGACAAAGAAAGACAAATACCATATGATTTCATTTAGATGTGGAATCTAAAAGAAAACAAAACCAAAAACAAAACAAATGAACAAGCAAAAAAGAAACAAACTCAGCCGATACAGAGAACATTTTGATGGTTGCCAGATGCGGGGAGGGGTTATGGGTAAGGGAAGGGATTAAGATGTGCAAATTATCAGTTATGAAAACAGTCACAGGGATGTAAAGTACAGCATAGGGAATATAGTCAATAATATTGTAATAACTATGCATGGTGTCAGATGGGTAATAGACTTATCAGGGAGATCACTTTATAAATTATATAAATGTCTAATCATTGTGTTATACATCGGAAACTAAGATAATATTGTATGTTAACTGTAAATAAAAAGTAAAAAAAGTATTTAAAAGGAAGAAAACAACAACAAAAACCTCCTAACAAAGAAAAGCCCAGGACTAGATTACTTCACTGGTGAATTCTACCAAACAGCAAGAAAGTTAGTAACACCAATATTTCTCAAAGTCTTCCAAAAAATTTGAGTCGAGGGAACGGCTCCTAAATCATTCTATGAGGTCAGCTACCCTGATATCAAAGTCAAACAAAGATGCTACAAGAAAACTACAGGCCAATATCCCTTATAATCGCAAATGCCCAAGTCAACAAAATACTCCAAACTGAATTCAATAGCATATTAAAAGAATTATATATCACAACCAAGTGGGACTTATCCTCAGGACGCAAGGATAAGTCCAACATATGCAAATTGATCAATGTAATACACACTAACAGAATGATGGAAATTCATCATCTCAACTGATGAAAGAAATCAATGCAAATTGATCAATGTAATACACACTAACAGAATGATGGAAATTCATCATCTCAACTGATGAAAGAAATCATTCAACAAAATTCAATACTTTTTCATGATAAAAACACTTAATAAACTAAGAATAGAAAGGGATGTCCTCAACATGATAAACGCCATATATAAAAAACCCATAGCTAAAATCATATTCAATGGTGAAAGACTGATAAAGATGTGCATTTTTGCTACTTACATTCAACACAGTACTAGAAATTCTAACCAGAGCATGTAGGCAAGGGAAAAAAAAAGGAAGAAAGGAAAAAAGGAAAGAAGACAGAATGAATGAGCAACCAAATTGGAAAGGAAGAGATAAAGTTATCTCTGCAGAGACATGACATGCATGATCTTCTATGTATAAAATCCCAAAGAATCTACCAAAAAAAAAAAAAAAATCCCGTTAGAACTAATAAACAAATTTGGCAAAGCTGCAGGATAAAAAACCAACATACAAAAATCAGTTGCATTTCTATACAGTAGCAAAGAACAATCTTTTTAAATTATATTAAAACAAAAACTAAAAGAAATAAAATGCATAGTAATAAATTTAACAAAGGAGATGAAAGACCTGTATACAAAACACTGAATGAAATTAAAGACAACCTTAGTAAACTGAAAGACATCTCTTATTCATGGATGAAAGGCTTAATATTAAGGGTGATAATACTACATATAGATTCAATGCTATCCCTATCAAAATATCAATGGCTTTTTTTTTTTCCAGAAATAGAAAACCATCCTAAAATTCATATGGAATTTCAAGAGACCATGAATACTCAAAACAATCTTGAAAAAGAACAAAACTGGAGGACTAACATTTCTAAGTTTCAAAAATGACCACAATACTAGAGTAATCAAAACAATGTGGTATCAGGATAAGGACAGACATCTGGACCAATGGAACAGAACTTAGAAATAAACTTTATGTGCAACTGACTTTCGACAAAGGTGTCCAGATCATTCCATAAGGAAAGGCCACTCTTCAGTTAGTGCTGGGAAAACTGGATACTCACATACAAAAGAATGAAGTCAAACCTTTTACTATATATAAAAATTAACTAAAAATGGAAAAAAGGCTTAAACTAAGAGCTACAAGCATAAAACTCTTAAAACGCAGGAAAATCTTCATGATATTGATGACAGTTTCTTAAACATGACACCAATTACACAGATAATAAAAGAAAAAAAACATACACTGAACATCAAATTTTAAAACTGTTGTACATCAATGGACACTATCAAGAGTGAAAACAATCCATAGAATGGGAGAAAACATTTTTAAATTATATATAATGTAAGGGACTAGTATTCAGAATATATAAAGAACTCTTACAACTCAAAAATAGACAAACACTCCAATTTAAAAATTGGCAAAAACTTGGATATTTCTCCAAAGAAGATATACAAATAACCAACAAGCACATGAAAAGATGCCCAACATCACTAAGAGTAAAATAGGCAATCACTTGAATTCTGAGGATCTTTTTCTCCTACTAGTTCCCAGTCCCAATGACATTTCTCTAGTTTCCTCTTAACTAAGCCTATCTAATATAAAGTTACCATACAGTCATCACCAATACTCACTCAATGATAGAGTTTATTGTTTCTTGGCAAAAGGTGAAAAAGTTGAGACTCTTACCATTTCATAAGCAAATGTTTCTTGTCTGCAGACACGATCTATTGTTATGGTTTCTTCCCGATGTTCCAAAAGCTTCCTTCTTACCCTGTTATACGTACAAGAAAAATTAAAACTTTATTCTTTACTGGGACTTCAAAATCATCTGTAATATTTAATTTTTTTTATTTTGAACTAATTTTAGACTTAAAGCTGCAAAAATAGTACAAAGATTTCCCTTACTTGTATCTCTCACCTGGTTTCCCTTATGTTAACCTCTTACATGATCACAGAATAATTATCGAGATCAGAAAATTACCATTAATACAGTATTATTAAGCACAGACCTTTTCTAAACTTCACAAATTTTTTAATTGAATGCCTTTTTTCTGTCCTAGGATCCTATGCAGGACGCCACACTGTATTTCTTATTTCTCCCTTTTCCTCCAGTCTTTTATAGTTCTGCAGTCTCTCCTTGTCTTTTACGATTTTGACACCTTTGAAAAGCTCTAGTTATTTTGTACAGTGTCCTTCAATTTGGGACTGAGTGCTGTTTCCACATGATTGGAGTAAGCCTATATATTTTTGGCAAGAATATCGGAAGAATGTTGTACTTCTCACTGTATCATCATGACATTCATAATATTAATATGTCTTATTACTGGAGTTGTTTACCTTGATTAAGTTCTTGTCTGCCAGGTTCCTATTTCCTTTGTATCTTATAAGTATTTCGGGGAGATACTTTGAAACTGTGCAAATCTTGTTTCTCCTTAAATTTTCATCCAGGAATTTTAGCATTCATCAGATTCTGTCTGCAACATTTATTACTGTGGGGATTCTCAATTTCCCTAATTCCACATTTATTCATTGACATTATGAGGAAGACCTGTCTCTTTCCTCTCATTTATTTGATCATTTACATTGGCACAAATTCATATTTATTTTACTCTAAAGGATAAAATCTAATATTAACATTAGTTTGTTGCTCAAATTGTTCTAGTTTTGTCCATCAGGAGTTCCTTCAATTTAGGCTCCAGTTCTTTCAACAAGCCATCATTTTTTATTTTTATTTTATAAGCACATTTCCTTCCTTTCTGGCACCCTAAGACGCTCAAAGCTCATCCTGTATTTCCCTGTCTCAGCCCTGGAATAAATCATTTTTCCTAGGAGCACTAGTTCCTTTAATGGAGAGAAGTGTTTGGAGAGCAGTATCTGGGCACTAGACAATCTCATCATTACTACAGTCACTGCTTCTAGGCTTCTCAACAGAAAAAGGTAGGAAACACATATATGTACCAACCCATACATGTACATCCCACACTTGTATTTTGGTACTTTTCTATCTGTTATATATTTAAAACCATGAGTTAATACTGATACTTCCAACCTCAAACTAAAATCACAGATCCATTTTAGCTTTTAATCTTTCCTTGTTTATAACTTCTGCCTCCACAGGTGATAAACTCATCTCCCATTATTTATTATCTATTAACTTATCTGTTTAATTCTAGAAAACAGTTTCAGAATTGCTAACCACCACCCCTGTGAGAAATACTATCTCATGAACAGTCTTTAGTCTTTAGCCTTACAGCACTGAATCAAAATACACTTTTGTACAGAGCTCAGATAAGCTTTTTCCTCCCCCATTTTCTTTAGTGTCATTATGTTATTCATTTGTAACAAATCTCACTTGTTAGCTTTGTAGTCTATTATGAGTTCCCCCACCCACTGTCCCAGTTGGTTTTAACTGTCCAATTACTTTTGAGGTATGTGAAAGACATGTGAAACATTATGGTTCTAAGATTCAATACACATACACATACACACACACACACTCAGTGAAGTGTTATTCCCTCTCTGTCCCTACTAGCTTGTTCCCATTCCCTCCTTACTTTCTATCCCTTTACTAGGGCCCCAACTCTGTAGGCAACCAATCTCTATAATGCTGATTTATCCTTTCCATTTCCTTTGTTCAAATCACAGACACCTGTGTATTTTTTTATATTTGTTTCTGTATCAGTCTGAGTTCAATCAGAAAAAAATTAAAGAGTAATTTGAATAAGAAAGCTTAAACTAAAGTATTACTAATTTTAACAAAGGGCTGGAATAACGAAGGATTGGCAAGTAAGTAGACAACTCTAGAGAATACAGAAATAAAAATAATAATAAAAAGGAGAACCCTACCCCTTGGTCTGAGAAAGAGTGCCCAAGAAGTCTCCTTTTTCTCCCCCCAGGACTAGGATCCAGGCCCTGTTGGAGAGGGCATGGCTGTGACTCACTGAACAACAAAGAAATTGCCATGGTGCTTCATCATTGGATCCTGCTCAAAGCCACCCTCAAGGGTTTCAGAAAAAGCTGTTTAGAGAAGTTGTTAAGGAGAGTGGATTGCCAGGGAAAGCTGCTGGTTGATAGTTGCTAACAACTGACAAGTACTATAGGAGCTGGGCACTAGGGAAGCTACGTGCACTGCAGGACTCAAACAGAAATTCTATACCCATTAAACAATAGCTGTCCATTTTCCCTTCCCCCAGCCCTTGGTAACCTACTTTCTGTCTCTGTGGATTTGCCGATCACAGATAAGTTCATATTAATGAAATCATGAAATATTTGTGCTTTTGTGTCTGGCTTATTTTACTTAACATGTTTTCAAGGTTCATCTGCAAGAAGGCCCAGAAGCATTAGGACTATCTGGTCTTTGAATGTTTGGTAGAATTCTCCTGTAAAACTATCTGGACCTGGAATTTTTGTGAAATAGTTCCTTAAAAAAACTTTGTTTTTCTATGAAATCAGTTTACTTAAGGTTCTAACTCTAACATGGTTAATTTCAGTAATTTATATTTCCCTAGGAAACTATCCATTTCACCTAGGTTTTCAAATTTATTTCTGTAGAGCTAGGACTGGCAAACCTTTCCTTAAAGGGCCAAATAGTAAGTGGTAAATATTTTAGGTTGTGAGCTGGATGGTCAGATGGTCTCTTTCACTACTCAATTTACCACTGTAGTACAAAAGCAGCCAGAGTCAATACGTAAAATAATGGGTATAGCTGTCTCGATAAACTTTTACGTCAAAACACAGATGGTCAGTCAGTAAGTTATAGTTTGCCAAACCCTGAAAAGTAGTCTCTTATATTTTAAAAATGTGTTCCAATGGTTATTTCTCCCTCATTTTGTATGTTTGTGCTTTCTTCCATTTTTTAAATTAATCTATTTAGCTAATGGTTTGCCTATTTTATAAATTATTTCAAAAAGCCAAGATTTTGATTAGATCCATCCTTTTCCTAGTCTACTAGAGGAGCTACTGTTAGACTAGGAAGAGGAAGTGGTAAAAATTTATTTTCTGCCATATTAAATGGGTCATTTACTTGGGTTTTGTTTTTATTTTTATGTTTTTAAATTATGGGTGGGGAGAAGGAAGGTGTAGAGAAAAAATGTGTAGAGATATAGATTTTGGCTTTTGGCCTAAGTCTAATTTATTCATGGTATTGTTAAGATTAATATTAGTCATATTTTAAATATAATAGTTTCAAAGTACATCAAAATAATCCCAGCTGAGGAAAGCTATACTAACTCCTTTTATGTTAGATAATATATATAATTCTATCCACATTTCTTATGGAAGGAAAGACAACCCAGGAGAGCCAGGTGATCTAATAAAACAGCCAGAGGAAGCAAGGTGTAAAGTAGTCTGAAAATTACTATATAACATGGCTTAATAAAATCATTGTAAGCCAATTAGTATGCTATTAACTCTAACAAAAAGTCTACTTTGTTTAGAATTATCATCAGCCAATCTCTAAAAGTCACTTCCTCAGGTTTATGAAAAATTTCATTATTTCACTCATTCTACAAACATCTGCAGACTCTCCAATTATGTGCCAAGTTCTAGGAAGTGGGGATATAGCAGCAGGTATGTGACAGATATAACTTATGGAACTTTTAAGTCTAACTAGAAAGACAGAAAATTAAACAGGTATATTATGAGTATGATGAGTAGTATGAGGGACAACATAAGCTTAAAAGGGGATCTAAATGGATTCCTTAATCCTTCACTAACACTAGAAGATAACTAGAAGCTAGCAAACTAGAGGGAAAAGGGAGAGTGAGTATTCTAGACAAAGGCATGGAGTGAGAGAACATAATCCAGGAACTGAAAAACACTGTACTCTGGCTGCAGCACTGCAGAGACACAGCTGAAAAGATCAGCAAGATCCATTCTATAAAAGCCCTGGTGAACTTCTTAAGAACTCAAGACTTTTGCTTAAGAGCCACTGAAAGGTTTTGAGAAAGAGTGACACAATCAGATACACAGTTTAGAAAAATCCAACTAATCAATCAACAATTAGGAGCACCAAATCGGAGCTAGGCAGTACAACAGGTTTAAAAGCAATACACCGATGAGTCTGGATTCCTAATAGGCCTTCAAAGACTTTAGAAATGTCAGAAGACTTTTAGACATTACAAGTGCATCTACTTCCTAAGAGAGAGAGAGAGGGGTTGTCCCAATGTGGAAAGGAATCTTAGGGTCTCAAAGATGGGGTAAGTTTCAGATGGGTCACATGCATCCTAAATTGTTGAACTTTTATTGTGTTTGTTTTTTAATTCCTTTTTTATAATAAATCATTTTTATCCTATTTTACAAAAGTATAAATGTGTCAAATATTTAAAAAAACACAAAAAACTGGTCTTTTACCATAGTTTGAGAAGCACTGAATATTTAGCTTGCACCTAAAATCTATCGAAGTAGATTAACTGTACCTTTGTAAACACATTTAAAAATAAACACAAATTTGAATATGGATAGTATATTAGACGGTATGTATTTACTGTTATGTATGTATTTTTTTAGGTATAATACCAATGATTATGTAGTAGAATGACAGTTTTAGGAGTATATGCTGATGTATTTAGGAGTATATTATCATGCTGTCTACAACTAACTGAATGGTTCAGCAATAGAAAAAGACAGAAGGTATCTCAAACACATACTGCTGAAGCAAAAATGTCTAAACGTTAACAATGGTTGAACCTAGGGGATGACAACAATATCATAATTAACTTTTGAATAATATGTTGAAAGAATATTTAATAGTACATAACAGCACCTAATAAAAGCAAAATTTTCCATACCCCAAAGTCACTAGGTCAGTATCCTCTGGGACGACTTCCGGATCCTCGCCTTCCTTAAGGCACTTCAGTTTATCAAGGCTAACAGGAAAACATAAAGGAAAAGCAATCCTTTTATCTTATCCGTAGAGAATCACGGTTGTGTCCTAAATACATCACCGAATAATTAATAAGTCAGATAAAACCCAGCAGGCGGCTCTGAGAGGCTAGAATGCAAAGTAATGATTTCTGGGAGTATATTCCATAAAGAAACGGATATAAGGCTGACAGAAGGAGGCCAATACCGTGTTATGTAGAGAAAAAAAATTTTAAGTTATTTTTTAATTTTCACCCCCAAAAAGGCACTTTGGGAGAAAATTTCAGTAATATACCCGGGAGGTCCTCAAAAGAGACAACAGTAAATCACGGTTTTAACACTCCTCTGGTCAAATCTCCCTCCAACCTCACCCTTACTTGGGTTCTTCCATTGTCAAACCGTCTGTCAATGGCAGGCAGGTACACGTCGCTGTTACTGATTTTTTTTTTTTTTTTACCTCAACAAGCACTTTAAACAGCGAACAGAAAATTAATCTTTCATGCAGCTCTCTCGTATCTTCACTCTAACTCACAGAAATCGCACATTCCGATCACGGGTCTTCTCCCGATGTTCCGGGAAAGCGTCAGGAGGTTGAAAGCTTTGAAAGGGAGGTCCATCTACCCCATAAGTAAACCACAGGCCCTCCCAAGGAAGCGCAGGAGCAAGGCGGCACCCAGTTTGGGCCCAAGCAGCAAGAACCCCTCAGCTCCACACTCACCCACAGACTGTCCTCAGTTCGGCCGCCGCCTCCAGGTTGCAGCCCAGATCCCGGGCCACCGCAGCATCCTCCCGGCCGGTGTCCGCGACCCCGCCGAGCCCAGGCAGCGCGGATGCGGGCAGTTCCTTTAGCGACAAGTCTCCTTGTCCGCGCAGCCGGCCACGCCACAGCTCCCCGAAAGCGCCCACGTGGAAAACGCGCGTGTTTAGATCGGGAAGCTCGTACTCTGGAAAGTTGCAGCTGCCGCTGTTGGGGATCGTGTCCTGCCTGCCGCCCACCCCACTGCACGTTGGGACGCCCCGGCTGCCTTCAGCCATGTTCGTCCTATTCCCTTCCCTACAAAAAGCCGAACGATCAAGGCCTCGCGCAGCGTGATGGGACTTGTAGTTGCAAGTGAGCAGCGAGACTGCGCAAGCTGGAATTCAGACACTACATTTCCCGTCAGGTTGCAGGTCAGGCCCGCCCGTGGGCGCGGCACCGCAAATCTCAGGGCTCAGAGCTAAGAGCATTGTTCTCCTGTTGGGGCGGTGCGGGGAGTGGTTGCGGCTTTTCATCCAGGGCAGCACGAAGGTTTTGGTTCCCGGCTCCAAGTTACGTAGCATCGCTCTCTGCTGGGTGGGGCCGCCTCGCCTTGTCCATCGGTCTGACTGTTTTCCTCCTCTTCCAACCCCCGCATCCGAATGCGGGGTTTTTTCTTAACTCCAGAGTTCGTGGGCTTCGCTGTTGTCGCGCTGCTCCAGAACCTGAAAGACATGGGGGGCGAGGGCCGAGATTTGGGGACACAACTTGCCCTCCAAATAATGTTCCTTCAGGACCTCTCCAATGGCTTCATGTTCGCGAGTATATGTACGTATGCATTACTGCCCACACACAAATTTATTAAGCGTCTACTGTTTTTCAGACATCATACATTATTAACCCCAATGTCACAGCAACCTTTCAAGGATGCCTATGTTGCTGTTGAATATGGCGTTAACTAGTAGGATGTAGAAGCAAGATCAGAACTCAATCTGTCTAGTTTCAGATTGAGCTTAGTCTGTCTTTTAGAGGCCCCCAATGGAAGTAGCAGGACTAGAGAACTAGTGTGGTGAGATATGGTTCCCATGTCATTTCCTCCCCCCTTTTGAAGTATTCATTCCATGGGTTCTACTATTTTGGTACAGAGTCATGCAACCATTACCACAATGAATTTAAGAACATTTTCACCACTCACAAAAGAAACAGCCTTTTAGCTATCATTCCCAATCTTCTTAACTCCTCCAGCCCTAGCCAACCATTAATTTTCCTGTGTGTATAGATTGAGGTATTCTGAACATTTAATGTAAATGGAATCGTGTGTGATGTTTTTGTGACCAGCTTCTTTCAGTTAACATAATATTTTCAGTGTTTATCCATATTGTAACATGCATCAGTACTTCATTCCTTTTGGTGACTGAATAATATTGCATTACATGGATATACCACATTTTTGTTATTTTAGATTTTATTGCAGATGTTTTTTTTTCTTTTTTTAATATCTTATTTAGTAATCACGTAATTCTTTTTTAAAGTAAAATTTTAATTTACAGTTGACAATATTATATTAGTTTTAGGTGTACAACATAGTGATTAAACATTTATACAACTTAAGAAGTGATCACCCCAGTAAATCTAGTACCATCTGACACCATACATAGTTATTATAATATTATATATTATATTCTTTATGCTATATTTTACATCCCCATGACTATTTCCTAACTACCAATTTATATCTCTTAATACCTTCCTCTTTTATACACCCCTAACACTCCTTCCATCTGGCAACCATGAAAATGTTCTCTGTATCTATGAGTTTGTTTCTGTCTTGTTTGTTTATTTTGTTCTCTAGATTCCACATGTAAGTGATATCATATAGCCTTTATCCTTCTCTGACTTACTCCACTCAGCACAATACCTTCTAGGTACATCCATATTGCTGATGTAACATTTCATTCTTTTTTATGGCCAAATGTTATTCCATTATATATAGGGACCACCTCTTCTTTACCCATTCATCCATTGATGGACAGCTAGGTTGCCTCCATAGCTTGGCTTTTGTAGATAATGCTGCAATGAACACGTGGATCCATGTATCCCTTGAAAGTGGTGTTTTGAGTTTGTTTGGATAAGTACCCAGAGGTAGGATTACTGAGTCCTTCTTTGTTTCTCATTATAGCCTTTGTAAAGTCTGTTTTGTCTGGTATTAAGTATTGCTACCCTCAGCTTGTTTTTTTTTTTTTTATTTTTATGAACTATCTTTTTCCATCTTACTTTCAATATGTGTCTTTTTATCTGAAGTGAGTCTCTTGTAAGCAGCATCTGGAAGGGTTTTGTTAACTGCCTCAACCACTCCAATTTTGATTGGAATATTTAACAATTTACATATAAAGTAATTGTTGATAGATACGTAGTTATTGCTATTTTATTATTCATGGTTTTTTATCTTTTTTTTCTTCTTAAAGAAGTTTCTAAAATTCTTGTAACTGGTTTGGTGGTGATGAACTTTAGTGTTTGTTGTTTTGTTTTGTTTTTTTGTCTGGGAAGTTCTTTATCTGTTCTTTGAATGTAATTCATGGCTTTGCTGGGTAATCTTGGTTGTAGGTCCTTGCTTTTCATTACTACGAATATTTTGTGCCAATCCTTTATAGCCTACAATGTTTTTGTGGAGAAATCAGCTGACAGTCTTATGGGAGCACCTTTGTAGGTAACTAATTGCTCTTCTCTTGCTTCCTTTAAGATTCTCTCTTCGTCTTTCACCTTTGGCATTTTAATGATGATGTTTCTTTGTGTGGGCCTTTTTGGGTTCATCTTGTTTGGGACTCTGTGCTTCCTGGATTTGTATGTTCATTTGCTTCACTAGGTTAAATAAGTTTTTTTGGTCATTATTTCTTCAACTAGGTTTTTAGTTCCTTGCTCTCTCCTCTTTCTGGTACCCCTGTGATGTGAATGTTTGTATGATTGATGTTGTCAGAGGCCCCTTATACTATCCTCATTTTTTTTAATTCCTTTTCCTTGTTGCTGTTCTGATTGGGTTTTTCCTGCTACCTTACCTTCTAAATAACTGATTTGAGCCTCTGCTTCATCTAATCTACTGTGGAGTCCCTGTAATGGATGCTTCATTTCAGTTATTGTATTCTTCACTTGTGACTCTTTCTTTTTTTATTTTTTATCTCCATTTTTATGTTTTCTATCTCTGTTACCATCCTCATTGAGTTCATCTACTCTTCCCTTAAGTTCATTGAACATGGCTATAACCAGTGCATCTGGTAGATTGCTTGCCTCCACTTTGTTCAGTTCTTTTTCTGGAGCTTGTTCAATTCTTTCATTTGGGACGTTTGTTTGTCTCCCCATTTTAGCTGCCTTCTGTATTTGTTTCTATGTATTAGGAAGGGCTGCTACGTCTCCCAGTCTTGGTAGAGTGGCCTTACATAGTAAGTGTCCAATGGGGCCAGTGGTGCAATCTCTCTGGTTACCTGAGCTGGGTGCTCCAGGTATGTCATTTGTCTGGGTTGTGTCTTCCTTCCTGTTGTAGTTGAGCCTTGGTTGCTGTTTGCACATCAGTGGGAGGCTGATTGGTTGTGAGTAATGGCCTGTGAGGGATAGACCCTACAGAGCAGGATTCACTTTAGCAGGCTCTGGTGCCTGCCCAGTCTTACTTTTGGGTGTGTTTTCCTTGGATTTGGCCTTAGTGATGCTCCAGCTCAGTCCAAAGCTGTCCACCAGGTGTGCTGGCCCCGGGATCTTCTGCGAAAGGCCTCGCCAAAGGCCTAGTTCAGCTACAGCCTGTAGCTGAGCTACCAAGGCCACCTAGCTGAGCTACCAAGAAATATGCAGATAGCCATCACCCAAGCTGGGCTTGAAGGTTCCTCAAGAGGTCAAGCCGTGAACTGAGGCCAGCTGCTGCTAGTGTTGGGCTTGGGACTGCTCAGCAAGAGATATGGGGCACACTGGGGCCAAATGCTGCTTGTTTGGGTTTTTTAATCTTTGAGAAATTTTAGGAAAGTCTGCAGCATTGCCAGGACAGGCTGTTTGTATAGAAAAGCTACTGGAAGCAGTTTGGGTAGGTCTGCAAGTAAGGTGGAGTGAGGGCTCAGGGAATCACTTGGGCAGGGCAACCAGTGATAGCCAGGTTGATGGAAACTCATATATGGTGGCCACCTACCTCTGCAAGCTGGTTTGGGGGAGGGCCAATAAAGAGACAGCAGTTTCTGCCAGCACTTCTCTCTGAGAGAAAGCTGCTCCTCCAGCCCTTACCCTGAAGCCAGATAATCTAGTTCCTGCTCATATGTCCCTGGAGCCTTTTGAGCTTCTGCCTCAGTGCTGGAGCTCAGAGGGATTGAGTTCATCAGCAAGTAAGTTCATGTGAGGGCCCTTTAAGAGGGGCACCTGCGAGTCCAACTGCTTTTCATCTCATTCAGCTACAATCTCTGCTGGTTTTCACAGCCAGAAGTTGTAGGGACTCCTCTCCCTAGTTCTGGAACCCTGGAATGGGGGACTTGGTGTGGGGCTGGGACCCTTCACTCCTTAGGGAATGCCTCAGCAGCCAAGAGAGCCCTGCCAATTTTTAACCACCACATGCAGGAGTGGTACCAGCCCGTTTCATGTCTCCACCCATCCTACCAGTCTCAACATGACTACTTCTCTCTGTCCTTAGTTGTAGAACTTCTTTTCAGCTAGATTTCAGGCAATGGTTGTTCTGTAGTTTAGTTGTAATTTTGATGTCATGAGAAAAAGCAAGTACAGTGTTTACCTGCTCCACCATCTTGACCGAAAACCTCACTGGATGTACCATATTTTGTTTTTGAATTCATCAAAAGGTTGTTTCCACTTCTTGGCCATTGTGAATAATGCTGCTATGAACATTTCTGTACAATTTTTGTGCAGTCATATTTTTATTTCTCTTGGATATACGTGTGTGTGTGTGTGTGTGTGTGTGTGTGTGTGTGTAATCTGTATCTATTTCTATTTCTGTATATCTATCTGGGAGTGAAATTACTGGATCACATGGTAACTCTACATTAAATAACTTGAAGAACTGTCAGACCGTTTTCTAATGTAGCTGCCACAGTTTATACTCCTAGCAACATAATTTCTCCACCTCCTTTTCAACACTTGTTATTATTTGAGTTTTTCATCATAGTCATCATAGTAGGTATGAAATGGTATCTTGTGGTTTTGATTTGCATTTCCATGATGACTAATGATACTGAGCATCTTTTGATATGCTTATTAACCATTCATATACCTTCTTTGGAGAAATGTCTATTCAATTCCATTGCCCATTTTAAAATAAGGTTATGTGTCTTTTTTTTAGAAGCCCCAGTATTAGTACATTGTTATAAGGGACATCTGTTGTTTTTGTTTGCCTAACATTCTTAGAATTTACCTTCCTTATTCCTTTTGATCCTCCTAGGGCTGCCAATCATAGAATCCTTCCTACTCTGGCACAGTAATTGGCTCAAGGATGAACAAGTAACTCAACTAGAGCCAATCAGAATCCTCTTCTAGAATTGTATTTATAAACTAAGAAACTCTCCCTTTCTTATGAGCACCTAACAATCTTGGCCAATGGAAGAGTTGGAAGAAAGCCATGAGTTTAAATAATCAGAGGCAGAAGATGGAACAAGAGAAGTCACGTGCCTTGGAACTATGTAGGCCATAATAATAATAATAATAATTATTATTATTATTATCATTATTATTATTATTTTATTTTCAGCTAGTTTGAGTTGTAATCTCACAATCTAAAGACTAATAGTCTTCCCCTGGCCTGTAACTTGGTCCAAATCTCTCAACAGGGGGAGCTCTCATTCCAGAGAATGAAGCTACACTTCAGGTGGTAAGGGCTCTTAACATGTATCTGGAGATTTAGTAGCATTGGCTTCAGGAAAGGAGACCACAATGGTTCCTGAGCAGCAGTGGGTAGGGGCAAGACCAGAATGAGCATGTCAGGGGAAGGTGGCTTGTTGTCACTGTGAGATGTGGCATTGGGTAGCAGAAACTTAAGAAATGAGGACTGTAGATATTAATAGAAAAATAAAGATTCACGGTGAGTACCAGCCACAATCATAACAGTTTTATCATCAGCAGTCACTCCTTAGAATAAGGTTGAAGAGGTCTAGAATAGCCAATTCAGCATACAAATTATTTTGAGCTGAAAGCATTTGAGAATAGGCTTCTTTTCCCCACACCAGAACTCTCTTATCTACCTAAAGGCTGAGCTTCCCAATGGAACTCAGTTGTCATAAATCCCCTTTCTGAAACCAGGAAAGATTGACCAGAAGTGGACCCTGCACCCAAATAGACATTGTGATAAAACTCCTACCTATTCTCTTAAGGGCCCATTTATCTTTCCCAAAAGTGCCCTTTCTCTACCACCTCTATTAAGAAGTCACTTGTTTTCCTGTAACTGCCCTTCTTCCCTGCCCCATTTTCTATTAAGATATTATATAAGCTAAAATTCTAACCACCTCCTCAAGTCACATTTTTCTGTGAACTCTCCCATACATTGTACATATGTGAATAAAAATTTGTCTTTTCTCTTGCTATTCTATCTTTTGTCAGTTTAGTTCACAGGCCCCCATGACTGAATCTAAGAGGGCAGAGGAATAGCTTTTTCTCCCCCGCAAAGCCTTAGCAAAGGCGGTTTCTGGCCCTGTGGCAAACTTGGCAGAAGATGAGAATATTGCTAGACCTGGCACTACACTCAAACAATAGTGGCAAGAAGGTAGAAAGATTCCAAGGTTCCAATATAGGCATAGGTTCTATGATTCTGGGTGAGTTTCATTCAATTCTTGAGGGAGAAAAAACCCGAAGGTTTCCCATTTATGGATATTGGAACCAACCACTGGGTTGAGGTGATGACATAGGTTTACAGTAGGGATTCTTATAGTAATACAAACCAAGATTATGAAGTGTTATCTGACTATTGGTTTCCCAACTCTGCTTATCAAAGAAAAGACTACGAATTAGGGAGTAGGAATAGAGAGACATGAACTCTTAAAGTTTGCCTCTGTGCATTTGTTTTATCACCTGAGATGCTTAATGGGTTCAGCAGGTGATAAAAACTGGCTTATTGGTGGGACCTGTGGCAAACGGGAGTACCAGCCTCTGTCTACAAAGCTATAATGGCTGCTATGCAGGAATGCATGCTTTGTCTTTCAGAGACTCCAAAATTTCTGAAGTCAGACATTTAATTTTTTTAATGTGAAATCTCTTGAACTTAAATGTGGGCAATTAATTTTGTTAAATTACTTAGTTTAAGGAGGCCATAGACTGAGATGGCTTTAACGCTATGGCAGCCTACACATGCAACCCAAAATCTAAACCTGTAAATGCCTGAAAATTACAAAATGGAAGTGCTAAGGACAACCAATCACAAAAAGCCAACTAGGCTTAAGCTATAGCCAATCAATAATTTCCTTGCTTTGCTGCCATTTTTCTCTATAAAGTTTTCTCCCCAGCTCTGTTCAGTGGAGTGCTTCAACACTTCTGTTTTGTCACTGCCCAACACCTTCTTTTGTAATCCAACCATCACCTCAACTGAGAATAAATCTTCCTTAATCAATTTTTCCTCAAATATTTAAAAATTTTTAATATGCCTTAGTTTATCTTTTAACAGTTCATATAAAAACAGTATTCAGGCCAAACACAACACATAGTCACCAGGCATGTGGTCTCTGATCTGTTGTATCTCTAAAATCTATCCAGCTCCCAAATTATGTAATTCCACATGTGAACCTCTTTCAGTTTGTTTTCTAAAGTAATTCTACCACTACCCTTAAGCCTCCTTTCTCAGAATTAGACAACAGAGGACACAAAAATAGTAGAAAGGAGAACATGGAAGATGCATCACCCAGGGGAGACCCTCAGTGGAGCAAAGCCCTGGGGCTGAAGCCAACACAACGCAGTGACACATCTTAGAGAAGAGTTTGCTGGGATAGGGGGCAGAATTATATGTGATAACAAAAATTCTGAAGATTCATATACTTGAATAGCAGTATTTCCAAAAATGACTAATTTAGAACATTAATTGCTAGTATAGCCATTAAACTGTGAGCTTGGTCAGAATGGTCTCTTCCTATTGAGTGGCGTCTTCATTCTTTTGATCATCTTTTTTTGACTCTGTTGGTTCTATCTTGTTGAGTAGCAAGTCCCATTGTGGGACACCATTTAGAGACATTTTTGCCTTGATGCATTGCCATTTTGTTAGGGAAAAATCTGGGATAATCAGAGACATGGGGGAGCATCCATACATTCATCTGTCTATCAAGGATTCTTTTTGTTGAGAGTTATTTGTATTTCAAAGCTCTGATGAACTTTATCTGAAAAAAAAAATTGTTTCTAAATTAAAAAAAAAACACCCTATTTTGTAATCCAACCATCACCTCAACTGAGAATAAATCTTTATTAATG
This sequence comes from Macroglossus sobrinus, assembly GCA_004027375.1. Taxonomy (NCBI): domain Eukaryota; kingdom Metazoa; phylum Chordata; class Mammalia; order Chiroptera; family Pteropodidae; genus Macroglossus; species Macroglossus sobrinus. Next base: position 1,280,681 of record PVKZ01000089.1, on the reverse strand, counting down.
AATTGCCAGAGCTGTTGCTGGAGAGCTTGGAGCTCCAGTGTGACCAGGTTCTTACTTTATGACATGAGAAAGTATTCAAGGACAAGATGAACAGCAAGCAGGAAAACACAAGGTTTATTAAAGTAAAAGTACACACTCAAGTGGTGAGTACAGGCGAACTAGGAAGATAATGAGAGCGTCTCTCACACGAGGATGTCTCAATTCCAGACTTTTGCTCTTTTAAGGGCAGAGCCTGGAAACGTGTTTCTGATGTAGACTTGTCTCCTCCTAGTAGGCCGGGAGCTTTTTTTCCCGCTCTTTCTTCCTTATACTGTGTTTCTGGACCTGTAATGGCATCGGAAACCGCAGCATTTGCAATGTGGATACGATTATAATGGTATTATAGTTAACCAAAGATGGCATTAGCCAAAGATGGCGTCTAAGCTGGAAAATTCTGGTTTTGGATTATCTCCCTTATTTGGGGCTAAAATGGGGAGCCACATCCTGTAGGGGGAGGAGGTATCCCTGGGCTATCTATCTTGTTTCAAAGCTATACTCTTTTTGATGATAATGTAAGCCACTTGATTATTTCAGTTGTTTACAGTTGACCCACAATTAGCAGGGGAGCATATCTCAACTCTAAATTTAAGTGACAATCACAATGTGCTTGATCTTTCTTGCCTTTGGTCTCTGTAGGGCAGGCATTCCCATCTGGTTCAAAGAAAGGCCCTGCAGGAACTAAAATTAAACAGCTGCTGCCACAGCCAACTCTCTGGTATTTCTAGTGAGATGGGGGCAAATGCCTAATTCTCACCCACGCCCTAGACATTGCGAGGCTTTAGGAAAATAAGAACTAGCCAGGTCTTCTCAGCAAAAAGGTTGCGGATCCCTCTTTGAAGATACAAGAAGGAGAAAATCTTTTGCTTGGTATTGTTCCTGCATTCTCTGCTTCAAGGGATTGCTTGTTCAGGTGGAGAATTGCTTTTCTGAACAGAGGACCATGTAGAACGTTCTCTCTGCCAAAGAAAGGAGTAGAGAAGAATGGAAAGGGAATTGTGTGAACAGGAAAGACAGCTGGAGTGCTCTTAGTCCTAAAGGCAGTTGGCAGAATAATTATAACCATTTAGTGAGAAGTAAACTTTATAACCATTCAGAGAGCTGACATTAATTACAAGTCATTTTAACAACTGAGGTGGAAAACCTGAGTCTAGTGTCCTTCCTTTCTAAGCAGTGATCCTTTTCAAGGCTGAATAACTATTAATAGATCTATATTTGCATAATGACTTTCTTTTCTCTAAATTGCCCCCAACTAATTGCTTTGGGAAATCTCTACTGTTCTTTATTCTCAGGCCATCACTATTTTAGTTCCACTGATATGTAAAAATTAGGTAATAGCTTTTTTCAAGGACAATGCCAAATTTATTATAAGGTGTTTTAAATCTTGGATTAGCAAAGAGTGAGAAAGTCAGCTATGGGAAATAAATAATCAGAAAAAAATATCAAAAAACATTCTGGCCCCTTTTGGTTTTGGGGACAGTGGATTGGAGAGATGTGGGAGAAGCTGTTATTTTTCTGGAGGGAGGCTTGGACTAGGACTAGATGAGGCTGGCATCAAGCAAACATTCTTTTACTTAAGTTATCGTAGTACCTCTGTGAGACACATTCACTGAAGTAAGTGGAATAGATCCTGGAAATGTTATAAAATGACTGAAGGCTAGAAGTTGTGGTATCAGATAACGAAATACTCATATAAGATTTTACCCTCATCTCAAAATATAAGCATTTTTCCAATGTAGAATTACTTTTTCCTCTCTTTCTATATGCTACTCTTTGGAAGTAAGTCACTAAGCACAGTTCATACTCAAGAGAGGAGACTCCATCTCCTAGAGTGGGGAGTAACATAAATGATTTGGAATTCTATGAGGGAGATCTATCTCTTTTCTGTTTATTTAAATATTCAGTCTTTTATTTATATCAGTATGAACTCACAGTATATTTATTTTATACTTTGGGTTATCATACAATACTATTGTATTAGCCATGTATTTTCTGATGCTTTGACATCTGGGTTCTTGCTGATCGTGGAGAGATTGTCCCTTCCAGAGCTAGCCAAATCCTAGATATAGAAAAGGCCTCTCCTTTGAGTGGGTCTTTCAAGTGTAAACCAGCCAATTAAGGGCCTGCATCCCCACCACCTCCTTTACCTGCTTCTTACACTCAGGGCTACTATTCCCCTGTCCTAATTAGCCAAACCCAGATACCAGAAAAACAGTGACAGCACCTATGCCTCAGAGCCTCTGAAATTAAACTAGCCAATCCTAAACCTACTTAACCTGCCTTGCATATTCCTTAGTATAGAACAGGGGTTCCCAACCCCTGTTAGGAACTGGGCCTCACAGTAGGAGGTGAGTGGCAGGCCAACTGCATGAAACTTCATCTGCATTTGCAGCCACTCCCCAGCACTAACATCACCATCTCAGCTCCACCTCCAATCAGGCATTGGACTCTCATAGGAACACTGCTCTCTGATGCCAAAAAGGTTGGGGACTGCTGCATAGAAACCTCAATAAAGACTCTTGCTTACATTTCCTTCACTCTTTCTGCCTCCTGATCAACCCTGGTGCTTCCTCATGTGGCCCCCTGTGGCGTGGCATGCCCCTTCTTTCAGGAACTGTGAGCAACTATCTTCACAATGGCAGTCAACTGCTGATCTGCTGTCCTTCACCATTCATGAATAAAAATACAAAACCAACATTTTAAAACAACTGCTATCTACGGCCATGCCACCCTGAATGTGCCCAATCTCGTTTTTTTTTTTTTAATGAATAAAACAACTACTATTTATTTTTTTGCTCAAATTGTTTTGTCTTTGGCTATTGGGAGCTCTTTAAGGTTGGCTACTCTTGTCCCTTCCACATGCCACTTGTCCTCTTTCTTTTTTTTTAAGGACACCTTTAGTTTCTGGTGCTGCAAGATGCCCCTGACTTATATAATCTTCACCCAATGCCTAGAATCAGCCATTTCTCCAAGGAGTCCTGGTTCCTTTTATTGGAAAATGATCTTGCCATTGTTTTTTATAAATAAAGTTTTATTGAAACATAGTCATGCTCATTCATTTTTCATGTAGTCTGCTTTTGCATTGCAGTAGCAGAGCTGTGTAGTTATAAGATACTGTTTGTCCTGTAAAGCCTGAAATATTTACTATCTGGCCCTTTATAGAAGGTCTGATGACCTATTTTCTAGATGAAGGTGGTTGTTCTTATTTCTGTAAAGATACAGAGAAGTCTTATGGAAGTCCAAAACATGAAATAAAGAATTTCAAATATGAACCAAAGATTTTAGCAGTGGTCCCCAACATTTTTGGCATCAGGGACCTGTGCTTCTATGAGAATCTAAAACCTGAAGATCTGAGATGGAACTGATGTGGTGATGCTAGTGCTGGGGAGCGAATACAAATGCTAGTGCTGGGAGCAAATACAAGTGAAACTTCGTGCACTGGCCCACTACTCACCTCCTGCTGCCTGGCCCAGTTCTTGACAGACCATGGACTGCTATGGCCTGGAGGTTGGGGACCCTTGCTTTATAGGATCTAATACTAGGAATCAACACTACATTTTCTTCCATGGCTTTTTGGATTTTATTCCTTTCCTTTCTGTTAGGTGGTTCTCATTACCTTCTTATATACCCTGCTATACTGTGGGGGAGAATCTCCCCTTCTAGCTAGGTTGAAAATGGTGAAAATTTCTAATAAAGAAGAATCTGTTTAGAGCTGGCATCACCCCCTACGATGGTAAAGAAAGCAAAATACATCTCTAGTCATGTACTGGACCCAGAAAAAAAAACCCAACAATTCTTTCTCAACACAGTTACTCTTCTGCAACTTGTCAAATTAATGCTATTTTCAGGAAGAATATTTTTTCCTTGTATGTGATTAGACATATAGCTGAGAAAAAAAACTACTCACTTTGGAGGATATGCCTTTCTTTTTAGGTACATATCTGAGAATGTCAAGTACATCTAACACTAGGGATTATCCATTCTCCCAGAGTCAGCTGTGACAGCTTCTCAGGTGCTCAAGTTTGTACATCCCTGCAAAATACAGAGGGGGAGCATGTCCTCTTCTTACATGGAGGGCAGGGGGTTTCTGATTGAGTGGGTGGTGTAGGAGCACCTGACAAGGGGCTTCAAAGACAGGCTATATTAGATGAAGAAGGGTTCAAGAAGGAGGGAGTACTGACATACTCCCCTCATTTTAAGACCTAGTCTGAAAGGCTTTCTCTGGTGTATAGTAGAATAGAGAATAAAGTCCAAAACAGTTTCAGCTGGAACCTGTGGTAATGAATGTCTACCTCACTCATTGTACAATATGTGTCTGGTCAGGGACGATTAAGCAGCAAAGATACCTGAGAAGAAACAGTAAGTGCTCTCCAATTGCTTAGTGGAACTCTAGGAGAAGAGAGGACAGGAGACGCACCTGTGGCATCAGGGCAGAGTCACCCAGCACCAGAGACCGTCAACTGCCTTCTTCGGTAGGAAAGGAGAGATCTGCACTGCTTTGCCCCACATACTTTATAGTCACATGCTGCTGCCTAAAGGCTCCTGATAGGGTTGCCAGATTTAGCAAATGAAAAACAGAAACATCCAGTAAAATTGAATTTCAGAGATAAATAATAAACAAATAACTTGTTAGTATAAGTATATCCCATGCACTGTCTATGACATATCTATAGTAAAAAAAGTTATTGTCATTTGTCTGAAATTCAAACTTAACTATCCCGTACTTTATTTGGCAGCCCTGACCTACTGCCTACTTCATAACCATTCAGATCAATTCATGGAGCTACAAGAAACTTCTCTCTGGATCTCCTGAGAAAGAGCAAAAGCCAGAGGTAGAAAAAGGAGAGGATTGGCCCAGTTTTCCCTGTTTGGGAGAAGCCCTGAATACCAGGCCATGCTAGGCCATTAGACAACATTCAGGTAGCCCTGTCCTATCTCCACTGCTGGTCTAACTAGTAGTAGGCATGGAGATGAGCTGGTGGGGGTGCAGGGGCAGATAATAGAGTTTGCTTATGTAGGAAGAAGGCAGTGAGGCAAGTACACGTCTAGTGTGCAAGTTTCCCTCCTAGTTCTCCTCCTCACCCCTTCTATGTCTTAGCAGGGCTCCTTTTTCAGTACCTTTTACCTCAGATCAGTGTTGGGCCCTCTTCTCCCTTAGTCTCAAGCTTCTCAAATATGAATCTTATGTTTTTGGCTCACCTCACTACTTGCTGACATTTATCCCTGTCAATTTGACTTTGCTTGCTTCCTTTTCTGCACAAAATGTGGTCATCATATTTCTCTGTTCATCAAGATTATTAAAGGTTCAACTAATATCTCTCAGTTCTATGAAGTTTTTCTACTCCAATCTGTACCATTCTGTCTGAACTTTATAACTTGTCCTGTATACTTTACTACCTTAAAAGTTTAATTGTCCTACATTTGTTTTTTTAAGTTGAAAATCAAGATTATAGTACTAAATTATGGTGATTTTTTAAATTACTCGTAATGTCAACACTATTAAATGATTTAAAAAATTTTTGAGTAGCCTTCCAAACTTTTAAATATGCATATGTAGTTTATATGACTGATGGCTGTATCCCATTCATGTCTTTCTGGCTTTTGTGATCTGACAGGCAAGGCCTCTTCTCAGCCAGCTCCAAATAGCAACAACCCAAGAGGATGATTAATCCAGCTTGGAACACATGCCTGTTATATAGCGTCTCATACCTTTGACCCAATCAATGTGGCTAGAGGAGTGAGCTACTCTGTTTAACCAGTTATAGATCACCCTGTGGCTACATGATTAGATTCTGTGATTGACAGCTCTATCAGAATCAACATTAGAGTTGGTAAGTGGATGAGGGAAAAACAGTTCTCCAAAGAAAGGAAGGTAATAATGGGCAGACAGAAACAACAGCTGTCTACAAAAACCAAGATTCTTCTGAGTTTTGGTAGAATGACCTAATCCTGCCCAAACCTGGTCATCCTTTGGAGAATTGAAAACAAAAGTTTTGAAACTATTAAATTGAGGACTGAACTCTTAGGTAATGATAAATGTCCAAGGACACTCATATGAATGATACTGATTTTACTTATTTATATCTTTTATTTGAGTGTCTAAAGGGATTTTATAGTACTTAGATAGAATGTCCAAGAAGGGACTCTTTTCCTTTTAAAGAGGAATACACTGAAGCTTGGAAAGATTGAAAAAAAAATGTGAAAATCCTGTCTAATGATATTCACTGGCTTATTGCCTGGGGAAAATCCAGACTTTCCAGACTTGTATCTTATATTCTCCACAAGTTCAAAATTACAGTGGATTGTTTTTTTCATTTTCATTAAGATGACTTAAACTTCTATTTGTTTTATTTTCCTAGTGTTTTAAATGAAAAGCCTTTGCATCCTTTCATTAATATGACCAAAGGAATGTTTTTAAATTGAATGAATACACACCCACATCAGAAGGAATAAAATGTCTGCTTCTAAATCTGTATATTAGGTTTCCTTGCCAGCAATGTTTTACTTTGGCACCAGCCATAAGTCTCTACTCATGTCTGTGTTTTTAAAGGTGCCTATTTTCTTACTTTGAAATTGCTATAAGTAGTTAGCTAATATAGTATTGCTACCCACATAAGAGGGAGGTAAAGCAAAACATCCTCTCCTTATTTCTCTTGCTTGCACATTTCTGACTCATAAAGCAGTTGAAAAAGTGTTGCTTCTGAGTCTTGTATCTAACTTACTGTTTCCTTGCAATGTATTCTTTGAAAACTTATTTACATTTTCGAAACATAAAATACAATTGTTCAGTGAAAGGTCCCACACTTACCTCTTTCACTGTCTTTACCATTCTCATCACTGTATACTCAACAGAAACCACTTTTTATCATATATATATATATATATATAACTTTTATATAACTAAAAATGTATATAACTAGCTTTTTAATATGTGTGAACACATATGAATATATATTTCCATTTTACCCCATTTAAAACAAAAAGCAGTATTGTTCTAAAGTTGCTTTTTAAAATTTTTAGTGTTGTATCTTAAAGATCTTTCATATTAATTAACAGGGTTTCCTCGTTCTTGTTATAGCTGCACGGTTTTCCATTAAGCAGATATGCCATGTTGATTTCATTGGTGCTTATTAACTGACATGTGAATTGTTTTTCTTCTCATATTCTTACAATGCTACAATGGTTAATCTTATACATAAGTCGTTTATTACATGTACATACACAATCAGATTAAATCCCACAATCAGATTAAATCCCAGAAACGGGATTGCAAGATTGAATAGTTAAGAAATTTGCCATTCTTGCAGTGTTTTGTTCAATCAGTACCACCCTTATTCTCTTGGTGAATTCATTTTTATTCTCCAATACTCAGTTTAAACTTTAGCTACTGCATGAAGACTTCCTGCTCCCCTTTCTGATGATAGTCATTTACTCCCACCTCTGTGCTCTCATTCACCCATACCTTTGCCTCCATTATAGCTCTTAGCCCTTTGTACTAGTTATATATTGGTATGGCGGTTACCTCCACTGGTCCATGAGGTTGAAAAGCAGGAATGTCGTCTGCTATATTTTTGTAACCCCAGGACCATGTTCGGTGCCTCGTGTGCGGTAGATACTCGATATGGATGGATGGATGAATGATTGGATGGAGAGATAAAACCAAAGAAATTATTACTGGAGTTAAGTTCCAAAATTATGTTCCTACGGAGAACCTTGAGAAAATATCAATGTTAAATACCAGTGTGCATTGTTATGCTTTAAGATTTGGCCTGGCTGGGTGAGATGACTGAAAGACAGGTCCTGAACTGGGAGCAAGGCACAGTGAGTTCAGATTAGTAGTCCACAATTGAGATCTGTACTAGATAAGGTTCCTATAGGTATCAGCACTAGGAACAGGTCTACCACCTAAGCAAAAATGACACTTATTTTGGAAGCTCATAGTCAAAGGCAGAGCTGAACAGCCAAGTCTCAGGAAGGGTGGTAACAGGGTCAGTCTTTCAGAAATAGGAAGAGCCTATGGGCTTCTCTTCGGAACATTGCCAGAGGTGACTCAGCCCTTACAACTTTCTGTCTTTGTTTAAGTTGTCAAAGTTCCCAGGAAAGAACATGAGGTTAGCAGTGTCTTCTCTTGATCATTCAGGCATAGCTAAAGGACAGGATGAGTAACATAGTATGGCTTTTTGAGAAATCTTTATGTGCTAGGAAGCCATTGTAATTTTTGACTACGAGAAGGGCTAAAGTGAAAAGGTAGTGGACTTCCTATCAGGTGTGTGTGGCAGAATGACAAGGAAGCCAGGGAAGAGAAGAAAACAGATCAGTGGGGGAAGGAATCAGGTAGGAGAGCAAGCAGAAGTTAAGCCATCAAGATTTAGGCATTAGATCAGGATTAGACTGGCAGCCAAATGTGGAGTTGGAGTCATTTGAGCACATCTGGCCCCAGGTCAAGACTGGCTCTAGGAACTAGAAGAGGACTGAGCATGCCTTTGGCAAATGAGAGGGGAGCCAGTAGGAAGGGCATGTAGGCTGGAAACCAGGTTGAGTCTGGCATGCACCACTCCTCGATGCAGAAGTTGGAACAGATTTCCCTTTGCTCATATGCATTTCTCTTTACTCATCAGCCAGCTGACACTATATAGGACAGTCCCAGTCTCAGCATTAATCCCAACAAAGTCTACCAACAAAAATGCTGATATAATTCATTGTCTCTCAACTATTGGTGCTTGTTATTTTTTCTAGCTGATGTTATTTGGCCTTGAATCCAACTTGTATGCCTGCCTGTGTGACTGATAAAAGGAAGGATGGAAGGATGCTATCTTTTATTTTGTGCCTACTATTTCCAGACATAGTGATAGAGATCTCATGTGCATTCTTATATTTTAAAATATCTTCAAAATAGCCCTTTGAGGGAAGGATTAGACCCCTTTTTGTAGGTGAATTAACTTAGGCCAAGGGAGGTATCTTAGTCCATTTGGGTTGCAGTAACAGAATAACCAGAATGGTAGCTTATAAACCACAAACATTTATTTCTCACAGTTCTAAAAGCTAGGAAGTCCAGGATCATGGCAGTAGCAGATTTAGTAGCTGCTAAGGGCCCACTTCCTAGATGGCTTTTTGTTGTAACTTCACATGGCAGAAGGGGCAAGGGAGCTTTCTCTCTGAGGCCTCTTATATAAGGGCACTAATCCCATTCATAAGGGCTCTGCTTTCATAACCTAATCACCTCTCATAGATTCCACCTCCTGATACCAACCTTGAATTTTAGGGAGACAAAAACATTCAGACCATAGCGGAAGGTATAGTAGCTTGAACTTCACAGCATACTCTAGATTTTCTTAGGTCTTATCTCATGGCCCCTGGGGCTTATCTTGATAGCCATGATGTCATGAGCAATGGGGTGCACTGGAATCAGGACACTTCAACTCTGGGCTCAACTGTGTTGTTAATTAGGTGGTGGCTTAGTTTCCTCTTCTGTGAAGTGAGGGAGTTAAATTAGTTGACAGCAAGGCTCTTTTATGGCTCTGAAAGTGCCATGCCTCTGGTTTCACAGCTTTTGAGGCAATTAGGGGTCACTTCTGCTTTAGAGAACTTTATTTTGGTCTGTAGATATCTGCCATACAGGTGCCACATTTTGTGCATCTCTGCAAAGATATGCCATCTCTTCAGTGTTCTTTTTAATTCCTTTGCTACTTTTTTTCACATGATGAATGTTTCAACAAAACAGAATTGAGTACCACATCAGCATGATCTAGCATTCTCAAGGAAACTTTGAACTTGCCTTTGTAGTTTCTAGACCCTCTCTCCCTGTGACCTCATCATGTGTCCCTCTGGTGTGCTATGTAACCCCCAGGGCCTGTGAGCAATAAATCTTGTTCTTCAAAGTCTCCTCATGACTTTTTACTTAAGTTTATCCTGCAGTCATAAGAACCAACCACAAGAAGAAGTCCACTATAACTCTGGGTTTAGTGGGGAAATGTCTGAGGACGCTCACCACAAGTAGTATGAGCCCAGGTGAGTGCCTCAGGTATATTTAGCTGATAGCATCACTAACAAGAGGGTCAGAGCACAGAACAAAACTCCATTCATCTCTACAACTTTGCAACTCACATAAACACCATTATGTGTGTGGGCCTTTTTGTTTGTTTGTGTAGCATAGATGGGTGGGGTTAAAAAATAAAGAGATAAAAGACATACACAGACTAAAAGGAAGTGGGTGGAAAAAGTTGCTTTGATAGACCTAGAAGGTATTTAAGTCAGACAGAGAAAGATAAACACTATTATGATTTCACTTATATGCAGAATCTAAGGAATAAAAAGAACAGACTAATCAAAAGCAGACTCACAAATACAGTGGACAATTTGGTGATGGACAGAAAGGAGGGGGGTTTGGGGAACTGGGAGAATGAGGTACAGGGTTAAAGAAGTACAAATTAGTAGCTGATGGATGGTCACAGGAATGGGAAGCATGGCATAGGGAATGCAGTTAGCATTAATATATTGGCTAGGTGGAGGGTCAGAGGAGGGAGGGAGCAATTGGGGGAGTCGTTTTATGAACTATATAGATGTCTAACCAATGTACTGTATACTTGAAACTAATTAAAATAAAATTTTTAAAAAAGAAGAAAGACTGATTTCCACATAAAGTAAATTAATTCACTAAAAGCAGAAACCATCACTTATCAAAAGCTTCTAGGTCCCAGACAATATACTGGTATATTTAATCTTTAAAAAATCCTAGGATCTAGGTGCTATTATTAGTCTTTGTTTCACAGATTATGAAACTAAATTTTAGAGAAAATTCATAACTGTACAAAGTTACCCAAGGAACTGGTGAGGGTAGGACTTGGATTCAGATTTGCCTGATTCCAAAACCCATTCCTTACCCAGTCACTAGCTTATATGGCTGCTCATGTTGAATAGGGAGCTAATCATTAAGACTATAGAAACTTGGAACCAATAGCATGCTATACTTTCTATATTCCTTTGTGTTCTTCCTCCTGAGTTTGTTTTGCTTTGCTATTAAAAAATTTTGTATTTCATAAGCAAAAAGAATTTACTAAATATAAACATTGCATCTACTTCTGTTAGTAATAATACATAGCATTTTTGTGTTATCACATAATTTACAATCTGCTAGGCACTATATGAGTTAGTCACATCACAGAAGGCAATAGAACAGTCTATTGTCTCTCCTATAAAATGGAGTTTATAGGCTAATGTTTTTATAGTTATACTTTCATTTTTGACCTAAATGGAATCACCTGGCTTGGTCATTGATTTTTTTCCTCTAGACTTAAATCTTAACAATTTTCAGCTTATTCCAAGTACATAGAGATCTTCATAAAATAGAAAGGATAATTACAGATAAAATGACAACAAATAAACTTTGAAGGCAGTTCTATTATAGAACTTTTAAACTACTTTTAGCAATATTATCTAATTGAGCATATAGTCTCCCATAGAGGTAATTTTGAATAGGACAATATAACTTTATCATTATATCAAGTGCTTTAAAACAGAAGAAATCACACACATCTTTCCCTTTGGGCATCTAGATTTAGGTAGCTGGGAACCCATTATAATCCCACAGAAAGATGGGCAGACACTATCCCCTAGTGATTAGCATGCACACACCAGGAATAAGGCCACAAAAGATTAGGGTTAACTAAGTCTCAGGATATCATCCTTATTTTTCCTAATTACTGAATTTTTACAGATAACCAGTGTTCCCAGAGGCTAGGTGTCTTTTATCTGTTATCACCCACCCCACCCACTCTGACTACTATTTGTTTAACTCTATCTGTAATGTTTCTTACTTATTTTGGAATTTGGCAGTAGGCTACCTCTTCCCAGCTTACGGAGATGTGCTGTGCCTTCTTTATATTGGAATATTAGCTGGCAGCATTCAAGTCCTGTCTCTTGTTTCTATAGTGTCTGATTGACAGATTCAGGTTTCCCTAAATTATTTGCCCCCCTAGCTTTGTTCCTAAGTTCATACACAAACTTATTTGGTTTGGCTCAGCCAGATACCATCCATGGTCTAGTTACAACATGATATACCTATATTCTAGAGCCTGCGGGTGGAGACCTGTTCACCTCTGGCTAGGAATATTACCACTGGGGAAGACTGGAGTTCAGTGTTGTACCAATGGCAGAGGACAGGAAGAGGGATAACAGTGGTACAGAAGTGTATTTAGCATTTTAATTCAGTTGTTCTTGAATTGATGAAGTGAAGAATCACAGGTCATTGAGATCTAGATTTATTAAAAGTATGTTTCAGAAAGACAAAGAATGCCCCAGGGAGGTACATGGAGAAAGACGAGTATGCCCCAAGGAAGCACATGGTCTCAACTCTACAACCAACACAAAGAGACCAAAAAAAGGCCACAAAACAACCACAAAAAGAGGACCCAGAAGTGGGAATGTCTGCCTTATTTAAGGCTTTGATGAGTGGTTCCAAAAGCATTCTTGGGTGATTGGCAATTGAGTTCATTTTGTTTGATACCTGGCTGCTATATAACTCTTTGCCTAGTGCACATGTACTTATCCAGAACACAGTCTGTTATAATTAGATTCATGAACTTCCAGGCATAAACATAGTATTATAACGAAGCTTAAATTATAGGCAAATAAAGTAGTATCTTCTGCGCAGGTGTCTATAGCCAAATTAGGCCAGCTAAGTTAATAACCTTCCTGTCCTTTGTCTCTGGAAATGCAGGAAGGGTTCTCTAACTACCAATAGGGTGTTCTTTGAATGGTCTCTAGGCTGGGCACCTATTCTTTTGTTCCCCCTGTTGCTCATGTATCACTAGCTACCTAACATTAGGATCTCAGTGGAAAATAGGAGCAGAGCTAGATAATGAGAATAAAACTAGTAGGCTGAAAACTGAGGAATAGGTCATAGGGAGGATAAAAATAAATCACAATATGTTGTTTTACCAATTAGGTCAGATATGGTCAAATATGATGTCAGTTATGATAACCAATCAATATGGTATATTATGCTATCCATTCGATATTTATTGTTAGTTTGTGTTGATGGTAAAGTTCATAGAATTTTCAGTTTAAACATAGAGATGATTTGAACAGATTTGTTATTGTTTCTTTCAGTCACATGGCGGTAGACAGAAGTTGTTGCTGTATCCTACATCAAATATGAAATTGTTTCAGTATTTTAGAATCAAGCTCTATCTGAGTGAGAAGACTTCCCATGAAGAAATTGTACCAGTTTGGGGTTGGAGCCACTATTTTCATTCATTCACTTTTCCCCAGTTTTAATGGGAAATAATTGACATATATCACTGTATAAGTTTATGGTATACAGCAGGGTATTTTGATTTACATTTATTGTGAAATAATTATCACAATATACAGTAAAAAAAAATAATTTTTGCATTGTGATGAGAACTCTTAGGATCTATTCTTTTAACAGCTTTTCTGTATACCATATATCAAAGTTAACTGCAGTTCTCATGTTATACATTAAATCCCTAGTACTTATTTGTCTTATAACTAAAAGTTTATTCTTTTTGACCACCTTTCTCCAATTCCCTCTTACTCCTCCCCCCCCCCGTAACCATAAATCTCATTTATTTTTCTACGTATTTGGTGTTTGTTTGGTTTTTAAAAAACACTTTTCGAGTTCCTCTTATTCACAAAGCAATCTGAACATATAAACAGGAATGAACTGTGGTCTCTGATACCGAGAGGCCCCAGGTTGTTGTATGGGAACATAAGATTTGTATTCCATAAGTATGTTACAATATAGGGAGTGATAATTGTCTCAAGAAATTGAGAGATAAAGTACAATGAGAGTACAAAAGAAGAGGAGGAAGAGGTTGATTTTTACCTGAGAGTTTAGAAAAAGCTTTGTGATAGCATATGATCTGGCCTTGAGAAAGGCACTTCAGACAGGAAAAACCTAAGCAACCATACTTAAATAGGAAAGCATAGCACATGTATAATGATATGTTTTGCTTTACCAGCTTGGGTTAGACGATGGGTCATGTTTTGATAACAAAATTCTGAATCTACATCCTATTTATTATGAAAAATCCTTTTTTTTTCTCTTTGGGTTTCTTACTTCCTCTCATATCTTCAAAAATATATCTAAGGGCTTAATTCTACTTAATACTGTTTCAAGAGAAGAGGCCCTAGCAGCTTGTTATAATTTTTGTTTACAAAAGGGAGAGAATTTTGGCCCCTTTGGTTGCCCACTATTAAATGGCTGTCCATCAGAGGTTATCAAGTTTTGGAACTGTTTCTTCCTAGTGTTGTGTTTTTTTATAATAGCTCCATGTCACTGCAGGTATGGGTCTCAGTGTTAGAACTCTTTATTTATCTGGCCATTTAATTCACTCTCCCTTCAAAACATACAACTTACATACAACCACACATATATACACAGTCATTTTCCCTAAGGTTCAAGACAACTTTAGGGTATTTGAATAAGGGAAGATTTCTAGCCTCAGTCACTTGTGGAACTGTCTCTCTGTCCAACCCTCCATATATTAATGTTGAGTGTGGAGGAGGAAGACTATTCTCTTAGTAGAAAATCTCTCTTACTCATTTCCTGGATCAAGATAAGTGTTATTCCTTTAGAGGGAGATCTTCCCTGTTTAAAATGAATGATCAGAGAATTTATTTCTTAACTAAGCTTAGTATAAGCTGAATATTTTGATATTTTCTTCCAGTAGGTTTTATATTTAATACTTATGGATTAAGTAAGAAAGAGTAAAAGGACTCTTTCTTTTACAATATCTTGAGTGCTTTGAACTTTCACCTTTGGACATGAAACAGTAACTGGTTTTATCCTTTCTACTATAAACATTTCTAAAGCTGAATAAAATATATGAAACAACTATTTTCAGGCATTGGACAATAGATGGAATAGGCTATAATTCTTGAGAAAAGAGAAATAAGTGAGGTGAGCCCCCCGTTTTCTCTGATTTCTGTCTGTGGGCATTCTCTAGATTGCAAAGCACAGAGCCCAAGTCTGAAGCAATTGAGAAGGTTAGAATTATGGGACAAGGAACCCAGAAGAGGCACTATAGTAGTGGGGGAAGGGAGGAGTGAAGAGTTGTTAGTTCCCCTTGACTTTGTGGCTGAGGGCAAGACCTGTGTTTATAGCCAAGGCTCTGGGAGGCCTAGCAAAAGCAAAAACTGAAAGAACTAAAAAGAATAGTTATGCCCAATAGTTAATGACGACATTAACCTTCTTCTCAATAAATAATGGAACAATAAAATCATCACAAATATAGAATTGAACAATACTGTATCAGCCAACTTGTCAATTAGTTAATATGTCCATGACTCCTTTGACATTTAGAGAACAATAACCCAACAAGTGCCAAGTATATATTCTTTAAAATGCACATGGAATGTTCACCAAAATAGACTAATAGAAAACATGTCTCAAATTTTAAAATATTGAATCATATGAAGTATATTTCCTGACCACAGCAGAATCAAATTAGAAATGAATAACAATAAGATATCTTTTAAAAATGTATCTCTAAATAAACCATGGATCAAAGAAGAATCCCAAGAAATGTTGAAATAGTCAAACTGAATAATAATGAAAGCATAACATATCAAAATTTGTAGAATGTAGCTAAAGCAATGCTTAGGGGGTAATTTATAGCCTAAAATGATTATTTTAGAGAAGAAGTAAGGCTTAAAGTCAATGATCTGAGTTTCCTCCTTAAAAAGCTAGAAGCAGCAAATTAAAAGTGAATAGAAGGAAAGGACTGATAAAACAAATAAGAAAAATAAATCACAGAATAGATTATTAAAACAAAAAGTTGATTCTTTGAAAAGATTAATAACATTGAGGAAGACTAATAAAGGAAAAAGAAACAGAGCAGAGGCAAATTATGAATAGCAAGAATAAAAAAAAGAGGATGTCACTGCAAAGCCTACTGAGAGGATAGTAAGGAAATATGATGATGGCTTTATGCCAATAAATTGGATAACTTAGATAAAACATTCAAATTCTTGGAAAAACCTAACTTACCAAAACTGATAAAAGAAGAAATAGAAAATCTGAATAGCTCTATAAGTGCTAAAGAAATTGAATTCATAATTTAAAAAACTTCTCAAGAAGAAAACTCAGACCCAAATGATTTGGCTTGTAAAATCTATCAAAAATTTAAAGAATAAACAATACCAATCTTATACTAACTCTTCTTGATAAATGGAAGAGGTAACACTTCTAGCTTATTCACAATAGCCAAAAACAATTCCATTCCGTACAATGAAATACTCATCGATAAGGTGAAACATACTGCTGATACACTCAAAGACATTGATGAATCTTAAAAGTATTATGTTAGTGAAAGAATTTATATTAGAAAGAATTTCTTTTCTTTCCAAAACCATTGTGAAGGAAAACAGAGTAAAGATTGCCTGGCTTGAGGGCCAGGGGAAGGGAATAACTGCAAATTGGCATGAGGAAAATTATGGGAGTGATGAAATATTCTGTATTTTGATTGGGGTTTTGATTATAGGACTGTACATTTATGAAAACTTAAACTATATACACATAAGATATACTTAAATTTTTGTTGTATATAAATTATAGATCAGTAAAACAAATTTTTAGGAAAATAATATTGCCTTTACAGAAAGAAATAATTTTATTATTAAATCAAATTAAGAGCTAATAGCTATTTTCAATAAAAATCTTTAATACTCAGTAAAATCCTGTAAGATTTACTAGAAAGAAAAAAAACTTACAAAGAAGCTCTTTAGGTGGAGGCACCTAGGAACCGATCAACTAAGTTTAACCACACATCACAATAGGCTTTGTCAGGCATCATTTTTTTTTTTTTTTTATCCATTCAGCCACTCTATGTCTTTTGATTGGAGCATTTAGTCTATTTACATTTAACGTAATTATAGATAGGCATATAGTTATTGCTATTTTATTAATTTTTTTGGTTGTTTTGTGGTTCTTCTCTGTTCCTTAAAATAGTCATGGGAATGTAAGGTACAGCATAGAGAGAATATAGTTAGTAATAGTTGTAATAGCTATATATGGTGCCAGTTAGGTACTGGAATTATCAAGGTGATCACTTTGTAAGATATATGTGTCTAATCACTATGTTGTACAACTCAAATTAATATATTGTATGTCAACTATAATTGAAAAATAAATATTAAAAAAGTTATGTTAACACTAAAAATATAGGCCTACTACTTATTCATTCAAGGTAAGCTTGCCTTACTTCTGCAGAGCACAGCTTTGTTAAATTAAGACATCAGGAGAGAGTTGTCAGGTAGATTCACTTCACATTTGGAATAATCTCAAGAGAGCATACTTGTAAGGAGAAACATAGGCCACGTTCAGTCCTGGGCTGGTCCTGGAGAATTCCCCTAAGGCTGAACACATAGGCCTAGATATAGCTTCTCTAGAGATCTGATCAGGAGAGAAGACAGCTTGTGATGAAAACCAATCTCTTACCAAAAGCTCACCATTATCATTTCAGAATTTTCCAGAACAAAATAACTACAATATGTCATCCACATCCCTTGGGAGATGCTTTTTAAATTAGGTCTTAATGCATGAGAGAACTCTCAGGTGAGAATGAGAAGGGCAGTTCGTTCCTTCAAGGACTCCACATAAAACATCCAATGAGCTGAAAACATGAGCCAGCAATTAAAAAGGGCACATGGGATTTGGTTTCTTGAACCAGCCTGATGCAAAACAATTCTTAGTGGAAATCTCAGATCTCAGAGCCAAGCCCAGCTGTTTGCAATGTTCATGCTAAATACACTGATATCAACCTCAAGGATGAGGCAGTGTGGTAAAAAGCAAAACAAACAATGATAAAGAAACATGTTTTTTTTTTTTTTGCCCTTTTTGCCCTTCCTAGAGGAGACATGAAGACAGAAAGACAGTTCAGTGGCTTACATCACCCGGTCACCCTGGACTGGCATCTCACTCTCCTTAGTTAAAGACAATATCTAGCTTGATGAGCTATTGCAGGATTTAAAGAGAACACATGCATTAGCACAATGCCTGGCTCCAAGCCGCTCAGTGAATGTAGTAAATAGTGTATGGAATAGAATGCTAAGTATCATATGTTGATTCTGAAGTAGTAAATGTTATATGTAAAGGATGTGTGAGTGTTTTCTGTAGCCCTCTACATAGGGAGTGACAACATTGCAGGATTAATTCCCAGAGGGTTAGGAAAGAATAAGCAACTGGTCATAACAGAGATGTATTCATTTGCCTTCCTCAGGGGATGTGGAAGTAGAAGATCCCCAGTGACGGGATGGGATGGGGAGGAGGTGTACTGGTTTTTCTGTTTGTCCTCTTAGATCCATTATTCTTTCCAGGAGGCTATCTCCTGAGAACACTATTACTTGAGCTCCCTTGCTAGCTAGCTACTATTGGGTTTGGTACTGGCAGAAAATAACTGAGCAAGAAAAGGGAGTTCTAGCTATTTCTCTCTGCTCCCTCCCTGCATTGGTATTGTGTCTTTGGCAGCATTTGCATCCTTCCAGGATCACAGTATGGCCAAGCAGCTCCTCTTTCACAATCTCAGCCCTCCCTAGGCTTTGGCGCTACTGTTCCCTTCCCTTGCCCTCTCATGCCTGGCTTGCCACACTTACAAATCTGTGTGTGACGTCTCCCTTCTGTATTGCACTAAGCCTGTGCACACATCTATAAGCAGGCCCCTCATTAGAGTGTCTTTGTTTGAACCACCTGGGGCAAATACTATTTTCTGCTAGGACCTTGACTGATGAGGGATCTCCAAGGATCTCAAAAGCATACCCAACTAGAGAAAGATAAAACTTTAATTAATTAATCTGGCAGTTCCAACTAGTTAATCCTAACAGTGCAAGTAGTAATTTCCTTGGAAACATTAGAAATACAGGTAGTAAGATAGAGGAGGTATAGTAAAAGCCCAAAGTGGGAGAAAGAGAAAAGCTGATAACACCTGGCTATAAGCGAGAGCTGGGGCAACGGGAGGAGAGACCATAGCTTAATGTGAACTCAGAGTGTGAACTATTATGTAAGACTGATATATTAAAAATTTAACAGAGAATAATTAGAAAAGCCATAGGGACTATTTCAGTTTTTACCCAGGGGAGGAAGAACAAGCCCCAACAAGTGTATTTAAAAGGAGAGTGGGAGATAAATTTGCTTTCTTGTTGTACAACAGGGGTCTGCTAGTCAATATAGTGCTCATATAGTTTCAGTGGTATGAATCATAACTACAGCTCTAGGTGGTATGTGTCATAACCACAGCATAGGTCATGAAGGTGGGGCCCAACTGGGATTTTGGCTGCATGCTTTCTCAGCTCTAGCCTTGTTACCAAATCATCAGCCTTGTCATACTGGGATGGCAATAAACCTGTTCGTTTCCTTATCATGTTATGGCCAGAGGCTGTTTCTCTCCTATTTCTTTGCCCCAGTATAACCTTTTACAAATACCATATTGACTTGCTGATGTTAATACATGTATTCTTATGCAGCACCACATAACAAATCACCACAGTTTTATTAGTTTAACTACTGGTCTGTACTTTCTGGTTAGATAGAAAGACAAGGTGAGTGTTCCTGCTTTGGTGGCAGGCAGAAATCAGTGGTGGAGAGGTACTCTGACTCACTGCCCTCCTACAAATCCAGCCCAACTCCATGTATTGGTAGTATTTTGTGCCACTTTCTGGGGGATGATATTTAGCTTTTTAGGCTCTGAAATTCAATTGTTAGGGCATCCGGAGGTGTTTGGACATTAATGGCTAACATTATCAAGGTATGAGAAATAGCAGGAATCTGGTGGTGTTGGGCTCACTGCCCTGGCCCCTCCTAGGGGCACCATGGCAGTGCCTGCATCTCTGACTCTCTTCAATGCTTCACTTACCAACCCAGTCACAACCTTTCTCCTTAGGTGTATTAACAAAAATACTTCAAGTTACAGTTATTTTTTACTTGCCTGGGAATCTTGCCATCTGTCTCTTTACCATAACTTTGCCTACCTCTAATAGTATTCTTTCTTTGCTTATATTATAATCCAGCTCCCAGAGGTTGCTGGATTATAATATAATCCCTCCACCCCACCCCCCTTTATATCCAGTTTCTTTATTTCATTTTGGGCCATGTCTGCCACCTATGGCTACCAGATGGGAATGCATGATCTCTAGGACTACTTTCTTTCTTTTTTTTTTTTTGGTATACTGTTTCAAAAATTTTTTTTTTTTAATATTTCAATTACAGTTGACAGTCAATATTTTATTAGTTTCAGGTTTATAACATAGTGGATAGACATTTGTATAACTTATGAAGTAATACCCCCATAAGTCTTATATAAACCTGGCACCATTCATAGTTATTACAATATTATTGACTATATTCCCTGCACTATACCTTACTTCCTGGTGACCAATTTGTACTTCTTAATCCCTTCACCATTTTCATCCAGCTCCTCAACCCCTCTTCTGCCTGGCAACCTTCAGTTTGTTCTCTATATCTATGAGTCTGTTTCTGTTTTGATTGTTTATTTTGGCTTTTAGGTTCCTCATATAAGTGAAATCAAGGAGTATTTGTCTTTCTCTGTCTCAATTATTTCACTTAGCATCATACCCTTTAGGTCCATCCATGTTGCCTAGGACTAGCTCTTGCTGAGTGCAACACTTAATTTCAGGTTTCCTAGCAAAGGAACAGATTGTCTCTCTATAGATGTTTCTTTAAATTTAAGTTGTTTCTATCCTCTGGACCTCATATCAAAGGTTATGGCTTTTTAATAGTCACAGAGGTGGACCTCATTAACTCCACCTCTAAAATCTAAAACTCTAAAAGCCCACGCTCTGACTACTAACTTCCATCATTCAGCTCTCACTCTTTCATTTCTACAACTCCTAACATTTTCTTATCTATTCTATAGCCTGATGATCTACCACTTTACTCTTACTAGGTGGCTCAAGGCTCCCATCCTATTTTCTGCACCAGCCCTGCACTTCACGGAGCCAAACCAGCATTGCCCTTTGCTTCCACCCATGAGCAACATACTTTTGCTGAAGGAAAAACAATCATTGAACAGATTGGAACCACTTAACATTTATAATCTTCAATTTTAACTACTCATTTTTAATAATTTCTTTACTTGCTGATAGCCAGCTCCCCTTCTATTTAGCAATTAGAAAATTTCACTGTTTTCCTCTGGGCCTCTAACTCAACCCCAGTTCTGCCTCCCTCAGTCGTTCTTGCTTTTCTATTTCATAGATAAAATAGAAGCTGTCCAGTAGACCCTTACTTACCACCGACACTGACACTTCTCAGCGTAAACGTTTATACACAGCCACACACATCCTTATTTCCTCCTCTCTCAGAGGAGCAGCTGTCTCTCCCCAGAGCATTTTAAGGCTAATCTTTCCACCTGGGCTCTGATTAGATTGTGGTTTTTACAGATCATTCCTTTTCCAACCATGGCAACCTTTCTCTGTTCGCTCCTAGCTCCTTCTTAGCCTAAAACTGTGCTCAAAAGTAAAACCAAAGCCCTTCATTAATTCTGCAGTTTCCTCTACATATGAGTCCCTCTAACCTTCCATTCACAGTTAACCTCGTTAGTATCTATGCTCCTCTCTGCTGTCTTCCATTTGTTCTTAAATTTACTATTACCTGTCTCCTGTCCCCAGTGAACCACTGAAGCTATTGTGAAAATTTTTATTATTGTCCTTCTTGGAAAATTCAATGGACTCTTATTTGACTTCAGTACAGAAGTTACCTTAGCTGGCCTTGGCCACAGTTTTATAAGTGGGATTTTGTCATCATTTTGGCTGTGCAACACAGAACCCTCTTCTTCTGCTGAATGATTTCTCCATTCCTGGGATCTTGGAAGAGGCAGACACTACATCTCCCAATGGAACCTAAAAATAGAGTCATTGCCAGCCTCCTTACAGATAGGGCACCGCCCGTGATCTAGGCTTGGTCATTCTCAAACATCTACTCCAGACATTGAATCTATAGCTACTGATGCAAAGAATCGGGGACAGTACACTTCTCTATAGTAATGGAGAACATGGCTGCAGCATCTAGTTTCTTCTCATTCAGACAGTATAAGTAATTCAGCCTTCAGAGACTGCAACTGTGGTGGCCTCACCTAGCCAAAACTGTGGTGTGATTTGTGGTTGTGATTCTGCTTGCATATCTTCTGGGCCTTCCAGGTGATTCAATGTGCTACCCAAGAGCCTTCAAATTTGTTCCCCTCTTATGTTTAAATCAAGCAGAGTTTGTTTCTCCTGTTTGCAACTAAGAACTCTGACCAATACAACTTCATTTTTAAGAAAATACCTTTGGTTGATGAATTTTCCACTCCCATTTTCTTTTTCCTCCAATTGGCAATCATTCTCATGTACTAACACATATCTTTGAACTTATGTTCTTCTATAATATGTGGTATTTTTCTGTGCATGTTTTGTAATTCATATAAGTGGTATGTTGCCAGAAAGCTTTTTATTTCCTAACTTTTAAAAACTCAGCACTGAATTTTAAAATATCTGTGTTATTGTATATCTAGCTCATGTCTCATTTAACTAGTGCATAAAGTTGTTTTCACTTTAGGTCTAGAGTTTAAAACTCCCCTCTACCACATAAATATTGCAATGAATGTCTTTATATATGTGGCCTCATGTTCACTTGTGAGAATGTTTCTGCTATAGTTTATCAGAAGTGAGATTGCTGGGACATAGAGAATATATTTGTTAATTACTGTCATATGGCACCCCTTCCCTCAATGGTCAGAGGAGTCATGTACTATAGGGGAGGAAAAAGTTTTCCTCCCCGCAGCCCCCACCCAGTTCCCTGACTGGGTCTGAAAAGTAAAGTGGCAAAGACAGATTAACAGGAGAAAAGCACAAGAATTTTGTTGAATTTTTACATGTACATGGGAGCCTTCACAAGAGAATGCAGATGCAAAGAAGTGACCAGAGAGGAATTTTTTATACCTTTTAGACAAAGAAACAATAAATTTTTGAAGAATTGAGAAAAACAGGTTTAGTCTAGGAATGGTAAATGGTGAAGAAGAGACTGGAAGATAAAGATTAATTGCATAAGGTTTGTACAGATTTCCTAGCCCCGAGCTCTTTGTCTCTGGCGATAAGAATGTCTTTCCTCCTGGTACAGGGAGAATGCATTTCACATGGGAATTTTCTAACTTAGTTCAAGGAAAAAGGGTGAGGGCGGGAGGTCAGGGTGATCTGCCTGCTTTTGCTGGTTTCTCAGATTCCTTTGGTTTAAGATATTTAACATGTCAAGGTGCCATACTTTGGAGTAGCATGCCCCAAACTCTATCACAACCAACAGTGTTCCCTTCATCAACCCTTGCCAATACTTATTATCCATTCTTCTAATTCTCAATAACCCAAAGTGTGTGCTATTTTTTAAATTAAATTTATTGGGGTAACTGGTTAGTAAGAATATATAATTTTCAGATGTACAAGATTATAATTCAACATCCGTATACTCCATTGCATGCCCCCCCATCTGTTTATGGTCATTTATTTTGTAGCTGCCATAGAAAGCTAATACAAACAACTTGATAATTTTTTATTTGTTTATTTTTTTACTTGAATATGCATCTGTGAAACCACCATCTGTAACATAGAGGTTGGATGTATGTATCTCAAAGAGGTGGGGTGGGTGCAGTGGAAGTGGCCTCAGGCAGATTCCCTGATGTCAGAGACCCCAACAGCAGACATGTTTGAAGAGAGCCAGAGCAGAAAAGGAGGGTAATGATAGATACCACAGGATTCCTGGAGGTTACTGGGAGACTTTGCGAGAAAATAGTTGACATTGTGAATGTGACCTCCATTTGATTCAGTTCTAGATAGGGGTGTGCTGGGACCATGTAATTCCTTCTGCTCTCCTCCCCCCACAACCCCCAGATTATATAGCCTAAGGACTACATCTTATATGTGGTTGTATTTCTAGCTCCTAGAACATTTCCTGGCCTAGGATAAGCACTAAATGTTTGTTAGATGAAGAGCTACATTCTCTTGACTTACTCTCTTCTATCTACAAAATAAAATTTTCTCCCATGTTGAAAGGACATTTATTTTGCCTTTGGCCTCAAAATCTCAGATGGCACTAAATTCTGAACTTCACTACCATCCTTGGCTAAGAAATGTTCAATACTTGATATCTCATTTTTAATACCACCGATATATATGAGTCTCTATATTCTTTATCTTGATCTCTCAGCACTTCATAATATGCACCTGCAATATTTGGGCTTTAGGCTATGACCTTGAATTATAAGGCCCCTGGGTTTGGTGAGTGGTTTCTATAATGCCTTTTCCTGGATAACACCTCCTCTTCTCCCAATCAGCCCTGGGAATGCCTACTCACTCTTTGAGACCAGATCAAATATCACCTCTGCAAAGACAACTTCTTCAATCCCCCAGGCAGAATTAATCATCTCCTTTTTTATTTATACAGAACATTATTCTAACTCTAATAGCCCTTATCTTGAAATGTTTTATTTCTCTCTTAACGTGTTTCTTCTATTGAAGGGAGGTCATCTCATCAGTGGGTTTATCTGGGTCCTTGTTGATTAGCACAGTGCCTAGCTCAGAGTTCTCCAGAGAAATAGAATCAATAGGATAGAAATATGACAGATATAAGTGGATAGATAGGAGATAGACAGATAGGCAGGTAGATAGATTTATTTTTTAAAGAATTGGCTCACATGATTATGGGGGCTGGAAAGTCTAAAATTTGTAGGCTGGAAATTCAGGTAACAGTTCCTATTGCACTCTTATATCCAATATCCACAGAGCAGGCCAACAGTCTGTAACTTGGGCCATTTTTATGTTGCAAACTGGAGGTAAAATTGTTTTTTTTTGAGGAATCTCAGTCTTTGCTCTTAAGGCCCTCAGTTGATTAGATGAGGCTTTATCAAGATAATCTGCTTTACTTAAAGTCAACTGATTATAAATATTAATCATAGCCACAATGCTTTCACAGCAATATCTACATTAAGTTTTGATTAAACAATAGGGTACCATAGCCTTACCAAGTTGGCACATAAAGTTAACCATCATAGTACTCAGTAACTGTTTGTCATATAAATAAATGAATAGATGTCTAATAGGTATTACAGAAGTTTAGAGAAAAGAGCAATGGACTTTGATGTAGATTTCCAAACTTATACTTGTCTTGGCAAGTAATAGAATAATCATACTTTGTTCCTTGAGCAGGTAGCCATGAGAACCCCCCAAAGATAGATAGATAATAGATAGATAAAGAAGAAACATGCATTTGTGAATTAGACAAGCCTAGATTTATGAATGCATGCACTGTATCTTTCCAATTCCTTTTTTCTAGATAAGAGCAATATGACATTAATAAATTGATCAAAATTATTTTTTATATTATCACTAATTGCTGTGGTACCAACAAAAACAGTTTAAGAGGCAAACAAGAATGCTAAGGAGTAGTTAAGAGTAGTTCTTTGTGCATATTGAAATGGTTAATTCAAGAGTATCATCTCCAGGTTTTGATGAAGTCATGTGGACAGCAGGGTGCAGGAGGGAGCAGGCTGAGGGCCAGTGGTGGGGGTTAGAGTGGTAATAATAGGCAATGGCTGTATAGAACCTTTCCTTATAAAATGGTGTTTCCCAGGCTGGGTTCTTTCCTTCAACTGGCTTAGGAGGCAAGAGTGGAAAGATCCAGGCTTTTTCAGGAACTAAATTTCCTCATCTATAAAATAGCCTTATTAATAATGAAAAATAAATGGTTCAGCTACATGAAATTTCTAATTTTCAGCCATTTTTGCTTTACAGAAATGGCAATTTCATATGATCCAGACAAATATACATTAAGTGAGCAGTAAATGAGATGTAGGTACATTGTAGGTGATCAGTAACTGCTGGCTGTCATCTTCATCATCAGACTTGTACTTGAGCTGGTGGCTGAAGTGAATGCTGGCCTGAAGGAGCCAAAGGCAACCCTGAGCCTTTTAATTCAGCCCTTGGGGCAGGCAGGTGGCAGCCAGGTCAGCACTAGCTCTGGGCTTCAGCTGGTGGATCTGCTTCTTTAGCAAGACCTGTGGTTTTCTTTAACAAATATCCTGGTTCAGTGCACTGAATAAAAAGAATCTCGGGGGAAAAAAAAGACTAGGAGAGTGTGGATAAATGAAACTAGGAACTGATCGATAAAGGTCCTTAATTGTTATTCAACAACCCTCCCTAATATGAAGTTGCTGAAGTAGAAGCAAAATTATACCCTTATTTGTACACATAAATAGAGAAACTGAAGGGAATGAAATAAGCAAAATCAGACAGTAGGAGGAAAAAATGAGAAGCAAAAGGGCAGGGAAATATTTAAACTATTTAATCTACTTCTCAATTATCCACATCAAAATTACTATGAATTGAATAAGAGGATGTATATCTCATTTAATTCTCATAACACATCTGTTGGTATTACCACCCCCGCTTTACAGGGGAGGAAACTGAAGGGAGGAGCTTAGACAATTATTCTAAAATAATCCCAAATAAATTTAGCTGCTATTTTCTATCAGTTGTTAAGAATCTGTGGAGTGTGTAGACAGCTGGCTTTCAGCACATTTCTTCTTTTAATTTCCAAAATTCTCTTGTAATAAAAAATGACTGCCAGAGAAGTCGTGCAAAACACATTCTGTTTCATGTTGTCATATGCTCAGCTTCTCCAGGATGCTGTCCCTGTGTAAGAGCTGCTTTTTAGACTGACTTTCTTACTGTAGTTGCCAACTATTTCTTCTGGTCTTAGAATTTTTATTATATGACTTAGATTATATAGGTTATGTCCACATTCTCTAAAAAGTCCATTTTGATGAGGGCACCAAATGGGGGGAAAACTTTTCTGTACTAAGGAGGTTAGAATCTAATAATTATATTAATTGTGTTAAAAAATGCAAGCTGTTGGTGCATCCATTTTTCCATCCAAGAAGGAAATAATAGAAATATTTAAAGTTTGAATCGTGGTTTTATAAACATAAATCTGAAAGGAAAACAGATTTTCCTCTTCTTTTTTAAAAACAGCCTCTTTTTCTATTTATAGCACCCATGCTTTCTTATTATGGAAACTTGGGAAATTACAGGAAAGTACAATGAAGAAATAACAATTGCAACTTCCTCCCCCAGGAGAGAGTGACTATGAATCTTACAGTGTATGTTTCCTTATAGCTCGGAAAAGAGATTTTTTTCAGATGAAGAGTCCTGCTGCAAAATAATTAGATAAGCGAGGTGATTGTCTAAAATTAAAGGGAGAAAGATGAACTGGCTAGGAAATCTATGAATGCTTTCTGCCCTTGCCCTGATATAATCACTTTTGAGTAACAGAGGATAGTGTGAACTGTGAGATCTCTCCAAAATGCTAACGGGCTCTCAAAGCCATAACTTTTCCACTAAAACTACTACATTAATTAGCAGTACTAGCCCAATGTCAGTTTATTCTGATCTTTTCTCGATTGGGCATTCTCCTGAATACTAAAGTAGAAGTCCTAGAATTTGGAATTTAAGGGGGTTTGGGGCCTCTCCCCTTGGCTTGTAGATGGCCACCTTCTCCATGTGTTCTCACATGGATTTTTGCTTTGTCACTCCTTGTCTGTGTCCTAACCTCTTCTTTTAAAGATATCAGTCATATTGGATTAGGGCTCAAACTAATAACTATCATTTTAACTTAATTACTGCTTTAAAGGCCCTAGGTCCAAATACAGTTACATTCTAGGGATTAAGACTTCAATATCTGAGTTTTGGAGGGAGGTCACAGTTGGCAAAAAGGTAATGTCTCTGACTGATCAGCCCTCTTTAACAGGCTTTCCCTGAGGATCCAACTCACAACCACATGCATTTCACTGGTCATTCTTTGTGAAGAAGTGGGAAATGTATATATTTTTTATAGCTTGACACATTGCTGCACTTAATAAACTTGAGTTTTATTTAGTAAAGAAGAAGGGGGAAATGGGTATATGAATAATCTAACCAGACAAGGTATTGAAGTTAATGTGACTTCATTCATAGTCGTAGATTAGTATGGCTCTGTAAGCTGTGGCTTATGTCGGTGAAGAATGTACATAATTTGACAATGGTATCTACTCACCAGAGCTGATACTGGGGCCTCTGTTGTGTGGCATGGAGTTTTGTGTCTGGCTGTTTGCTATAACCCTGTATGTCTCTAGTGGGGTGAAACGTGGGCCTGCCTTTGTGAGGGCACTAAAGTTTAGGGTGGAGAGAAGAGCATCAAAGGAATAGCAAGAGAGAAAAATGAGAAAGAAAGTGTAGAAGAAGAAATAGGATGAGGACAAGAAGAAAGAATAGACTGCGAAGACAAGTGCCGGTTTCCTTCCAGATATTGCAGTTCCCAGATATTGCCAGTGATAGGGTAGGAGAAGAGAGGTAGTGTGTGTGCAGATTATCCTGGGACCTAGTTCCCCAGCAGGATGGATGGATCATCCAAGCAAGCAGTCACTCCAAATCAAGCCTGAAAGGAAACTGCAGCAAACAGAAGAGAGTGAGAGAGTGAGAGAGTGAGAAGAGAGACTGAGACTGAACAGGCACTGAGGCAATGTGGGGCCATGGAGGCAGGCCCTGAAGTGCAATAACCATGAGCAGTCCTAAACACCTGGAAGGCTTGCTGCAGAAAGCTCCAGCTCTTCAGAGAAAAGGGAATCCTCTGACGTGATAATAATCTCTGCTCATTCATCTATGAGCTTCCATAAGTTTCCTATGCTACTAAAGAGTGAAATGATGCTAAAGATGACCCAAATTTTGAAGGGTACAATATATTGGCTAGTAAATTAGGTTATTAGCTATGTAACATTTAACAGCATACTCAACTTTTTATACCTGTGTTAGAATGTGTGCTTCCACCTAAGCTAGATACTTAGAAGTGGAAAACACTCTTTTAGATTGTTTTTACATATTCCTGGGGGTAGTTTGACTTATTTTCTTTATATCCTCAGTGCTTGTGGCAAATAGTATGTATGTACTAAATAAATGCTTTTAAAAAATCACTCATATGAACATCCATACATTGCTGGTGGGAACACCAAAGGGTACAGCCGCTTTGGAAAACAGTTCGGCAGTTAAACATATATTTACCATATATGATGGTCAATTTTATGTGTCAACTTGGCTAGGTGAAGCCAAACACTAGTTTAGATATTGCTGTGAAGATATTTTTTAGATGGGTAAATATTTATAACGAGTAAACTTTGAGTAAAGCTGATTACCCTTCATAATTTTGGTGGGCCTCACCTGATCTGTTGGAGTCCTTAAGAGCAAAGTCTGAGGTTTCTCAAAGAAATGATTATGCCTCAAGATTGCAGCACAGAAACCCTCCCTGAGACTCCTGCCTATCAACCTGCTCTGCCAATTTTGGACTCCAGACTTCAATATCAACTTTACCCCACTCTAGATGTAAGAGAGGATAGATATAATTTTCAATTGGTTCTGTTTCTTGGGAGAACCCTGACTAATACATGGCCCAATTCACCAATCTTAGTCCTAGGTATTTACCTATGAGAAATAAAAAATTATGGTCACATTCAGATCTATATATGAATGTTTCTGTCAGCTTCAGTCATAATAACTAAATGGCCTTCAACTGATGAATGGAGAAATAAACTCTGGCTTATTCATCTAATAGAATATTACTCAGCAAGAAAAAGTAAAGACAATTGGTACACACAACTTTGACAAATCTCAAAATCCTTATGCTGAGTGAAAGAAGAGTCTCAAAAGTCTGTATGAGTCTTTTAAAATTAAATTGTGTGAAAAGCAAAAATGTATGGATGGAAAACAGGTCAGTGGTTGCCAGGACCTGGAGTTGGGGACAGGACTGCCAGCAGAGAAGCATGAGGAGATTTGTTGGAGTGATGAAACTGTTCAATATTCTGACTGTGGCTACATGAACATGTGCATTTGTTGAAACTCATGAATCTGTTCATTAAATAGGGTAATTTTACTTTATAGAAATTATACCTCAATGGACTTGAGTTTAAAAAGAATAGTCATTTCATGGTCATTCTTATAATCTTTTATGGTGTTGGAAGACATGATAAAGAAGTCAATTCTAATAAATCACTGCTCTTCCCAGGGAGACAGAAGTACTTGATGAGCTATAACATAAAACAAAAATTTTTTCTGGAGTAACAAAATTTTCTGAAAACTAGAAATTCTCATTTATATGATATTTATTTATAGATTATTTTAGAATAAGAACATTTCATAAATATTATAGTGAAAAATCAACATGAATGTTAGCTTTATTTAAGCTTGATTGAACTTATGTTTAATAAACAGTAATTTGCTTTTAAAATAGCTATATCCTTTGACCTAGTGATTTTTACTTAGTGTATTCTAAGAAAACAATTTGATAAGAGCATAGGACATTCATGAGGGAATTGATTATAAAATTGAAAAATAGGGGCACTTGCTCTTCAGACACAGACAGGATCCCAGCTATGGCTGACACTGAGCCCAGTGCTACCATGGCCAATGAAGCCAATCCTGACGCAAAGACCGTGCATGTACTGTGGCACATGCCCAACCATCTGCACATCCTCTCCATCAGGGCCACCCATGTGTGCCTGGAGCTCCGGCCACCCCACATCGTGCAGCAGTGCTGCTGAGGTCATGTCTGTGCTGTTCTTCTACGTGAGGTATAAACAGGCTGACCCAGAGGACCCAGATAATGACTGATTCATCCTCCCCAAGAGACTGTCATTTGTTGATGTGGCAACCAGATGGCTTGGACAAGGACTGGGGGCTGCATGTGGGATGGTATATACTGTCTCGTGGGAGATGGGGAGTCTTCAGAAGGCTCCGTCTGGGAAGCATTGGCCTTGGCTTCCCACTACAGTCTGGACAATCTCGAGGCCATCTATGATGTGAACCACCTAAGCCACAGTGGAACCTTGCCCCTCAAGAAGTAATGTGAAGACTTTTGAGTAGAATACCTATGTGGTGGATGGCCAGTGAGGTAGAGGTGCAGTGCCAGGTGTTCTGACAAGCAACTGAAGTGAAGAATAAGCCCATTGCTGTAGTTGCCAAGACCTTCAAGGGCCGGGCATTCTAAGCTTTGAGGATGCAGATAATTGGTATGGAAAGCCAACGCCCAAAGAAAGAGCAGATGCAATTATCAAATAATTGACAGGCAGATGCACATCACTATAAATCTTGAACCAAAACCTCCTATTGAAGACTCACTTCAAATCAATATCATGGACATAGAGATGGCCTCTTCACCTGCTTACAAAGTTGGTTAGGAGATAGCTACTAGGAAAAGATGCGGTTTGGCTCTGGCTAAGTTGAGCCATGCAAATGATAGAGTCATTGTGCTGGACAGGGATAGCAAGAACTCTACCTTCTCTGAGATATTCAAGAAGAAGCACTCCGAGTGCTTCATTGAGTGTTTTATTGCTGAGCAAAACATGGTGAGCATGTTTTTGGAATGCACCACCCATGGTCAGACCAGTGCTTTTACTAGTTTCTTTGCTGCCTTTTTGATCTGAATGGTTGATCAGATCCAGATGGGAGCCAT
Source organism: Macroglossus sobrinus (assembly GCA_004027375.1). Lineage (NCBI taxonomy): Eukaryota > Metazoa > Chordata > Mammalia > Chiroptera > Pteropodidae > Macroglossus > Macroglossus sobrinus. The sequence goes on along the minus strand of PVKZ01000089.1, from coordinate 1,249,114 downwards.
CTTTCAAACCAGCATCGACCTTATTCGGTCCCACTGCGGGGTATCTGCTGGTGAAGATGGCTCCCCTCAGGTGACCCTGGAGGATCTAGCCATGTTCCAAGCCATTACCAACTGCAACATTTTCTCTCTAAGTGACACTGTCTCGATGGATCATGCTGTGTTCCTGGTAGCCAGTATCAAGTGGATGTGCTACATTTGGACCAGCCACCCAGAAACTGCCATTATTTATGACTCAAAAGAAAGTTACACATATAACTCTCACCTTTGAGTCATTAAAACAGGTTATAGGATTTTAAGTGACAGAATAGCTAATGACACAGCCAACTAACATCAAGTTTCCTGATGAGAATACAGATATCTGAGCTGGTGCTCAACATAGGGTAACAATTTCTTGAATGTGTGTATTTTCCTCATAAGAAAAGAAAGTGAACCGTAAGCTGCAGCCACTGGGGGTATGCAGCACTATAGCACCATGCTGCACGCTGCTGCCCCAGAATGGGAAAATATGAGCTGCCATCCTAACTGTAGCCTTCCAGGTACTGTGTAACTGCAGATACCCTGGAATATCCTCTGGTGTTTGCCTTCACCTACCCTCTTACAGTGCAGAGGCTGTGGAGCAGCAGTGAAAGCTCTTAGGGTGTCCTGTGCTGCTTGCGGTGACTGTTCTGTGAAGAGAGGACACAACTACTTCTAGTCTCCGCACTGTACTCTTTTGTGAGGTCTCAGAAATGTCTTTTTTTCCCAGTGACCACACCAAATCATTAGCATGATTATATTGATCAACTAAGGATACTGGTTAATGTTAATGTTAATGTTAGTAAAGCTTTTAACCTCCCCTCAAAAAAAGCGGAAAATGGGAAATAACCTAAATGATCATCAATAGAAGATTGGTAGTGTAAGTAATATATCTATTTAAAAGCTATAGGTCGATACTTATTAACACAGAAAGCAGGCCGTGATGCATTAAGTGAAAAAAATAGGCTAAAACCAGATTATATGCTATGATTTTATTTTTTAAAAAATGCCTGTGTACATGTGTATATTTTGTGAATATATTTAGAAAAAAGCTTAGGATCTAGAACAACAAAATGTGGACAATAATTATTTCTTCACGGTAGGATTATGGAGCCAATACTTTCTGTTTTGTTTGCATTTTGAAAATTAAAATATTTTACTTTATAATTAGTAAAAATCTAGTTCTACTTTGTAAAAGAAAACAAAACTTGTGTACTACTACCCCATACATCATCAAATCATTAAAAACATGAAAATAATGATATGGTATCCTGCTAATGAAAAAATAGCTTTATTTATGTAAACATAGCTGATCCATGTAGTTTGACCTTTATAAATATGAAATGTATAACATTGAAGGAAAAAATTGGAGAGAGGTACAAATTTTCATGGCACATGAAACAAAGATATGTGGAAAATAGTACAATGGCCCGGTGACAGCTGACCTCAGAACATGCTGGCAAAAATGGACTCTCTAAAAGTAACTATTGCAATTAGTTTGGCCAGGAAAACTGAAGTCATTCCATAATGAGTAATAAAAAGGGAGCTGGTATGACACTGATACCAAGATACTGAAATATAAAAGGTGGGAAAGAGCAACAAAACTAATCAGAGGAGATGCAACAAAAAATAGTAATGAAAACAGTCAGCAAATGACACATGACAGAGTTAATAGACCATTAGACTTCCATAGATGTTGCTGGAACAATTTGTTATGTATATTTGAAAACATTAGATCTTCACTTCACACCACAAACAGATAAAGTATAGAAGGATTAAAAACTTTAAAAAATTTAGAAGTCAATATAGGAGAATATATTTATGTGCTCAGGGTAAGAAATGGTTTCTTAGATGATATAAAATATGCATGAAACAGGAAAAGAGTGAACATTTTGACTATTAAGATTAAATTCTCTGGACAAAAATATCACAAATACAAATGAAAAGATAAGTCACGAACAGATAAAGATATTTATAACTCACAGACAACTGAGAAAGTGATAATATCTAGAATATGTATTGAACTTCTGCAAATCAGTTTCAAAAGGAAAAGATAGCCCATATAAAAATGGGCAAAGCGTGTGAATTGGCAATTTTTGAAAGAGGAAACGAGAGGAAATAAACATGTAAAGAAAACCAACCTCACTTATAAACAGGAAAGTGCAAATTAAAAAGATAATGATATCATTTCATAGACAACATTTTTAAAAAGGCAAATTTAGACAAAATTCTAAAGGTTGGTAATTTGCATGGGAACATTCTTTCATATAGTGCCTGTGCAAATGTAAAATTATATGAGCATTTTTGAGAGTAATTTGGCAATGTCTAGTGAGGATGCAGGTGTTCACACCCTTTAACATAAAAAATTTATTTCTAGGCAAGTACCAGACAAATTTTTATTAATAACTTTTTAATTTTTTAATTAGAGTTGACGTACAACATTATATTAGTTGCAGATATACAACATAGTGATTAGACATTTACATAACTTATTAAGTCATTACTCAGATTAATCTAGTACCCATCTGACACCATATATAGTTATTACAATATTATTATATTCTTTGTGTTACACTTTACATCTGTGTGACTATTTTGAAATTACCAATTTGGACTTCTTAATCTCTTCTCGTTTTTTCACCCCCCGCCCCATCCCTCCTTTGGCAATCATGAAAATGTTCTCTGTATCTATTAGTTTGTTTTTGTTTTGTTATTTTGTTTATTTTGTTCTTTAGATTCCACATGTAAGTAAAATAATATGGCATTTGTCTTTCTCTGTCTGACTTACTCACTCAGCACAATATCCTCTACATCCATCCATGTTGTTGCAGTTGGCAAGATGTTATTCTTTTTTTATGACTGAGTAATATTCCATTGTATATATGTATTACCTCTTCTTTATCTATTCATTCATTGATGGACAGCCAGGTTGCCTCCATATCTTGGCTATTGAAAATAATGCTGCAATGGATTAATATATTACTTTGAAGTAATGTTTTGGGTTTCTTTGGATAAATATCAAGAAGTGAGATTCTTGGATCCTTCTTTGTCTCTTTTTATAGCCTTTGTTTTAAAGTCTGTTTTGTCTGGTATGAGTATTGTGACCTCAGCTTTTTATTGTTTGTTTCCATTTTTATGAAATATCTTCTTCTGTCTTCTTACTTTAAGTATGTGTGTGCCTTTTGATCTGAAGTGAATCTCTTGTAGGCAACATATGTAAGGGTTTTTCATTCACCTATATTTTCTGATTGAAAGATTTAATCCATTTACATCTAAAGTAATTGTTGATAGATATGTACCTATTGCCATTTTATTAGTCATATTTTTGATTATTTTTCTTTTTTTTCCTTTCTTTTCTTTTCCCTCTCTGTCTCTCTCCCTCTCCTACTTCTTCTTCAAGAAGTCTCTGTAATATCGCTTGTAATACTATTTTGGTGTTGATAAACTCCTTTAGCTTTTTTTGTCTGAGGATCTTTCTCTGTCCTTAGATTGTAAATGGTGATTTGCTGAGTAGAGTAATCTTGGTTGTAGGTCCTTTCTTTTCATCACTATGAATATTTTGTGCCAGTCCCTTCTGGCCTACAATGTTTCTGCTGAGAAATCTGCTGACAGTCTTATGGAAGTTCCCTTATAGGTAACTAATTGCTTTTCTTTTGCTGCTTTTAAGATTCTCTTTGTCTTTAACGTTTTGTATTTTGCATTAACCTTTGACATTTTAATGATGATGTTTCTTTGTGTGGGCCTAAGTTCATCTTGTTTGGACTCTCTGTGCTTCCTGGACTTGTATGTCTATTTCCATTGCCAGGTTTGGTATGTTTTCCATCATTATTTCTTCAACTAAGTTTTCAATTCCTTGTTCTCTCTCTTCTCTTTCTGGTACCCATTAATATGAATGTTTGTATGATTGATGTTGTCTCAGAGGCCCCTTATACTATCCTCATTTTTTTGGATTCCTTTTCCTTGTTGCTGTTCTGATTGGGTGTTTCCTGCTACGTTATCTTATAAATCACTGATTGGATCCTCTGCTTTATCAAATCTACTATTGATTTCCTATAATGTATTCTTCATTTCAATTTTTGTATTCTTCACTTGAAACTGTTTTTTTTATATGTTTTCTATTTCAATTTTTATGTTTTCTATCTCTCTGTTACAATTTTCACTGAGTTCATCTACTCATCCTCTAAGTTCATTGATCACCCTTATAACCAGTGTTTTGAACACTGCATCTGGTGGATTGCTTGTCTCCACTTTGTTCAGTTCTTTTTCTGGAACTTTGTTCAGTTCTTTCACTTGGGACATGTTTCTTTGTGTCCCCTTTTGGGTTGCATCCCTGTGTTTGTTTCTATGTATAAATTAGGGCAGCTATGTCTCACAATCTTTGTAGAGTAGCCTTATATAGTAATTTTCCTGTGGGGCCCAGTGGTGCAGTCTACCTAGTCACCTGAGTTGGGTGCTCCAGTTGTATCCCTTGTATGGGTTGTGTGTGCCTTCTTGTTGTAGTTGAGCCTTGGTTGCTGTTGGCACATCAGTGGGAGGGATTGAGCCTTAGGCTGATTGGTTTTGAGGACCGGCAGTGACTACAGTGGAGGAGCTGTTATGCAGTGGCTGACCCTATGAAGCAAAATTCACTTTGGTGGGGCTCTGGTGCCTGCTCAGTCTGTCCTTTGGGTGTGTCTTCAGATGTGACCCTAGATGGTACTCTGGCTCAGTCCAAAGCCAGGTGGCACCCAAGCAGTCTGCAGATGACCTCTGCCTATACTAGACTTGGAGGTGCCTCAGGAGGCCAAGTCACAGATTGAGGCTGGCTGCTGCTAGTACCAGGCTTGAGGCTGTTGAGCGAAGGTATGAGACATTCCAAGGCCAGATACTGATGCCTTGGGGCTTGTGAACTTTTCAGAGATTTTAAGGAAGTTCACACCATGAGCCAAAGATAGGCATTTGTGTGAACAAGACCCAGGAAGTTGCTTGGGTGGGCCCAAATATTGAGTAGGGTAGGGTCTCATGGAATCACCTAGGCAGGGTGACTAGTGATAGCCAGGTTGATTGAGACTCATAAATGATGGCTGCCTGCCTCTGAAGGCTGGGTGTGGGAAGGACCCAACAAAGGGACATTGGCCTCTGTCAGCACTTCTGTCTGCAAGAAAGCTGCCCCTCTAATCCTTGCCCTAAATCCAGACAACTCAGTTCCTCCTCATATGTCCCTGGTGCCTTTTGAGCTGCTGCCTCAGTAGCCCTACGTCTCACTCAGTCACAGTCTCTTCTGATTTTCATATCCAGCTTTTGTAAGGATTTCTCTTCCTGGCCCTGAAACCCTGGTGTGGTGCTAGAGCCCCTTGCCCTTCCAGGGGAATCTCCATAGCCAAGATATCTCTCCTGACTTTCAACATGTGGGTATGGGACCAGCTCGTTCTGTACCACACCTCTGCCCCTCCTACCAGTCTCAAGGGAGCCCCTTCTGTATTTCCTTAGTTGTAGGACTTCTGTTCAGCTAAACTTCAGGCAAAAACAGTGGTGGATTTTTAGTTATAATGTTGATGTGGTCATGAGAGGAGGCAAACACAGTGAGTACCTATTCCGCCAACTTGACCAGAAGTGCAGAAAAACTCTTTTCTGTGCTCAATGAAACATGGGCAAGAAAGTGCAATAAAGCATTGCTTGTTATCTCAAAAACCTGGAAACAATCTATATACTCATCAACAAGATAATGGCTAAGCTATAATATATTCATATAAAAGAATACCAAACAGTGGTAAAATGAATGGCCTATATAGCTACATTCACCAAAGTGGATAAATCTCAAAACAATGTTATTAAAAATCATGTACATGTGGCAAATGTTACCATTTATATAAAGTTTAAAAATAATATATTGTTTATGGATATATAAATGCAGTAAAATAAGAACCTACGTAAAAAGTATAAACATCAAATTCATGATAGTAGTTACATTTTTAATGGGAATACATGGGAAACCTTCACAATATCTGTAATATTTTCACTTCTTAACAATATCTGAAGTATATATGGCATAAGGTAAAGATTTGATAAATTTGGGGAGTTGGATTCACAGATATCTGTTACATTATTCCCTATATTTTTGCTCAATGTTTGGAAATCTGATAATAGGTAAGTACATTTTAAAAACTGTAAAATGTCTTTCTTTTAATCCATTGTCCCCATAAATGATTATTCTTCCTCCTTTCCCAGTCTGAGAGCCTCCCAAACATAACATACTACTTGAACAACAGCTGCTCCTACTCATTAATTTGTCCTCAGTTGAAGTCTTTGTTAGATGAGCTCTATATATGGTTAGCATTGATTGTATTAAATCATATTGGTCAATCTATAAAGCACCCAATTTAGACCTTTTTTTACCCCCTGATGCAGGCCTCTGGAACCACTTTATTTAAAATAACACTTGGAAAAACAAACATTATATTGATTGCTTTTGGTTTTGCAAAAATGGCAGATGGTTGCAATGATTTAAATGGTGGCACTATTGACCAATTTCTTTTTCTTCTTAAGTTAACAGCTATTCTGCTTTGTAAGTGAGCTATTTCAACTCTAGATACCCTTGTGTAGTATAAAAAAAGAAAAATCTCTGTCTTCAGCCCACACTAATTGAATCAGAATCTCTGAGATAGGATGAATTTAGGCTTTTGTTTTAAATCCCCATAACAAACTCCTTTCTCTTCCTCTTCTTTCTCCTCACTGAGCTTAAGAAATGAAAGTTAATAAGTCATCGAAGCTTGTTTTATATATAGCCCTCCTTCCCCTACAGAGGCAACTACTATCCTCATTTTCTTTTTTAAGATTTATTTTTAAAAGATTTTTATAGGCCTTTTGATTTATAAGTTTGATTTCCAAATCTTATTCTTCTCTTTGTCACCCTTCATGCACATCTATTAACTACTAATTAATTACAACTTAATAGCAGCTGTATAGTTATTTTCCAAGCTGAACAATGTTCCTAGACAAGTGATAATTGTAATCAGGAGCTTTTGCTTCTACTGATTTGTTTACAAACTAATTTGCTATATACAGATTTGACCCAAGCTAGATTTGTTATTCTATCCTTCCTAGCTATTTTGTGCCATAATGGAATGCAGATGGAATGAAATTGAATAAACATATTTTGAAAGTAAATAAAAGTAATTGAGTATTGTTGACATAGTTTGGAATTTTTCAACTCAAGGAATATCTCTAAAGAAATAAGCCCTCTACATGGTTTATGAAAATAAGAGGTGTGGTTACAGTGGGCTGATTAGGGTTGTTCTAGCGCCTACGGTGAGTGGATATGTGTAATTAATATGAATAATTGGGTTTCATGAGTAATTGATATTTGAATTAAGCAATATGCAATTCTATGTAAAATTATCTGCAAGTGAGACACTTGACACTTTAAAAGAAGAAAATGAAGATTAAAAGCAAAGGTCTGTAACAAGTATAAATGATTGAAAGAATTAGGTAACTTCTTTTTAGGTGGATGATGAAAAAGATGTCCATATTTTATAACAAGCAGTTTTCTGGAGATTTAGTGTAGTCAGATAGATGATTTATTTTGAGAGTGAAGGGGACACAAATATTGACACTTTGGCATATTTATTTTGAGCTGAAGACAGCTGAGAATCAAAAGATGGCAGAAAGAAGCCTTCTTGAAACTTCTATCTGACTAAAAGCAGAACAACTAAGAAATGAGGACTGCTAAAAATCTCCTCTCCCAATGGATTTTAAACTTTGCTTTGAAGAATTCTAAGGTGCCAAGGTATGCTTCAGGACTCAATTCGGGGATTGTCTGAGGGTCAAACCATTGGGCCTTCAGGCTGCCACCCCCTATTTTTTAAAAAATCTGTTTTACATACTAATACCCTACATGAGATTCATTTGGGAACAAAGGTTTTCATATTTGAAAAAATTGCTAATCATTGATATATACTGTGAAATTAAAAGTAGTTTTTGCTAAATGTTTTTCTCTATTTTTATCTAACCACTCAACTCCCAACTGACCTATTAGCAGAAAGTCCGGTTACCTCAAGGGTAATTTTCTGTTCTTCTTTTTACTTAGCTGCATTTTCAGATTTTTCTGTAATGCAAAATATTGCTTTTGTAATAAGAAAAAAAGGCATTTTAATTTTTAAAAACCTTATGAGAGAAGAGCAATGTTTAATCCACTTGACAGTGACATTTTAAGACATAAAAACAGCAAAGTGCCCAGTGAAAGGGGTTGTGAAGAGAATTCTTGTTACTGAGCAGAGCACAGTGGTTTGTTTTTATCCATGGATTTACTTGTTTCCATAGTAGCAACCTGGGGCAACTGAGAAGAGTTGGGTTGACTTTTATGTTGAATATGCGCTCTTATTATCTTGTAAATTAAATTCTGGCCCTTTTTGGCTGTGCAGGAGCAATGATAGGGAGAATGAGAACCAAAGAAGAGTACCCGAAGAACATAATCAAAGCAAAAGTATAAAAAAGTTTGTTTGAAAATCCTTCTGCAAATAATTGTATATTATACTCCTCAATTTGCCCAAGTGAAAAGAGTAACAAAGTATTATCAAGGTTATTTTTGGAGTTCCCAGAATAGATGGTCCCATTACATGTTGTGTTTATTTATGTAAATAAGAAATAATCTACTAACACCTAATGAGTTTTTAAAAAGATTTTTATTGAACTGTATAATGGGTCTTAACTGTTAAAATTTAAATGATTCCTTAAGCTTTTAGTAAGTTAATAAAACACTGGTTTACACTCAGCTTTTAGGGGTGATAACGAGAGAAGTAAATTTGTAGAATTGGTTAAAATAAATCTATTTAACTTGAAAATGTTTATTTTTTAATTTCCTGACATTAGTACCCATAAACCCAGGGCAGCCTAAAAGTTTTTTTCTTCATTCATTCAGCAGTTATTAACTGGGAACTTCCTAAATGCAAAATTAAATATCTGTTGACTGCTAATAATGGAGTAAGCATTGTATTCATCTCGCTTATAAGTTCAAAGTGAGTCAGAGGAATTTGATTATGACTTAGCTTTATAAATATATGTTTAGCCAGTTTGTGACTTTTCCTAATAAAAGTGACTTATGGACCCTTCATTTTGCATAGGGTGTAAAACAATGTTGACTTTTAGGGGACCACTTCTCTATAATTTATCTTTCTTTTCTTTCTTGTTTGGAAAGGTGTCCTTTTTACTCATTATCAAAAGTCAATACCTACACTTCTGGTCTCTTAATGGTAATTAGTTCAACAAATCTTCATTTATACCTGTCACACTTTATTTAATAGATGCTATGTGTTACATACTATGACTGGTAGTAGAGTTCAAAGATAAAGGCAAATTGCTGGCCTTCAAGCAGCTCACACAAAGGTTTGATTAGTGCAATGACAAAGGTAAATGAGAAATAAATAGGTGGGACAGTCCACGTGGAAGAAATGTCAGAGTTGGCTTCCTAGAAAAAGAATTGGCTTCTGTATGTCAGGGTTTTGTATCTGTTTCTTTTTGTATCTGTACAGATTTTAGAAGAAAGATACAAGACACTTCAAAATTAACACACCTAACTCATCTTCTTCTCTATATCTGTCCTCCTAAATTTCCTCTTCAGGGAGCTGTCATCTATTATCACCTCTATCCACCTAATCATCTGAGACAGAAACTCAGGCACCAGCCTATATTCCCTTTCTCCCTTCTCCCTGACCTTCTTCAGAACCTGGAGCCACTCTGTTGAGATCACCACATATAAGTGTGGCACTGGGGTAGTTGGATCTCAAGCCCATTCAAAGAAGGTGGACGTCTTCCCATGACAACATAGCAAAGTAGAGAAATAGACTCTGTAAAGTGAGGTCAAGTTTGCAGCTAGAAAAACAGGATTGAGCACTGAGGCCGAAGATTAAGACAATGACAAAAACTGGAAATAAAGATCAAGGTTGGTACCTGGGAGATTTGAAATCAAGAAAGAGTTAATATCAGGCTGAGAAGAGTAAATGAGAGTGAGATGTTTAATGGTGAGAGGGGATCTTGGCTTTCCCTTTAAGTAGTGATAAACTGTATTACTGGGTAGGTGAAAGGACATAAACAGTATCTCCACATCCTTTGTTGGGATATTGAAAAGAAGCTCTGTGGATTAATGATTAGTCTATTAAAACAAAATGTTTATTAGAGTTGAGAATCATTAACTGCCACCCTAACACAGGCAGAATTTAAACATTTCATTTAAATTAAAACATATAAGCATACATTGATTTCTTAAACTTTGCCATAAATCCCAGACCCTCCCTTAAATTAGAGTCTGCTCTTGGAATTCCCATCCACTTTCTTGCTTGAACTTTCTCTTAATTTCCACCACCACAAAGTTCTATCGGACAGTGTTGGCTGTCATCCAAATGCTGAATGCCATGCAAAGGCCCTAATGCCTCTCTTTCCAGCCTCACCTTGTCAGAGTCTCAGGTTCACTCTAGCCTGAAGTCATACTAACAGTGCCACTTATGGATCTAAACATAGCAGCTGCTCTATATGTCACTGTATTGGTACGTATACTTCCCCAGTGTAGTGAGTTCCCTTGCAGTTGAAGGGGGCCTGGCATGTTCCTCCTAATCAGTCCTTTATGATCTAATTCAGTTGACAGCTCTGTTTGTCTTCCCTGATCTGCCCAGGTGTAGTTAGTTGTTCTGTTCTCTTTGTTGCAGCAGTACCGTATATGTAGTCTACAATAGCACATTCCACATCTCTCCTCTGGCAGACTGAGTTTATGACATCAGGAACCACCTACTGCCCATTGTTATAATGCTGATAGTGAACATAGCTCCTGGCACACAGTAAGCTTTTTATGGTTTATCGAATACATACTGCCTTTATAACAACTTTTAAAGAGTGTGTATATCTTATTCAGGACTAAGCCCCATCTCTTGTGACAGCCAAGATGCTTTCTTAGGAAGGGTGTAAGAATAGGTCTGAGTTGGGAAGAGTGCTGTGATTGTGGCCACAGGGAGGGGCAGCCATGTATTTGCTGATTCTCATCTATATCATACTTTTCTCAGTTTCCTTTTGTGGTTACTGCACAATATGATAATATTTGGTTCTAGTCTAAATAATATCACGGGCAGGGAGACATATTTTTTTACCCTAAGTAATTTAACTGGCTAATATTATTGTAGCTGTCAGCCCCCAAAAGACACACGGACCACCAGAACTCAGTGAGTTATAGAAAACATGTTCTTTATTCAATCAGCTGGGTGTGCCAGGGGAATGCAGACCCCAAATTAAGCAGCCCTGAAATGTAGAGGTACAGAGTTTTTAAGCCTAAAATCCCATTCTTCATTCTGTCTGAACACAAAGGTATATTTTTTTTCTATTCACTACCTGCCTACCCACAGGTCAGGTGTGCAAGCAGGGATACTGAAGCAGAAAGCTTATTGTTGGAATGTTATGTTCCTATGGGTGATAGCCTATGTTCCCATGGGTGATAGCCAAACAGTAATTTTCCAGCCAGCACAATATGAATTCCTCATTTACATATAGGTAAATCAGTCATTTGAGACCCTAGCTACACATTATAGTCATCTGTAGGACTCAAGCATTTTTAATACGAAGTGGAGCCAGGCATCAATATTTTTAAAGAGCTACTAGGGCAATTCTTTTTGTGGCAAGGTTGTGGCGAGTTACATTCTGTTTAAATCTTGTCATTATCCAACTCAGATGTGAGCTTTTCTTAATGAATTGCATCTAGAACCTGACAGTGAAACATATTAAGTGATGTTTTTAGCAAAGTTTAGCTGCTTCACTGGATATATTTGTTGTGACTAGTAGCAGAGAAAACGACAAAGATCAGCATCTGTATGTTTGCTCTTTTTGGTGAAAGAGGAGTTAAACTCAAATTTGAGGAGCATTTCAATCTATCAATCTATCAAACTGACTGTTGAAAATCCTTTCATGCCCCTGCTATGTGCTCACCACTGCCTCCAGCTCTGCAGGAAAGCAGAAGCAGCCTTTTCTCTTGTGCTGAGAGAGAAAAGTGAAGGGATGAAGATGAATGGTGACAAATGTATTCCTATGTTTTAGGCATAATGCTAGACACCTTCTATATGTTATCTTATGTCAGCCACATGAAAACCTGGCAAATGAGATGTGACTATCATCACTTCACACATAAGAAAACTGATTTTCTTAATTCCTTCTTTCACAAAATGAGAACCTTATTTTTACCTCCTTTCTTGAAGATTTGGTGAATTAATACATATTAAGCTCTTAGCAATTAGAATATACTAAGTACTCAGTAAATGTTAGCAATTACTATTATTGCCCAAGGTCTCAAAACTAGCAAGTGGCAAGAGAGATAGGATTAAAACCCCAGGCTATTTGATTTCAGAACCCATGTACTTTCCTCTTTGCCTTGCAGCCCAGGTGGGGATTTAAGAATAATACCATGAAATTGCAGTGTGAAGTAGTAATAGATGCAACACATAATGAAATGTCAAAGGGAGGTAGAGGAAAGAGCCTGAAATCTGCACATCTGTACTCAGCAAAAGAATCATTGAATATGGAGCACAGAATGTAAAAATTAAAAGTCCAGAGGTTTGGGTTGTAGCTGTTGTTGTGCTTTGGTTTCTAGTCTGTGGAGGGTGGAATGGCCTGGACAACATTTTGGCACCCTGCACCCTGCCACCGAGGCCCAGGTGCAGACCATCAAGTATGAGATGGTGGGAGTTGGAGTTGTAGGCAAAATTTGCCTACTTCTCAGTGACAGAACCAGTGTATTTTCTGGAGAATATAACCCCATTATCTTTGACAACAATTCTGCCAGTGTTATGATAGATAGAAAATCGGTGAATTTGGGTTTATGGATACAGCTGGACAAGAAGATGTGGAGGAGGAAGAAACTTTCCTCTACCCTTCTGGGTTCTTTCAGCTAATCTAATAATCAGAATGAGAGATAGAGTAACAAGAGAAAAATGACTAAATTTAATTACATATGTATGTATGGGAACCCCACATACATGTATCTGCACAAGAACTCCAAACCTGTAAAGAAATTTTATTACTTTATTTGAGGTCTTTGAGCCAAACTGACAACATTCCAGGAAGCAAAAGTGCTCTGGAGAATGACAGTTTTGCAGTTTCTTTTATACATTTGGCATTAAGGAATGAACATAAGAAAGATTACATGAATGTGGGGGACAGCAGGGTGCAGGATATTTATTGAGATTTTGTACTCCCTTAAGGGTGGTTATGCCTCTGAGAGACCAAAAAAAGAGGATTATTCTGGCAGTTCAAAGGCAGGTTAACCTAGATGCACAAGAACAATGGGCAAGGCTTGCTTAAGGCAAAGATAAATCTTTTAATAGGCCTGGAGCATGAACTACCCAGTTAGGAATTTATGATCAGATCACCCAGATCAGTCAGATTTATTACAGAGCCCCCTTTTGTCCACTCATGAGAGAATCAGAGACCCTACATACATGAGAAGTTAGACACAGAAACTTAAAATGAAGTATGTAAGGCATTCGGACCTAAGGATTAGGTAAGGAACCTTAGGGATGCAGAGGGGAGGGAGGTCACTGCAGGATGATAAGAGCAGATGTTCAGTAATTAGATGTTTACCTTGCCCTCTGACTAGGTCATAAAGAGTTATCTCTGGAAATCACTCTTATTATAAACAAGGCCTCAAATTTAAATTTGTTAAGGGAGAGGTAAAAGTTTCTCAGGACCTATAGGGGATTCTGTTCAGGCTCATGCCAAAGTGACACATTTTGGGGAGGTGTGTTCTGCCCCTCTTCAAAGATGATGACAGATTATGCCCCCTATCCTAATCACAAATATATCTATTCTTAATTTGATTTTCTCTTGTAAATCCTGTGTCTTGAAAAATGTCCATGCAAAGTAGTATGCTGAAGTGTGACACCATTGTCCCGACACTCCCATCATCCTAGTGGGAACTGAAATTGATCTTAGGGATGATAAAAATGTAACTGAGAAACTGAAAGAGAAAAGGCTGAGTGCCATTACTTGTCCTCAAAATTTAGCCATGGCTGAGGAGATGTGCGTTGTAAAATACCTGGAGGTCTCAGCTCTCACACAGCTCTCTAGATGGTATTTGAAGAAACTGTTCAAGCTGCTCTCTTCTATCTCCTGTAAAAAAGAGGAAGAGAAAATGCCTGAGGTTGTGAATGTCTGAGCCTCTCCTTCTTTGCCCTGTCCCCCTCGGAACCTTCATACGTTTTGCTTAAAAGTGGTGATGCCTTTGCCCTTCGTGCCAACTTTTTGTTATAGGTTAGTTTGTCCATAAAACCATTTTGAACCAATCAAAGTAATTGATTTTAAAGTTTTTTTGTAAGTCTAAGTGTTCATACTTTCATGTTCTATTAAAATTAGCCCCCAAAATGAAAATCTGTTTTGAAGCCTCACATTCACCATGTACTAGCAAAATGACTTTAGCCTAATTATGTCTGTAAGTGACCTCAATTTCTTCATTTGCACTAAATAGTAATAATCATAGTACCTATTTAATGTTTTTTGGGGGTAAAAATTAATTGTGATAATTTATGTGAAAGACATGTTAATTAAGAAATTTATTTTTAGTGAAGCAGAGGAAAGAATTTGGGACTGGGACTTAAAAACACAGGTCCTAACTTTGGTTCTGTCATGACCTAGCTATGTCACTTTGGGCAAATCTCCTAACATTTTTGCTTTCAGTTCTCCCTTGTTAAATGAGGCAGGTAAGCAAGTAGCTGTGTGATAGACATTCAATTAACGTTAGCACCATCTTGCTCCTTCTAATTTCTTATAAAACAAAATAATTGGATTTGGTTACTGGTTCACAATCCTGGCTGGGTATCAGAATCATCTGCAGAGCTTTTTAAAAAAAGAAAACTGATAAATCAGAATATATGTGTTGAGAGCCATGGATTAGGTGATCTATGAGATTTTTTCATGGTCTAATGATTGGTTGAAGAAAATATGATGTGCTTAATTCTCCGTTCTCCTGCCACGATATCAACTACTACACCTAGCCCAGACCATGTGTGTAAAACTGATAGCTGCTTCCACTGGGATTCTAACACAGGGCTCAGGGCTTGGGTTTACTCAGTGTAGGCAGAATGTACTACCTTGCCACTTATAATGAACACTGAGCTCTTTGTTCAGGGAGGGTGACAAAATTTGAATCAGCAGCCAAACTCCCACTCCTGCAAGGTGATGATTGTATTTTCTTTTTTTTCAAGACATTACTCAACGCAATGCTTTTCCCATAACCATTCCAAATTCCACTCACAAAGCTATATGGAAACAGCAAAATGAGTGAGTGTTTAAATGGGTATGGCTCATATGTGCGTCTGTATGGCATGTTATGTTCCCTAGCTGAGATTTTGCAAATATGTTGGTGTTTTGTGAGTGTGCTGGTTGGAAAGATGATCAAAACACTTAACTGAAACTACTCTTATAGTTATACTGTATTAATTCCAAACCTTACTCATAAATTGGGGTGGCAGTAAACTTTATTAATAGTATTCAGGATTTTTTTCTTCTAAAGCCAAGAGAGAATTCTCCATTCTCTCTTGGCTTTAGAAGAAAAAATTCTCTCTGATATATTGAGGGTGATTCCTCTTGGCCACCAAACACAATGTGTCCCTTATTATGTTACCCTTGGTCAGTTTTTGCCATTTCTGGTACAAGCAGTCTTTACTGTTGTACATAATGTGTTCTTGGAAATGTGTTTCTAAGTTGAGTACCCGAAATTCAAGTAATGGACTCATATGTTATAAAGAGCATTCCATTCCCAGAGACCTAAAAAAATATCAAGTTGATGTAGGGGCTCCTTTCCTGGGAAGCAGGTAGCTGGGCATGAGATAGTCAAAGGCTTCAGGGTCACCTGTGAAGGTTAGAAAAGCAGGAAGGTGGAAGGGAGACATTAGATTCAGCCAAGTGATGCCAAATGGACCCTCCAGAGCATGGCAGAGCTGGAGGTGGGGCAAAGAGAGTAAGCTCAAAGCTGCATATATCAGGTACTGTGGGGTCTGTGGTCTCTTCAGGCAAAAGGTAGGGACAGGAATGTGATCACAGTAAGACCTGGAGGAGCAGTATCTATTGCTGACCTGAATGGTAACAGATAAGTCATGGCAAGAAAGTTTCCCTGACATCTTGCCCAAGATAGATGGTCACAGTGACAGTTAACTTTATAGGTGATGTCATCATGTGACAGCTTAAAATCATCATTGCCCAGCCAAGGTAGGAAGACTAAATCTAGGCAGATGCTTTAGCAGTATGAATGCGTTAAAGTCAAATACACTAAAAGGCTGCTGTCTTATTAGTCTTTTTGGGCTGCTATAACAAAATATTACAGACATGTGGCTTGTAAACAACAAAAATTTATTTCTCACAGTTCTGGAGGCTAGAAGTCCAAGATTGGTGTGTCAGCATGGTTGGGTGAGGGCTTCTGGGTTGCAGAGACCTCACATAGAAGAAGGGGCAAGGGAGCTCTGTGAGATATCTTTAATCAGAGCACTAATCCTGTTGCAAGGGCTCTGTCTTTATGACCTAAGCACCTCCCAAAAGGCCACCTCCAAATACCATCACATTTCAACATGCAAATGTTGAGGAGATACAAACATTCATACTTTAACAGCTGCCTATAGTAGAGTTCTTCACATCAAAAATGTTTTAATGCCCTTGCCTATTAATTCTATCATATATGTCATTTCTGGATCCGTTTCTATTGATTGATTTTTCCCTCTTCTCATTATATATAGGTCATTTTTTCCCACTTCTTTGTATGCCTGATAATTTTTGATTGAATGCCAGATGTTTCATATTAAATCTTGTTGAGGGCTGTATATGTTAATATTCCTGTAAATATTGTTGAACTTTGTTCTGGGACACAGTTATATTATTTGGAAACATTGGTATACTTACTTCTGGGTCTTGCTTTTAAGCTTTGTTAAGCAGTACCAGCGCGGCATTTGGACAAGGGCTAATTTTGCTCCAGTACTGAGGCAATTTCCTCCTGAGTACTCTACTTGATGTCTTATGAATTTTGAGATTTTCTACTCTGTCTGGTGGAACATGAGCTATTACGAGCACTGTATGATCCCCCAGAATGTTCCTTCTAATCACTAATGTGCTGATGATTAATTAGCTGAGGACTCAAGGAGACTATTCTGCAGATTTCCAGATTTCCCTCTTCCCATAAATCTCTCCTCTATATTACTCTGCCCTGTGGGCTCTAAATGCCTTGGTTTCCCTGTGCTTTCGCCTGTCTCTTCAATTCAGGAAGATTCTTGGACTTCATCTAGTTTCCCTGACTCTAAGCTGCAACCTGGAAACTTGGTTTGTTTCCCATCTCTCAGGGACCATTATCTTGTGCTGCCTGATGTATAGTGTCTGAAAATAATTGTTTTCATACATAATTGTTACACACACCATTTTTTAGTAATTTCAGGCAGATAGATAATTCTGAGCCTTGTTACTCCATTTTTTTTTTGAGAAGCAGAAGTCACTTTCTTATTATTTTTGAAGTTGGCATATGTAATGCACCTGCTTGATATGCACTGCAATGTATGTATGTTTTTGTATTTGTTGAAGAATGTGTATGTGGGTTGGTGAAGGTAACAGGATCAGGCTCATTTGTTTCTTTAAAAAAATTTTTTAAATGCATTTTTGAAAAGTAGCTTTTGAAAAAGATATGAAAATAATATGTACTTAAGTAAATAATATAAATATATCACAGATAATATAAAGTGAAAGTTAAGTCTCTTGACTGACTCACAGCTCTATCATTCAATCTTAATTTTCAGGATGAATGTCAGCTAATATTTTTAGTGTATTCTTACAAAGGTGTTTCTGAATGGGAATGTAGTGTTTTTTCCATGAAATATAATTCAAGCTTAGTATAATATTTTTTACACAAGTGATTATTAGAGGTAGAATTTAAATTCTTAATATTCTATCATTTCTTCAAGAATTAATATTTTAAAATATAATTTTGTGTTTAAATTCTTAATGGTCTATCATTTCTTCAAGAATTAATATTTTAAAATATAATTTTGTTTAAATCTTTAAAATTTGTTTTGATTACATATTTAGGAGAGGTGAGTAAAGCTGGAGCACTTTCCAGGACTGCCCTATTTATTAACATATTAATGTATTAAAGTCTTTTCATTAATATAGTAAAATAGTAATATGTGATTATTTTACAAATTTTGAGAAAGAATAGAAAAATATAAAAAGGAAAATAAAAATTATTTTGAATTCTACCATCCAGAGATGATTTGACCTCTATAGCAATTTAATAAATCTTTTATCAATTACATTAACAGAAGATATCCTCACCTCATATAAAATTACATGACACAGCATATAAGAATTATTTTTGGGTTCTATGTAATATGTACATAATAAGCATTCGCTCTCTCTCTCTCTCTTTCTTTCCCTCATTCTCTTAAATTGTTTACTGTTCTCCTGATAAGGTAAATGTGATGTTCAGTAAACATATGTTGATAAACTAAGTAAGTAAGACAGTTGATTTTATTTACTAATACAAAATATATTTGTTGAGCAAGACAGTTATAGTCCCTGCCCCATGAAGCTTTTACAGTTGCAGGAGAAACTAATGTTAATCAGATAATTATACAAATAAATATTATCCCACAAACTGTGATAAATGCTATAAAGGAAAAGGAAGCTATGAAAGCGTGTAATGTGGACCTGACCAAACTAGAGGGACTGGGAAGGTGTTCTTGGAAAAGTGATTTATCAGTTGAAAGAGTCAATCTGACAAAGGATGGGGAAGGAATACGTGGGCAGAACATATGCAAAGGCTCCAAGGTGCTGGCAGATGAATCTGGGGGAATAGAGAAGAAGGCTTGTGTGCACAGAGAATGTTTACAGTAAGTTTAAGATTTAGAAGGAAACTGCATCACATCAGACCTCATAGACTGTATTAAGGATGTGGGCTTTAACCTAAGAGTGGTGTTAAGCCATTGAAGGATTTTAAGAAGAGAAGCGTCAAAATTAGATTTATGTTATGAAAATACCTTTGACTGCTGTGCAGAAAATGATTGGAAGGGAGCAAAAAATAATGCAGGGGAACCAGTTAGGAGGCTGTTGATGTAGAAAAGGTGAAAAAGAATAGAAACTTTGACTAGAAAAGCAGTGGCAGAAACGTTGATAAAAATTGTGGTAATGGGATGGTGAGTGGGAGAGGGTAAGGGAAATGTTAAGGATGACGCCTAGGTTTCTGGAGTTCAAAAGGGTGTGGACCAGCAATGTATAAAAAAAATTATAGACCATGACCAAGTGGGATTTATTCCAGGCATGCAAAGCTGTTTTGACATTTGAAATTGATCAGTGTAATCTACTGTATCAACAAGATAAAGAGGAAAAAGCATATTGTCAACTGATGTAGGAAAAGCATATGATAAGAGTGAAAATCTGTTCATGATGAAGTCTCAGCAAGTTGGAAATGAAGGGAGTTGCCTCTATTTGATAAAGAGCATCTATGAAAAGCCCACAGTTAAGATCATATTTCATGGTAAAAGACTAAATGCTTTCCCTCTAAGATTGGGACCAAAGCAAAATGTTAACTCTCATTACTGTTATTGAACATAGTCCTGGAAGTTCTAGCCACTGCAATAAGCAAGAAAAAGAAATAAAGACATACAGTTTATAAAGGAAATAAACCTGTCTCTATCCACAGATAACATAATCATCTATGTAGAAAATTTCAAGGATTCTACAAAAAAAACTCCTAGACCTAATAAGTAGTTCAGCAAGGTCACAGGAAACAAGATCGCCACACAAAAATTAGTCACATTTCCATGCACTAACAATAAACACAGAGAAACCAAAATTAAAAATGCAAAACCACAATTGCTCCAAAGAAAATGAAATACTTAGGTATACCCTT
The DNA here is from genome assembly GCA_004027375.1 of Macroglossus sobrinus. Classification (NCBI taxonomy): domain Eukaryota; kingdom Metazoa; phylum Chordata; class Mammalia; order Chiroptera; family Pteropodidae; genus Macroglossus; species Macroglossus sobrinus. Next base: position 1,229,214 of record PVKZ01000089.1, on the reverse strand, counting down.
AACAAAACATATACACTTGACAAAATTTTTATGCTGAAAACTATAAAATACTGATAAAATACTAAAAAATCAAAGAAGACCTAACTAAATGGAGAAATATAGTATGTTATGGATTGGAAGAATCAACATAGTAAAGATCTCAATTCTCCCCCAGTTGGCCTATATGTTTAATGAAATTCCTATCAAAACTCTAGCTAGCAAGCCTCTTAGAGATAGAGATGAGGTTCTTCCACAATTTATATGAATAGGCATAGGCCCAAATAGCTAAAGTGTTCTTGACAAAGAAGAGTAAAGTAGGAGGACTCATTCTATGTGTGTGTGTGTGTGTGTGTGTGTGTGTGTGTGTGTGTGTGCGCGCGCGCACGCGCATGTGTGTATAAAATAATCAAGCCAGTGTGGTAGTATTGGTAGAGGGATAGACATATAGATCAATGGAACAAAGCAGAGAACCCAGAAATAAACCCACACAGATAAGCTAAACTCTTATTTGACAAAGGTGCAAAAGTAGTACAATGAAGTAAGGATAGCTTTTTCAATGAACAGGGCTGGAGCTGTGGAACATCTATAGTCAAAAAATGAAACCCAACTTAAAACTCAATCTAAAACAAAGATGAACTTTAAATAAGTCATGAACTTAAATGTAAAATGTATAACTCTTTGGGGGAAAAAAAAGGAAAGGAAAAAAGTTTTCAGGATCTAGCTTGGCAAAGTTTTCTTAGATGATCCATGACAGGAAAAATTCATCCATCAAACTCATCAAAATGAAAAATTTTGTTCTGTGAAAGCTTACGTCAAAAATGAACAGAGAAGCCACAGAATGGAAAGGACACACAAAGGACAAGTGTTTAGAGTATTCTCCGAACCCAAGAGTAAAGATACAAACAGCCCAATTAGAAAACAGGCAAAGGCATGAACAGACATTTCACCAAATAGGGTATATAGGGGGCAAACAGGCCCATGAAAAGGTGTTTGACATCATTAGTCATCAGGGGAATGTAGATAAAAACTGCAATGATTTATGACTGTCAGAATAGCTAAAAAAAAAAAAAGTTTTCAAATTCTGTTGTGGGTGTGGAGAAACTGGATCCCTCACACATTGCTAATGGAAATGTAAAGTGACACAGCTGTCATTTTTATAAAACTAAACATACAATTACCATATGACTCAGCAATTGCACTCTTGGGCATTTACCCAGAGAAATGATAAGTTCACAAAAATCCTGTACATAAATTGTCATAGCAGCTTTATCTGTAATGGGAAAAACTGAAAACAACCCATTCATCTGTTAAAATATCCTTCAACAGATGAATGATTAAACTGTGGAGCACATATTCCCTGGAATATTGTTTAACAACAATAGAACAATTGATTCATATGTATGCAAGAACTTGGATAAATCATGAGGAAATTATGCTGAGTGAAAAAAGTCAGTTCTCCAAAATTACCTACTGTATAACCACACTTATGTAACATTTTTGAAATGACAAGATTTTAGAAATGGAGGACAGATTATTGGTTGTCATGGGTTAGGGATGAGGTTGTGGGTGATGTGACATAGCAGGGAGGTGAACGTAGTTATAAAAGGGCAACATGAGGTGTCCTTGTGGTGTTGGAACTGCTCAATATCTTGAATGTGGTAATGGACCCACAAACCTTCACATGTGATAACATTGTATAGAACAAAATACACACAGACACATGAGTACAAATAAAACTAAGGAAATAGGAACATTTGAATAAGAACATTGAAGTGTACTAATGCCAATATCCTAGATATGATTTTGTACTATAGTTTTACAAACTGTTACCTTTGAGGGAAACTGAGTAAGTGTACATAGGATCTCTCTTTAAAAAATAAAAATAAAAAGAGTGTATAGTGAGAAAATTACTGAAAAGAGCCATGGTCTGAGGCTATTGGTAGCAGTATAAACTCCAAATTCCATAAAGTGTTTTGAACTTTATGATATGGCCCAACTTGTAATTTTGGACTGTCTTCCATGATATATCTAGGCAATCTCAGCATTGCAGCCACTTTGAACTCCTTGTTATTTCCCAAAATGATTAGAGCATTCCAGCATAATAAGAGAGAGTGTATGGCTCAGGTCATTGGTCCCCTAATCTGGCTTCGTTGTCAGAGTACCTCACTTGTCTCACCCACTACAGTGTAAGGATCATGGTATCTGCTTGGGCCATGAGTCACCCATGAACTTGAAGTTGTCACTCTTAATTCTAGTAGCTTATGAAGTATTTTTCCAAAAATGAATGTTCTCTCCTATTTTTGTGACAGTGATTAAGATCAAAATATCACATTTAGTCTTCTTTTATTCGAGGTTCCTCTGCCTGGCATTTCCTATCCCTAGCTTTGCCCTTCCCTCTTCTCCCTATCTTAAAGCTATTTCATTAGTACAGGCTTCTGTCTTTGAAATCTCAAAGCCCTTTTGTCAGTAGTTTATACTCTCTGTGTTATATTTTGGTTATTCATATACCAGTTTTAAGTTTCCACTAGATTCGAATAACTTGGGTCAGAGTCCATTATCCTGTAGTCCCTCACTCTGCTGTGTGGAGACGGACACCAATAATATGCATTCTACCTCTTTCATAGGAGCACTGGATATAAGGAAAGTTGAAAACCCATACCTGCAGGAGTCTCCAAGGATTCCACAAAGGCCCGCTGTGACAGGAAAGATCAACATGTGTGATCTGCCACAGAAAGAGGGCACCTGTACTAGTTAAGTAAGAGCTTTGGACTCTTTATATTTGTTATTCCAACCCTAGAGGGTCCCGAATTAGAATTTTTTATTTATATTCATTTTTTATTGAAATGTATTTGACATATAATATTGTGCAAATTTAAGGTGTATAACATATTAATTTGATACATTTTATATCGTAATATGACTGCCATAGTAGCAATAATTAGCATGTCTATCATGTTATATAATTATCAATTCTTTTTAGTGATTGGAATAATTAACTTCTAGTATCTTAGCAAGTTTGATGATTATAATACAATATTGTTGCCTATATTTACTATACAATGAATTAAATCTCTGAACTTATTTACTACTTACTACTCATTCCAAGTTTGTACCCTTAAACACCGTCTGTCCTATGAGAATCCCCAAATTGTATGTAGCAAGTGACAGAGATAGGGAGGAATAGTGAGAAAGAGGAAATCTGCTATCTTCTCTTTTCCCACTGCAGAAGCTTGAAGTGGGGGAGTGTGTTAAGTTGAATGGCATTTGAAGTTTTATGATTATTAGGCTAGATTAGACTCTGAAATATCTATAAGTGATGTGAAAAGCTATGGTACGTGTCTAAGCTTTTGCCGAGGAGCAGAAATAACCAAACCAGAAGGGGCAGTGAGAGAGAGAATTAAATTGCTCCCTGCTTGCATCTTATCATTTCCTGTTTGTCTGATATACCAGTCCTGACTGTGGATCTGTGAGCCCCACCCTGCTTGCCAGTGCCACACTCAGCAGTCAGGAAGCAGACAGCAGGTAAAGGCTGCTGCTTTTTCCTTCTCCACATTAGGGGCAGGCATTCAATTTCTTGGTTTACCACCAGGAAATAGGTCTGGGTCAAGTATCTCAGGGAACTCAGAATCAAAGAGAACAAAGAGCTCTGGCACCTGCAGAAAGTAAATGGAGAAAGGGAGCCCAGTTAAGTGAAGCCAGTGTCAGAGAAACTTTGATCCCTGAAATTTCTTCTTGCTGACACTGGTGCCTCTGTCTTTCCTGGCATCCAGGTCACATTTGTGAATCCTTTCCACCTGTCTCTGGATCCCCCAGGTAGCTAGTATCTGGCATCTGGGAGGTAGTATAGTGCAGCAAAAAGAACCCTCTGCTCATTCATACTGTACTCATTGCACTGCAGACTGGCGCAGCCTTTCTGAAGGGCAACTTAGTCAGATCTAGCAAAAGCCTGTCAATGTTTATACCTGTGTAAGAATTAGGATTAGGTTAACTTCAAATAATTCCAAGATCCAAAATAACTATGATTTAAACCACCTGGAATTTTATTTATCTCTCATGTAAATGAGAGTATGTGTGTGGTTGAGAACTGAAACTTGCCTGAATTCCAAGAAGAATTCAGGTTCCTCCCAGCTCAATCATGACCCAAGAGAACCCATGTCTAGGCAGAAGGAGGGATTGTAGTCATTGAAGGATGCGTCCAAAGAAGGAAAAGGGCCAAGGTCCCAGAACACATGTGTCTAAGGAAGGGTCCTAGAAGCTGTCACATAGCAGTTTTGTTCACACCTCATTGAGAAGACCTCAATCACAGGGGCCATGCCCACATGCAAGGGTCACTGGAAAAGACAGTCAGTTCCAGATGATTAAGTATCTGGCTAAAATTTTGGAAGAAAAGTAAAAGAATATTAGAGAACAATTAACACTTTTTTATGCCTTGCTTATTTCACTTAATATTATATCTTGGAGATGATTCAATATCAGTATTTAAAGAAGTTCTTCATTTTTTATGTATTTTATTTTTTAAAGCTGAATAGTTCTTCATTTTTTGAAAGCAGCATGATGTATTTAGCCAATCCTTTGTTGGTGAATAGTTAAGGTAGATGTCAAACTTATATTGTTACAAATATTGACACAATGGGAAACCTTGTACATAAGTAATTTTACATATATGTGAATATAGCTCTAGGATAAATTCCCAGATGTGAGCTTGCTAGGAATTTGTAACTTTGGGTAGATTATTGCCAAATTGTCTTTATTAGATTTGTAACAGTGAAAGTCCCATTATCAAAAATAGTGGCGTATATCAAACATTTTGATTGTTGCCTATAGGATGGTTAATATGCGATCAAAAAATAAACAGTGCTACAGTTAAAAAGTTTTTTGCATATATCTTTGCATTTTTGTCTGCTCATCTTTAAAGATTAAGATCCCAGAGAAAATTTTTCAGATAAAAAAGTATGCAATTTTTTAAACTCTAAAAACATTTTTAAAAAAATTTAAAAATTAATTTCAAGTATATATAGTACATTGGTTCAACATTTGTGTAGTTTATAAAATGATCCCCCAATTGCTCCTTCTCTCTTCTGATTTTCCACCTAAGCCAAAATTTTAAACTCTTGATTCTTGCTGCCAAACTCTTCAAGAAAGATGTGCAAATTTTCCCATTCCCATTCACAATGCAGAGAGGAAGATAGTTTTCGGAATCAAATATGCCAGAGTTTGCATTGGATTATTTTAGATTCTCTGAAGAGTATTGAATTATTATTATTATTTTTATTGGTTAGCTTGGCTCAAGAAAGACAGTAAATAGTCTTTCCCTTATGATGAGTGACTGCTGAGGTTTCAGTCCGGTTCTTTCACTGTTAGCTGGGCTGCTTGGAGTCAGCCTTACATATGTGTAGTGCACGGTCAGTTAAACATTTGGGCGAGTTTATAACCATGGAAGTTGGAGGCCCCCTCCCGCAACTCTTCCCTTTCCTGGATATCTCTTCTCAATTTCCAGCTCCTGTGGTTGGCTGAACTCTGGCCTTAGGTACTTTCAACCAATTAAACTGCACAGGCTGTCCTCAGGCTGGTGTCATCAAAACCAAGAAAGTCACAGAGTAATTCTTTCTCAAGTATGAGAACCCAATGACCTTCAGAATTTATTTTTTGGGGGGTCTCACCTCAATGCCTTCAGGTACGTTTTTTTGCGGGGAGTCGAGAGTTAATACTTGCAAGAGGGACTTCTCTGAACTTCACAGTTTGATATCTATGATTTTTATAGATCCCTTGTGCATGAACAGTGCCAGAAAATCACATTTTGAGTCCACCAAGGGTAAAGGCCTGGGAATTGATTGCCCAATAGTGACCAAAAACAAAATCAAAAATCAAAAAACAAACAAACAAACAAAACAAAAATAAAAACCAGCCAGTGGGATGGTGAGTGAGTAGTAGGGGAACTCAAAAGTTTCTGGGGATATATTTATTGTGCTGAGGCAGATTGGGAATATTGATGTCTTTCCTAATCTCACCAAAAACAAAAACAAGAACAAACAAACAAACAAACAAAAAACCCAACCTACAGGCCACAGTTATGTCCTTTGTAAAATACTTTTCAGAAAAGGACCTTAACATGTGATTTCCATCCACCCAGTAATGACTTTGGGCAAGTGATTTGATATCTTAAAGCTCCAGTTTTCCCATCTGTAAGATATAAGCCCTGCCTACCTCATAGGATTGTAAAAGTGCTTAAGAGACAATAAAACTGTTCAGACATGCAGAAATCATACCATGCTGCCTCTGACCTGAGCCAGATCAGAGGTTCCCAGACTACGCCTGAGGGCTATCAACTTGGAGCCTACTTTTGAATATTTAGATAGATGTTTCCAAAAAAGCTTTCTGTTTGGAAACCAATGGGGGATTCCAAGTCATCTGGAAACAACAGAAAGAGGTGACAGTATATAGGTAATATAAAGTAGATAGAATAGCATAAATTATTTTACTTTAAAAGTGTTTTCTCCCTGTAACACACTAGTTATTAAGATATTTTGGAGGGAATTACTTGAGATAACTGGTAATTTGGGAACATATAAAGTCACCTACTTGGCTACTTCTAGTCACCATATTCCATTCTCCATCATAACTATAAGTCAAGGAGAGCTTCCTTCAGTTCAACTATTAGAATCCCAGGATTGTAGTCTTAGAGATATGGAAAGTTGTATAGTTTAACCCCCATTCTGTATTTCACATGCATGAAAATACAAGCTGAATGAATTGAAGCAGATAGTTCAAGGCCACAAGTCCAGGTCTCAAGGAGCTATGAAATGAGCCTTTATTATTGGTGGTCCAGTATCTGTGCTGGAGTCAGGCTCACTTGGAATAGTGAGGACCCACCTTTTTTTCTCATTGGTCTATTGGACAAAAAGAAAAATTATTGAAAATAAAATGTAAGTTGTTTTATTGAGTCACATGAACTTAGATTCTTTTCTTTGTTCTTGGAAGAAGATCAGGGAGAAAACTATCATAGCTTTACATTAGGTGGAATGATAATGTTAGACCTTGTATGCTAAGTAGCAACTCCAAATACTCCTCTGTTTTTTCATCCAGAAATCTTAGTTGGTGGGCTGTACCTGGCTGGGTAGGCTGCTTGTATCCAAAGGACTCAAGTTACATGCCACCATGTAGAGCAGTGATTCTCAAGGCATGGTTCTTGAAAAGCCCCACTCATACCAACTTAATCAGAAACACTGGGGTTTGGGGCTAGCAATTTGTGTATTTATTTATTTATTTGCTTACTTACTTACACCTACAGCACTCAGTCTTCCTAGGTGGTCTCCTATCCAAGTACTAACCAGGCCTGACACTGCTTAGCTTCTGAGATCAGACAGGATCGGGAGTGTTCAGGGTGGCATGGCTGTAGATAGTAATCTGTGTTTTAACAGGTCCTCTTTAACAGGTGATTCTGATGCAGGCTAAAGTTTGAGAATCATTGCTTTAGAGATACTTAGAGCTAATCATTGTAGTACTGAGTCAAACTGATTTTAGAATATAGACGTTACTATGAGTAAGTCTTAGGGGATTCATGTCTGTGACTCCTTCTTCAGGTGAGTGTAGGAAATGCCTGATATAAACCCAAAGTGTCCAATCAGAATTGTAAGTAGTAGGCTGAAAAGAGGCCAAAGATAATTATTGGTTTACTAAAACTATTCATGATATACAATGAGAATGTTATTAAAAAAGAGAATGTGGAGAATGTTTGGACTTTTTGGATAATAAAAGAGTCTAGCAATAGGAGGGAAACCATGACAGAAAAGAAGGCACAACAGAACCCAGAGAGAGAGGACTTGGAGGAAGTGTCTTCAGGAGAGATGTGCATGGGCTGCAAAACTGTTCCAGGCCTGCTACTCCAAGCCAACACTGACTAGAAGTTAAATGCTTTGGCTGGAGTGAATGAGAAGGTATATGAGAACTTGGAACCTCTAAAATTTTTTTAAATTACATACTCATACATTAGGTTTGTTTGCATACAATTGAAAACTCAATATAATGATGGCTTAATCAAATATAGTAACTTATTGTTCATGTAATAGAAATCTAGAGGTTAGTAGTCAAGTACTGACGTGGCAACTCAACAGTTATCAGGAATCCAGACTCCTTCTGTCTTTTTGTTCTGCTAGTCTTGTTACTAGCTTCTATTCCTAAGGTATTACTTTATGGTCCAATAGGGTGGCAGAAGCTCCAACCATAATATCTGTTCCAGCCTGTGGGAAGGAGGAGAGGCAGAAGGGCAATAGGACACATGCCTCTGTTGAGTCATTTCACTTTAAATAGCCTTCTTGCAAGCCAAATATAATATATTTCATTGGCCAGAATTTAGTTTCATTGGTCATTCCTAGTTATAAATGAGTCCTTGAAAATGTAATCTTTAAGGTGGGCACCATGCTGCCCTATATAAATTAGGTTCTCTTACTATTGGAGCAAAGGGAGGATGCACAGCAGGTGGCAATGAGCAGCCTCTGTCACAGATTCCTTATTTCATTTTTGTTTTAAATCCTAGACACTCTATCCATTCTGAGGTCTCATATTGCCAAAGTAAGGCTTTGTTTTACTTTTCTCCTTTCTGGGTCTCACTTTCCTCACCTGAAAAGAATGAGATAAGATGTTAAAAAGATCTATCTATCTATCTATCTATCTATCTATTTATCAATCATCTATCATCATCTGTCTATCTATATGTAAAGAAGTGAACAGAGAGCTGATAAAGAGGGCAAAATAAATGTTTTACCCAGCTTTAAATGCCCTGAACAGGGATATTCTTAAGAGGAGATTTCAGCCTCCACTAAACGATGAGTTTTTTTTCCCCCTCTAGCATTTAAGCCTTTCCAGGGAACATGAATTAATTCCCTTTGGTCGTTGAGAGACTTCTAAGTGCTTAGCTCTTAAATAATTTTGAAAAAATGAGTAGGCATTAAAAATAATCATCATGCCTGCCACATTACCCTAGAAAAACAGTATTTACTTTTTAGATTTCATGTAATTTGTGTTCCTTAATCTCATTATTACTGGCTTTCTCTCTTTTATTTATTTTTTTTAAAAATCATTATGCATCTACAGCCATGCCACCCTGAACAAACCCAAACGCGTCTGATCTCAGAAGCTAAGCAGGGTCGGGTCTGGTTAGTACTTGGGTGAAAGACTACCTAGGAAGACCAGGTGCTGTAGGTGTAAAACATATATGTATAAAAAATAAGGGATTATAAACTGACAAGGTCCTTGTAATCTGTGAGGTAAACCAAGGGTTGTCTCGCCTAAAAACAAACAAATAAATAAATAAAAATAAATAAATAAAAAATCATTATGCTAAAGCAGTGGCATTCTAAGGTCTAAACCAAATGCTCTGTATATTATGAACTTTTTATACTTCCATTTATTCACTCAATATCCATTTACTAAGTATCCATTACATGTTGGGCACTGCGATTTTGTTGTAAACACAAAACACAAGGTTCCTTCTCTTGTGGAGTTCACATTATAGTGTATGTGAGGGTGTTGTTATTGAGGAAGATATCTATATACAAGTAAACAAATAAATGAACAATATGGTTTCAGATAGCAATAAGTGCTATGAAGCGGGTAGAAGACCTGGTAGCATGGGATTGAGAGGGAGGGGCTATTTTAGAAGGGGAAGTCTTTTTGAGGAGCTAAGATGTAAATGTGAGACAAAGCCACTGACAAATGCATAATTTACAATGAGTACTTATTTCATGGAGAGAAGCATCTAAACTTTTAATTTCTAAATGCAAAACCATTCTCCCACTACACACATGTTGAAAATGCAATTTTTATTTAAATCAAATATCAAGAAAAAACCCTTACATCTGCTAAAGGTAATGGACTCAGGAATACTAAAGATTAGATTCTGCAATATTAGATTTATTTTGAAACCCAAACAGCTCCCAGTAAATGTGCCTTCAAGTAAAAAAAATTCAGACACCATTCTTGCTTAATCCCAATTCTAGTTATTGCTGGGAAATAGAATATCTGAATAATCTTACTTGACTCTTAGGGTACATTTGTTATCAGCAAACTGGCAAGGGAAATTCTGTTATAAAACTGAATCTATTTTAATTATCTTTAAAAAAAGCTGTTTTATATTTATGATTCAAGATCTTATAAAATGACACATGTGCAGAAAAAGAAAGTTGGCATTTGCCAGGAGCAAAGGAAATTTGATTAGATGTTCCAGATGCTAGAACATGTTTATTCCTCCAGTGTTTATAATTGGCTTCCTAAGAAATATGAGTGTTACTGATCTAGAGACATGAATTTAAAATGTATAGGGCTTCAGATTTGATCCTTGGTGTTTAAAAAATGACACATCTATGAGAATAGAATTTTGAAAATTTAGACTTGATTCTCAATATAACATAATCATGTCACTAATTAGAGCCAAATTTTTTTTGCATCTTCAAAATTTGAGGAGTTAAAATTCATAAGTATGACAAGGAATAAAAAACATGGGGGAGGAAAAAAGCCACCAATGAGATGGGTTAACTTTGAAAGATGTAATATTAATTTAGGAACCAATGAACTTTACAAAACAGAATTATGTGTGGGTAATATGAAGTAGAATCTAGACCCACACAGGAAGTCTAGCTTTGGAAAGTGAAGCATAAACAAGAGGCTCGGAGGAGGAATGGAAACTTTCAGGGGTATTGGAATTAAGTGATCTCTATGCCCCTTCTAGCCCCATATATCTGATTCTAAGAGCACCCAAAGAGTGTGTTAACAAATTTTTAAAAAGGTTTTATTGAGATATAATGTATAGAATTATAAAATTCACCCATTATAAGTATATAATTCATGATTTGTAGTAAATTCATAGAATTGTGCAACCATCATTACAATCTAACCCATTTTTCATGTTGTTTACGGGGTAGAAACCAGTTTATTTTTCTAGTAGAAATTTACATAGTGACTCATTAAAATTGTAGAGCAAGGGGTGACTTCAAAATGTAATGGTTAGCACGTCTGCTTTACACACAGAAGGTCCTGGGTTTGCACCCCAGGTGGAGCCACGAACCATATTCTGGGTATGCCAACCCCCCCACCCCCATGTGCTCTGGGGGTGCCAGGCCCCAGATGTGCCAAGCCCCAAGTGCGCCCCAGGTGCACCAGGACCTGCACGTGCCCTCAGCGAGCAAGTGGGAGGAGAACTGCCTTCAGAGATCCAGTTATTAAGGGAAGATGGCAACATCCATAGGTCAGGGGTGGAAGTAGTGGATGAGGGCAGAATTAAAGAGGGGGGAAAAAAGAAAAAAAATTGTAGAGCAAGTTTCAAGGATGCAAAGGTGACTCATTGAAAATGTATGTAATAGACATGTAATAGAGCAGGCAGCTGCTCTACAGAAACAAGTAGGGAAAAAAAGATGGTGAGTGTTTAGAAGAAGTACAGAGAAATGGTTACCAGGCATGCCCTTGAGTCAGAATGCTGGTGTTCAGATTTTGGCATCCCTACCTTCTTAATAGCTGTATGACCTCAAGCAAATTATTTAAACTTGCTGAGCCTTCAGTTTACTCATCTAGTTTACTCATTTGTAAGTTAACAGTGCCTACTTCATGGGGTTATGAAGGATAAATAAGAAAATATATGCAAAGGGCTTAGCATACTCCTGGCACATAGAAAGTACTCATTAAGTGTTAGCTGTTTTATAATTATTGCTAGATGACCATTAAATAGTTTTTCATGAGCCAGACACAAAAGACCACATATTCTATGGTTTAATTTATATGAAACTCTAGAAAAGGCAAAACGATGGTAATAGAAAGCAAATCACTGGTTGCCAGACGCCAGGGACAGCAAAGGGGCACAGGGAACTTTTGGGGTGTTGTATATTACGATGTGACGGAGTTTTGTAAACTGTCTTCAAAATTATACACTTAAACTTGGTGAATTTTATTGTATGCAAAATAAATCTGATAAAGCCCCCTTAAAATATAGCTTTTAATTTACCGGTTGGATAGTTCGGTTATTTTACATGTTAGAAGCAAGAATCAACATCCAAACTCAGTTAACAAATATTTGTTGATCGCTTACTAGGTGAACTCTTCAAGGTACTGGGGATACAGCCTTGACAAAGACAGACAACATCCCTACATTCATGGAGCTTATAGCACAAGCACGAATTATACATATATATTTGGGGAGACAAAAGGGGTCAGTGTGGGATGCTATGGAGACAAAAACGTGGCAAGGTAGTGGGAGGAGGGGGTAGAGGAGCTCTAAGGAATATATCTGTCTCTTGGTTTTTCTTTTAGTTTTCAAACATAAACAGAAGACGGTGACCCTGACCAAAGGTCTCTGGGTGACCAGTGACAGTGACCAAAGGCACTCTGGCTACAGCACACGTTGTCCACCTGCGCGGGAAGCGGACTGTCATCGGCCCAAGGACCAGGTGGACGCTTCATGGGCCTCAGGGGTAGCGCGGCTTTCTTTGATTTTGGCCTCATCTCTTGGCACTGTGCAGAGCGCACGAAGCGGAAACCTGAGGTACCCTCCCAGAGGGTAGGCAGACCCGTGAAGTTTTGGTCTAAGAGGTGACTCCGCCCATGAGGCAACGCTGCCCCGGGATGACCCCGCCCACGTGGGGGTCCCAGGCGGAGGCCGGCTGGGGAGAGCGGTTGGCTGGCTGCTCCAGGCGGAACCCGTTGGGGGGCGGGGCGAGGCCTGTGCGGGGCGGAGCTTGCGGCGAGGAGAAATGGGTGCTCCGCCGGTCTGCGGGCGCCAGGGGCGGGGACAGTGCTCGCTTGGCAGCTCTCTGGCCCCGCCCCGGACCCGGCGCGAAGGCGGGTCCGCCCCGTTCCTCCCTCACAGGCGCTGGGCTGAACCCAGAGCGAGGAAACAGGGTTGAGTTTACGCTACCTTCTTGGTCTTTGGGCGGCAGCAGGCGGAGGAGGAACATGGCGCTCGAAGGCAACGGAGCAGAGCTGGAAGCCGACGAGGTACTGGCCGGTGGCGGGTGAAGGCACTGCCTCTGGAGCCCCGGAGGGGTGAGCGAGCTCCGCGCGGACCGCCAAGGTCCCGCCCCCAGAGTCCCAGCTTGGGACTGGCAACCTTCCTCCCGGTGGAGGAAGGAGAAGGGGCCGCAGGTCGGGGCACCCGCCTTGGGAGGTCTGTTGCCGCGGGATCTCTGCGGCTCTTGGAGCGGAGGTGGTGCCGTGGTTTGGGGCGCCGGCGCCGTGGGGTCGGGAGGCTGGAGGACACCACGTCCCATCCGCGGGTGGATGGATGTGAGCGCGCGGGAGCGCAGGACTCGCAGCACTGAGCTGTTCTGAGCCTCCGCGGAGACATGTGAGCTTTATGAAGTCTGACCCCTAAGTCCAGACACTGGTCCTCAGGGGTTTGTGGAACCGTCTCTTGCGTGGGAGTCTCACCTTCTATGGAAGTTTCCTGGTGGGCGAGCCGAAAAGGCCGGATGAGAGGAGGGGTGTCAGCACGGGCTGCTTAAGGGCCGGAGGGTGCGGGGACCAGAGCAGCAACCCTGGAATTGGTGCTTTCCCCTCCGTCCACGGGGCACAGGCCTCTCCCAAGTAGGTTCCCAGTGTGTCAGTGGTATAGACGGAGAGAAGGAACGACGAGAACCGACTCCAGGAGGCTGACTGTCCCAACTGTATTTAAATAATTGGCCACTTCCTCCTGTGCCCGGCGCGCCGGGGTTTGAGCACCCTCGGGCAGGCGCACTGGACCTGTTGATTTATTGATTGTTCCTTTCAGCACTTGGTAGCTTCGGGGAGACGCGTTCTCTTGAGCTTGAACTTGAGGCCGGCGGCAGCGCAGCAGCACCCACAGCTGCTGTTGCTGCCATTTTACCTGACTTGAATTTTACAAGTCTCTGCCTGAGGAGGCTTAGTTTCAAATGATGCAATAGTGGAAGATCTGGAGGAGGCGGGATAAGATTCCTGCCCATCTCTTCAATGTCGGGAAACTCCGGACAATGAACATTAAAATGAAAACAAAACAAAACTGAACCACAGCTCCTTTATGTGACTGGAAGACAAGAGGGCCAGTCCAGCTGTCCAGGACCTTCCTTACGGCCTGTCTTTTGCAATGAGGATACCAAGACCACACAGACCAATAAACTAGAGTTTGCTCAAGTACATCTATTTATTGTTGAAACTTTTAAACTACCCATAGAGGCAAATGATGATATAGCACAGTAGTTGCTATTTTCATCTGTGACAGACTTTATCTGTAGCTTTGGGCTGTCTTTTTGGCTGTCACAGAGTCAGCTCTTTTTCATTCCCCCTTAGTTGTTTTCTGTAATCAGGGTAGTAACACTTCTTCGGTGTTTTAACCACACATTCACTCCATTCCTCAAAAGTTTTCATGGCTCTCTGTTATAAATTACATTAAGTATCTGACATGCAGGGCTCTCTACTATGTGATCTCAGTCTGATATACCAGCTTTATCCCTAGCTGCTTCTTTATGTATAACCATTTAGTTTAATCAGTATTATGTTTGCAATGAGGAAACAAGAATGGGAGTAGCTAGTAAATGTAGAGTGAAATTTTTGAATCCTTAGTGCTTGTTGAAAAAGATTTGCTACACTTAGGGCTATACAATTTTCTAGACCAGGATATTAAGAAAGAAAGGGGATCCTATTAATAACGCTTGATCAGTGGGTATAAACTGGGACTGTCCTGGGCCTATTGAGACATATGGCCACTCTAGCTTTGTCCACTGCCTGTTGGGGAGGTTAGGTTTCAGAGCAGCCAGGAGCCTGGCACACAGATACTTGGTAAATACATACTTTTTTTTTTTGAATGAATGAACGACTATAGAAAAGATATTGCTTAATTTTTCAGTTTTTGAAGTATCTTTCATTTTTAAATTTGGTAACTTCATTTTTTAAATTGATTAACTATTAGGCTCTTATTACTGTACTGGTCCTAGCAGATGAGCAATGTACAAAGAGAATTTTTTGTTTATGCCTAATCCACTTTTGTCCTTTATGGCACACTGTTTCCATTGGTATAAACTTTGCAAACATTTATTGAACATTTACTTGAATTTGATAGGTAAATGACAGAGAGAAGAAACAGTTTTGGCTCTGTAGGGCTCTCAGCCCCGGGGGGGGGGGGGGAGAATGAACATGCGTGCAGGAATTCTAGAAAAGAGCTCAAGGCAGGATAAGCAAGTGATAAGTAGTGCGTTGCAGACAGCCACTAACTTTCAATGGGCTAAGTGCTCTGTACATGAGTGAACAAGACCTTGCTCTTCAACTTTACTGTGTCTGTGAACTAAAATAGCTCATTTCTGCTAGGAAGTTTTTCAAACATGAGTCTTTGTGGTCACTATTTGATATTTTAGGGAAGTAAAAGGGTGTAGTTGGAGAAGTGGACTGGGCTCTCAACTCTGTCACTAATTTGCCCCATAGTCGTTTATTCGTTTTGTGTGCAAACACATGACCATCTTATATGCTAAGTCTGGCGCTGGCCTGAGATACAACAGTGAACTAGACAGACAAAGACCTTGTCTAAAACAGTGAACTAGACAGACAAGTGACCTTGTCCAAAACAATGAACTAGTCAGACAAGTGACCTTGATAGAGCTGATCTCTTGACCTGTCAGGGCTCTTTTAAGTTTCCTCATATGAAGAAGGAGGGGCTGGATGAGGCCTCAGTGTTCTTCCACTTTTAGAAGTCTGTGCTTTTGGAGGGGAAGGAGCTCCTTTTTGGAAGAAGGGTTAATAATATGGAAATCCCTTTTCTTTCAAAGTAACCAAGGAGATGATTGTAGTAGAAGAGCTCTCATGGTAGCTGTGAGATAGTGTTTCTTTCCTTCCTTCCTTCCTTTCTTCCTTCCTTCCTTCCTTCCTTCCTTCCTTCCTTCCTTCCTTCCTTCCTTCCTTCCTTCCTTCCATCCTTCTTTTATTCCTTCTTTCCTTCTTTCCTGTACAGGAGCTAGGAGAATAAATCTGAGAACACAGAAGTTAGGGCTTGCAACCTTAAGGGTGGAAAGGTTCTGGAGGATTACCGAAACATCTTAGATATTACAGTGGTGTGTGGCACTTCAAAGCTTGGTTGACAAATTTCTTAACATTTAAATTTATCTCATTGGATTTTCTTGGGTATTATACAAGCAACACTGACATCAAGTTCATGCAAGATATACTGACATGCAAGATCTGTACTACAAACTTATGGCAAATAGATATGATTGGAGGACCCTCAGTCACTTGATCTGGAAGTCATTTCTCTCTTGGTGACTTCTTCATATTTATGGGCTGCCATCAACTGCCTTTTGGATGTTACTTATATTTGGCCCTCCATGCTTTTGTGGGATTTGGGATTTGGAAATTAAATAAAAATAGTTTATATTTTATTGTTTAATTCTATTAAGATTATTTAATTCATCAATAATTATGTCAAGAAGTACAATATCTGAATGAATATCTGGCAGCTAGTTATGTTAAACATTATTTTCTCATATGAAATGAGTTAATTTCATTAAAATAACTTTAAAGTAGATAAAATTTTGATTGTTTTACCTTTGCTGAAAAAATAACAATTTTGAATGTCTTTAAAATATTTGGTTACATTTCGATTATGTAGAAATTGGTAATTTGCATGTATAATTTGATGTTATATTTTACATTAAAATTACATAAGTTACTCAGCAAATACAATTATAAAGTTAATGTTAATAACTTAAAAAATTTTAATTTAACTTAAATTTTTTATTTAGTCATTCAGAATCCATTATTGTGTAAAAAGTCAACTATACTTGCTCATTTTATGTATAGATGTACTTCTGTGCTTTAAAATTTCATGGGGGGTGTGATTAGAAAAAAATGTCTAAAAAGGCTTCTTAGGAGGGCAATAATGAAAAAAAGTTGAGGAACACTGGATTAGGGAAAGAAATGGGTTATGTGACAGATTTTTCCATGGCCTGCTTCTTTTAAAATTTAATTTTGTTTCAGAAATTTTTTCCTTTAGAATTTTAGATGAAGTTTAGATAAAATTGATTGCCAGTTTTCTTAAAATCAGATTCATTCTTTCGTTCCACCAGTGTTCACTGAGCACTTTCTTAGGTGCTAACAGTCTTTAGATGCTGCAAGTGCATACTAAGATGAGACGCATCATCATCCTGGAGGAACACACAGTATAGCAAAAGACACAGTTATACAAGTAACTAGTTCTATCTTTGGGTCTGGTTAGGGAGTAGGGCCATATAATTTTTTTATTCACAGTAGGGCACTATGAGAGTGAATGGGGTGCTTTCAGAAATTACGCAGGACAGCAGGTACAAACAGCAATGATTGGCCACCCTAGTTTATGGGTTGGCAAAGACTTGAAAGAAGAGATGGTGTTTGAACTGGATCTTGAAGGGTAATCAGGATTATGCTGGGTGTAGCAAGTGGGATAAGGCTTAGGCCTGGGTAGAAGTTGAAATGAGCGGGAGTGAGGGCATACCCTTGGTTCCACAGAGTATTCAGCCTGAGGAAGGATTGCTGGTGAGGGCTGAGTCTGCACTATTGCATCATTTTTAACTAGGCAAGTATGACATGGTATTTATTTTAGGAAGATAAATCCAGTGAAGTTGATGCAGCCAGATTTTGAAGGTGTCATCAGGAAGGGCAAGAAGCTGTTACAACAGTTAATGTGGGACGTGATAAGGACTGAAGTGGAGCAGAGGCTGTGGGATCTGAGAGGAGGCCAGAGTTGAGGAACTTCTCAGGGATAACTTGGCGGAGGAATTGCCTGGGTGGCTGTTTGAGAGACAGTGGGAGGGATGAGCTATTCAGTGATAATTCTGGGTTCTTGTGTGGCTGGGTGGTGGTGCAATTACTTCAGCCTAGGTTTGGGGTTGAACCCTGCCCCCTTTAGGTAGGTGTTGAGGATGGGAAGAGACTGCACACAGAATTAACTCACCCCTGTCACTCACTGTGACCTACTGAGGGAGCATGGCCATTTGTTTATGAGTGGATAAAATTGAAAAGGGTGTTTGTAATTGTTTGTGTGTATCAGTGGGAGGAAAAAATAGTATCAGCTTACCATCAGCCTCAACTGCTGCTCAGGTTAACAAACAGGCAAGTTTGAACATTTTAGAAAAAAAGTTTTCTAAAATGTTCCATCTTGAATCTCTTAAAATCCTATCTATTCTTGGAACTCTACTTCTCAGTGAAACTCACTCTAATTTTCTTCTTCCCTCCGCGCAAACCCAAGTACCCCTTTCCTTCCTTTTAAGTCCAGTAGTGCAGATATGCTTCTCTAGGCAGGTATCAGTTCATGCCTGAGTTAGCTATTTGCCTTCTTGACTTAGTTCCTTTTCCTTGGGTGCTGTTACTTATTATCCACAGTTTGAATCTGATACTCTGAATTCTGTGAGACTCATCTATCCCTTTGTTGAGAGTCCAGCAGCCCCCAGTCCCAGATGCTCTAGTGGCCATCTTGAGTAGGTCTCCAGAAGTTACTGTGTGCTCACTTCCCAGAGGCTGAGTACCTAGGGACTTGCCTGGGTGCTTGTGAGATTTCCTGGGGAGAGTGTCCTCTTCTTAAGGCTTTTGTTGGCCCCTGACTATGACAGTGCTCTTTTCTTTCACCCCTGTACTTAGTAGAAATTAGTCATGTACTCAGAGCCACTCTGGCAGGTTGGCTGAATAGTTAGATCACTATACCTCTTCAGAGAGACTCCTCAAGTGTTGAATACCTGGCAGTTCTTTATGCCATTATGTATCTTAAGCTCTTTATTTAAAGACTGTGGGTTTGTAGTAAATGCTTTTTTGTTGAGAGCTGTGGACATGTCCCCTGAGTATTGCTGTTATTGTGCTGACATATACATAGGGCCTACATAGTTTTAGATATTGTAGTGAAATTATATATATATATATATATATATATATATATATATATATATATAATATATATTTGTTGGGTCTGATTGTAACTAGTACATGAAAAGAATTATTGAGTCTAACGTAATGTGTCAAATTTTGTGCTAGATGCTGGAGAGGCAAACACAACTTCTGCCCTAAGTTATGGTTTAGTTGGGGTGGAGGCAAGTGTGTAAACAAATAGATGCAATACTCTGTGCTGAGTATCCAGGGTGCTTTGAGAGCACAGAGGAGGGCACATCACTTGGGGATGATTTCCTATATGAGGTCATTTCTTAGAAATTCTGGATTTTGCAGGATGAGTAAAGCTTAGCCATATAGAAGAGAGTTGGGCACCAGTGAACTCTTAAAGTGTGTCTCAAGGGAGAGGAGATAGTAGGCATAAGGTACAGAGGTGAGGGAGAGCTTGTGGTGCTCTGGGTGGCAGGGAACAATACTAAAGGGGTAGGAAGGGCCGTTCCAATTCTTTCAATTTCCAAACAGTGGGTATCATGGTGTATATTTAAGGGTTTAAGTTGAGAAGTGTGGAGAGATCAGCACTGTAGGTAAGTGACTCTCTCTGGCAGTGCATGGAGGCTGATTTAAGGGAGATAAGACCAGATGTGGGGAAGCATGTGGATTTCTGGTATGTTGTTTTGTTTTGTTTTTTGTTTGTCCAGTGACTGTTGACAGCACACTGAAGGCCCACTATATGCAAAGGCAGTTAATTTCTGGGATAACATGATAGGTAAGGTATGGTTTTGATCCCTCTGGAGTAGACAGTAGGAATGTGGACACAAACTCTAACGTGGAGTGTAGGGGAGAGTACAAGGAGAGTGTAAGCAGACCTAGTACTCCTAGAAGGAGAGGAAAGCTATCATAGGGCAGTCACTGAGACATAATTACGAGGGCATGCCCCTACCCAGGTCAGCTGATTTGATTTCCAGAGCAAGTCTTTATTGCCCAGCTGTGTGACTTAACCTTCGTGCGCCTTGGTTTCCCCATAGGTAACATAAAGGAATTGACATTATTGACCTGTTTCTGAAGTTCTCACCTTTGATATCTGTGATCTAGGTGACATTTGATCTGGACTTTGAGAAGTGGAATTTCAGCAGGCAGTGATGGAGCATATTGTACCTTCATTCCTTGAGGCAGAGGGAGCAGCAGAGGAAATATGCTCAGGCATAGATGAAGCATGATAGAGGCCATGGTGCTGGAACAGAGTGTGTGAGAGAGTTATATGGTTAAGGCAAGAAAACAGTGCTAATTGTGTACCTGCAAATTTCAATAGACCTAGAACCCTCAGCTAAGGAGTTTGTTTTTTCCCCTCCTTTTTGACAGTGGAAAGATACATATATCGTTCTATCTTTGTGGAATGTATGTCTCTCTCTCTCTCTCTCTCTCTCTCTCTCTCTCTCTCTCTCTCTCTCTCTCTCTCTCTCTCCCTCTCCTCAGTGACGAAGATAATGATGACCCCATTTCTTGGTTTCACTTTCTCCTTCTTCATTCTCATTTCCAAAGTACAGTTTTAAACTGATGAGTGTAAATTGCAATGCAGGGGTTAAAGAGACAGACAAGTCAGACATGTTTGTGTAATTCCATGGGTTTATGTTTCATCACATAGATTCTTACTCTCAGCTGAGTTCTGAGATACAGAACCACACTGACCCACCACTCTGGTGTGGTCAGCAGAACCGGGCAGAGTTCTGTGAGGTGCTCCTCAGTCCTTCTTTTCTCTCTCTCTGCTTAGACCAGTTTGCCCTAGAGTTCTGGGATTCCTGGTCTTTTTTTCCTACTTATGAGTCACAGTCCTTCCACCTAGAACTAAAAGAAACAAACATTAGATTTTCACATAATTTTTCAGGCTGAATCGGGTATGATCTTTTTGAGAGCTGGCAGGAAAGACGGGTGACAGAGTAGGAGAGTCCTGAAGAGAGAATGAAGGAATGAGATCCGACTCTGTGACAGCCTCTGAGAAGTACTCATATGTCATCATCTATGAAAAGTCAAGTATTTGTTGGCCAAGAACATCTACCCACTGGCACAGAGCAGTATTTAGTTTGTGAGGAGTGGCCAGCTTGGGTTCAGATTCTGGTTTCTCATTTGCTGTGTGATCTTTAGCATGTTAGTTAACTTGTCTGATGCTCCTCATTTATAAAACGGGAAAATACCTGTCTCACAAGGTTAATGATGAAGATGAGATAAGATTCTGTATTACAAGCACCTGACACATAGAAGTACTCTTAAAATTCCAATTCTCTTTTCCCTTGTGCTTTAACTTAAGGTATTGCTGCCACTGTTCTTTATTTATGGGTTCGATTAAGAATCTGAAGTGGATGTTTTAGAGTGGGCAAGTATAGTTTCACCTTATTTTGCAGTTAATTGAGAATAAAATTCTGCAAAAGAACACATCCTAGAAACAGGAACTGACTGGACCAAGATCACTTATCTTGCCTAGGAACAGAACCAGGGTTAATGCCAAGTGTTCTTCCTATATATATTCACTGCCCATTCCCCTGAGTTACAGGACAACAGACTTCACTGGAAGGCCAAATGTAGCCTGTCTGCCTCCTGCCTGTTTTGTAAATAAAGTTTTTTTGGATATAGCCATGTTTATTCATTTAGGTGTTCCCTATGGCTGTTTCTGCACTACAGTGCAGAGTTGAGTAGTTGGGACACAGAACATATGGCTCACGTGGCCTAAATATTTATAGATCCTTTATGGAAAAGTTTGCTGATACTTATATTAGGTGATTTCTAGGGCTATACATAATTTGTTCATAATGTGTTGTAAGCCTTATTAATTAGATTTTCTTATTTCTTTAATACTCACATAGGCATTAAAAACTAGGAAAACATATAAATGTATTTGACAGATCCCATAAAGTGGTACTGTACAAGTTCTGGAGTCAGATGGACATAGATTTGAATTCTTGCTCCTCAGTGTACAGCCTTGGATAAATTCATCTCTCTAAGCTCCAGTTTCTTTATCTGTAAATTGGAGGTAATAGAACTTACCTCAGTGGGTTATTGTGAGGATTATAGCCCTATGATGTATTTAGCATGTGGGGTGAAATGTTGGCTCTTAGCACTAATATTATCAAGGACGCAGGATGTGGATGGTCAACACTGTTTTCCCAACCCTATAAGGAACTGGCATTAGATAAAGGTCAGCCCATCCAGGGACCTGCAAAACTCTGGATTCATGTAGGACAGATGAAGATATCTCTCAGGCCTCCACCTGGGTCAATGCTGAAAATTTACAGTCCTTACACATTTCTCTCCCTGAGGGGAATGGGGAAATGATGCACTGCAAAAGAGAGTGGTGAACATGGGCTCAAAGGGCCATCTGTTTAAGCAGAACAGTGTTAATAGTTGTCAGCAAGGGAAGAAGCAATGGCAATAATATTTTGAAAATGGCTTTTGCCCATCAACACCTAAATAGTATGAGTGGTAACCTCTGGTTTCCCCTCATTAACATTAGTGAATATCTTAATGGTCCTTATAGATATTTCACTTTGCACCTAGATGTCAGTTGGAGACTTTGACCTGTAAAAGGTATGCTTGTTTTCGCTACTTAGTGTAAGAGGTTAAAAGGCAAAGGAGGTGACAGTGTATGTGCATTCCTGAGCCCTGGAGGGGGCTCCAGGTTTCCTGCCCCGCCCCAAAGCAATGTGCCATGTCATACTGCTCTTTCTAAAGTTCAAGTCCATTTTTACTTTGCTGCTTAAAATCTGTCCACAGCTTCTCATTGCCTTTGAGGTGCTCTGCAGACTCTTTAGCATGGCATATAAAGCCTTGCTTAGGGTCAACTTCAATTGTTTTCACACTTAGTTGTGCATAGATCATCGGGTTAAAGAGATGATTGACTTGTTAAGATGCATTTTTCTAGGTCCTCCCACAAAGTATTCTTATTCAGTAGGTCTGGGTGGTTCCCAGGAGTTTGCAGTCCTAACACGACCTTTAACATCAACCATGCTGAAGTGCTTGTATTTCCCCTTCCATACCTCATCTTCCAAAAGGTCAGTCCTTTCTCACTTACCAGCTTTTTCATGTGACGTTCCCTCATATGGCCAATTCTGTTCAGCATTTAAGACTTCCCTTAGGGTACCACTTCTCCTCCAGCCTTTCCAGATAGTCTTTCCTCCTTTCCTCCCTTCCAGGTGCTCAATAACCGCCTGGAAGGAGGAATATTCCTCTTTCGGCATAGGTGCTATGACACCCAACAGGGATGGGATGTAGGCGCCCTGGTGTTTCAGAAGGAAAGGGTAGCCCTTTGCCTCATAGAAAGCAGCGAAGGAACACCATTTAATGCTTTCTAGCAGTGTGATATTTTTATTCTCTCAACCAGAAAGGAGAATTTACCTCCATAATCTATTAGCATGATCTCAATATACTTAAGACAGAGTCTTTTGAGGTATAATTTACATGCTATATATTCACTTCTTTTAAATGTAGAATGATTTTTAGTAAATTTACAGTTGTACAGCCATCACCACAGTCAATTTAAGAACATTTTCATTGCCCCATAAAGCTTCCTTGTGCCTATTTGCTCTCAATATATTTTTTGCACTTAAATTAATTGAAAAATTAAAAATAACTATGAAAAAATAGAATTTCCCAGGTAGAATAAAAATGAGCAGCTATTATATATGATGGGGATAAAACTTAAAGTGTGAAGTATCAAAAAGGGAGATTGGGGAGCAGGGTACATTTGGGTCAGTGCTTGGCTTGACTCTTCTACTGTGACATCAGGAGAGAGCCTTGAGGGCTGCATGAATTACCCCGTTCAAATGAATAATTTGTCTCGTTTGCAAAATGTGTGTTGTGTGTATGGATGATGGTTTTCCCTGTTTTTCTGGTTCATTCCCCAAGGCATATGCTATTTATCCAACTAAGCTAAGCTATGTTTTACTTTCTGCTAGAAAGATGACAAGCAGTTGCTTTTCTAAGCCATTAACAGTTGAATAGAAGGGACTGTCACCATAGCTAAAGTCTCAAGTAGGACAAAGAGTCCAACAGAATCAGTCTCTTTTCAGGAACCCCTGGACTTTAGATTTGTTGTATCTGTTCCTGGGAAGGCATGTGGGAGAGAGAAAAGAACATGGGTAGGCTTTCAGGTTAGCAGACATTGGTTGGATTCTGCCACTTGCTGGCAGTGTGACCATGGGCGAGTTATTTAATCTCTCTTTGAGCTTCAGTCTCTCATTGGTCAAATTGGGATTCTAATGTCCACCTCATAGAGTCACTGTGTGAGTCCCTGGCCCCTTTCCTGGTGCCTGCCATATTGTAAATGCTTAGATGTAGCCATTACTTTGAGTAGCATCTATGTATATATTTTGCTTTTTATCAGTACATTCAGATGGCTAGAATTTTACAGGGCAGAAAAGAATCACTGTAAGATTATATCAAATAGTGCAACTAGCTATATCGAACATCTTAATGTTAAATATTCATTTGCTGACATTAATTTTAAGAACTCATTTGGGAGGGAAGGTTTTGTTTTTGTTTTTATTTTAAAATACAAACAGTGGTAGATGTCCTGTTGGAGTAGTAGATGTCCCCTAACCATGGGCAGTGTACTTGGAGCCACAGCTTTCTCATTTGCAGTGGGCTAAGTGAAATAGCACATGCAGTCTAGCTGGGGCAGACAGGGAACATTCACAAAACGAGATGATTATAATTTATTCATACACTTAATGCTTTTAGAAGCCTTAAGTGTTCACATTTCTAACAATTTGTTTATTTAGTAATAATAATTATTTAGTAATGTGCATATGTGGTATTCCTCTCAACTTTTCAAATAGAAAAACAGATTCATGGAATTTTTTTTCCATCAGACATGTAGCAAATCTACTTTGATTTCATAAATAGTAGAGATGACTTTACTAGGCTCCACAAGTCTAATTGTATCACTAATTATATTTGAAATTTGAAAAGTAAAGCTATTAGCTTCGAATCACTGTTTTCTTCTCAAGACTTACCTGCTTTTACCTCCCTTTGTAGTTTATGGAGGAGGAGGAAGTTAAATATTAACTTAAATAAAAGTTCCCCCTTTTGATGTACACAAATCCTGTCCAAGTCAGAACCTGGGGAAGCAGGTTTCACTTGGCAGTAGATTAGGCTCATCTGAGGGACATGCTTAAATGATCTCCTATTTCTTTGTTAAAGTCTGTAAAGCATTCCATTTCAAATATGGCAATTTAGAGACAATTGTCCTTTCCGTAATTATTTCAGAAGCAAACACAAGGCTTTGGAGGAACAATTTGAAACAGGATTGCTCAACCAAAAAAGCCCACCCTGTACCTCATCCTTCATTTTCTCTTTCTGTTCCCCTCAATTTACCTTTCTTTTGCTGCACACCTCTGTCATCAGCCTGTCCTGCTGATCTACCTGCAGAACTTGGCTCCTTACTGCATATCAGCTCCTCCTGTTCATCTCCACTACCAGCTCCACAGTCTACACCACTGCCTCCTTATGCCAACACCTCTGGGAGAGCTTCCAGACTGGCCTCTCAGCTCCTCTCTGCCGTCTGCAGTCCACTCTCTACTCTGCAGCCCAAGTGCTTCTGTACAAACATTCATACGTGCTACTCCCCTGCTTAAAACTTCAGTGGCCTTCTGTAATATTTAGAACAAAACCCACATTTCTTCCTGTGGTCTCTGTGGTCTGGCTTTTGCCTTCCTCCTCCAGCTCACGTCCTGCCCATCTCCCCTTTGTCCCTCTGCTATAGCCACCCTGTCTGCCAGCAGGTGTGTCTTGAACATGCCCAGTTCTTTCCCACCATAGAGCTCTTGCATGGGTGTTCCTCCAGCCAGGCAGACTTCACCCGCCCTTCACATGACTAGCTCCTCAGCTTTCCTTCCTCATTTTAAAGATCAGGTTCCAGGTGTGGCTTTCCTCAGGTTTCATCTTCAAAGCAGCCTCTCTCTTTTTTCTATTAGGTATCCTGCTTAGTTCTTCTTAGATGGTGGTCATAATCTATATTATCTCGTTTTTTTTTATTCTCTTCTCTGTCATCTGTCTCACTCTATCAGGTTTAATGCAGAAAGTTGAAACTGCTGTAGGTAGAGTTTAAGTCACCAGAGTTAAAGAGGGGAATTAGGTGTTTACAAAATGCCTGGAAGGGCCAAGGGAGCTGTTCTAGGCTGGGCCACCAGGACTGACCCTCAGTCCCATCCAGAACTGACGCATTAGGGGAGATACTCCTTTTCTGTGGCTGATGATTCTAGAGCTTTTAGAGTTCACAGTACTTTGCAATAGCTGTGATTCAGGGATCAGGAAGCTGGAATTAAGAAGCTTCTGCTGTTAACTGTCTTTTATATGTGGATACTGGAGCACTGTTGTTGAAACCCCAGTTTCCTCAGCCTTGCTTGACAGCAGAAAAAGGCCTGAGAGGGGCAGAAAGATGTTCTCAGCCTTTTGGATCTTGCACAGGTGCATTCTTAAGGGGTTAACTAATTCTCACCCCAAGTCAACTCACTTCCTCTATAGCCACAAATCAGGCACACAGAAACTCCTATTTTTGTGAAATGTGCTGAAGTTCTTCAAATTTCTGTTACAACTGACTAAAACTCTATGATAGTTGGCTCATGTTGTTGTCTAGCTGTTTCTCAGCTTCTTAATTTTGGTAGTTCTTTATTTTCAGAATATTCTCATTTTAATAAGTCCATTTTGTAGTGCACATTGGTGTGTCAAGTATGTAAGTCAGTGGCTGCATCCTTCAGTTTTCATTAGGGAACTCAGAAAAAATAATTGAGTCTTATTCTAAAGTTTAGGTATGCCTTAACCTTGTCTTTGGCAAACAGAATTCTCATAATAAGCAAGTCCTAGGTATGAGAATTTGCTCAGAGGGATTCATAGTGAGAAATTTAAAAGTTGCATAGGCCAAATTTGTGACAATTTGAGCATGAAAATAATTAAGGACAGTAACGTGTTATAGACCATTTTAAATTATAGGCATCCGGGAAATCCATATCGATGATAAATAACTAGATAGATAAATAGGGGAGACAGAAGGCCTTTTACTTTCAGGAGAATGCAAAAGACTGGTTGGTAAAAGTGAAAGGAGTGTTGGAATTAGAAAATCAGTTTTCAATTATTATTGTAAAGATTAAGTCAGGCAGCCATTATTAGAGGTGCTGAATCTAGGGGCAGATTTAGGTTTGGGCATGATATTTACCTGGTCTTCCACTGTCTCACCACAGATTCCTTATTATATAATAGTAACTATGCAAATGGAGAAATCAGACACCTTGACCAGGTGATCAAAATTAATATCACCAGTGGGGGCAGATGAACGTCTGTGCCTCCAGGTATAAATGACCCGACAAGGACATAGTGTCCCTTGTCTAGTAGTCCAACCTGAATCTAATCATGGGGAAACATCAGAGAAACTTTAAATATGGGAAGTTCTATTTTTTTTTTTTTTTAAAGATGAGGGCTGTACTCTCCAAAAATGCCAGTGTCATAAAAGGCAAAGAATGGCTGTGGAAATGTTCCAGATTAAGGGAGGTGAAGGAGATGTGGCAGCCAGATGCGACAGTTGGCCTGAGACCAGCTCCTGTACTGTAGGGGGAAAAATGGTGTAAGGAAAAATTTGGGGTTAATTGACAAAACTGGAATATGGACAGTAGTTTAAAGTAAAATCTTCTGAAGTGGATAACTGTACTGTGGTTATGTAATAAGAGAATGTTCTTAT
The DNA here is from genome assembly GCA_004027375.1 of Macroglossus sobrinus. Classification (NCBI taxonomy): domain Eukaryota; kingdom Metazoa; phylum Chordata; class Mammalia; order Chiroptera; family Pteropodidae; genus Macroglossus; species Macroglossus sobrinus. Next base: position 1,201,682 of record PVKZ01000089.1, on the reverse strand, counting down.
TTTTAGGAAGTACACACTGAGGTACTTAGAGATAAAGAGCCACAACACATTTAATTTATTCTCCAGTGGTTCAGAAAAAAAAATCTAGCTAGCTAGCTAGAGAAGGGAAAAGGAGATAGGAAGGGATAGATAGGAAGCGGATTTTAAAGCAAATGGGCCAAAATGTTAACAGTAGATGAATCTGAATAAATGGTACACAGGTGTTTTTTGTACTGCTCTTATTCTGGCACCTTCTTTGTACGCTTGAAATTTTTTCTAAATAAAAAGTTTTTAGAAGTTTGTGTGTTTTTTTTAAGTTCTGCTGCTAGAGACTGAAAATGCTATTCATAAAACAAATTCAGTTGAAATGTCACCTTCCTTACTGTGCTTGAGTATTTCTTTAGGTATGTTGGATCTGCTTATCTCAAAGTATTGTTATTATTATTATATGTTTATATATAACATATTATTATATTTTAAGCTTCTTTATATTTTCTAATTTTTCATTATTTTTTACGTCAAACAAATAATACATAAAAGCATTATTGTGTTAAAAGACTTAAATCCTTCAGAAGCCAAAATATTATCTTTCCTTTTACCATTTCCTCTTTCCCCTCCTCAGAAAAAGTCAGTATTAAGAGTTCTAATAAATATAAATGGGATTTTATACAACTTTCCCAGAACTATATTTTTTATTTAACATATCTTAGAGATATTTCCACTCTTTGCTTTATTCTTTATATAATAGCTAAAGAGAATTGGGTAACAGTTGTTGTACAGTAATTTATTTAATTACTTTCCTATTGAAGATTATTTGTGTAGCTTTAAATTTTTTCCCAATCCAATACATATTAAAATAGATGGACCCTCATGCTTGCGTATGAATATTTTAATAGTATAGGGTCCTAGAAGTAGTATTACTATGTCAATATATATATGCATATAATTTTTTTCTAAATTCTGCCAGACTGACTTCTAAATAGACTGTAGCAACTATATATATATATATATATATATATATATATATATATATATATATATATATACACACACACACACATATATTTTCCAGCATCTCTGCAACTATGGATATTATCAGTCTTGTAAATTTTTGCCAATCCCATGGACAAAGAGTAATACCATTTTTTAAGTGCACATTTCCAAGTTTATTGACTGTTGTATGTCTTCTTCAGTGCTGTCTCTTTATAGCCTTTATGTTGTTCTTTTTGGTTGTTTGTCTCTTTCTTATTGACCTTTTAAGAGTTCTTTGTATATTATTGATAATTTTTTACTTGTTGAAGATACATTAGTGCATTCCTGGACCTACTAATTTGTTGAGTACGTATTTTTGGTGCAGGTGCTATGTGGAGGCACTATCTTTGGTGCTTGTGGATATGCTTCATGGAACCTGTGGTCTGGAGGGAAGACAAACACGAAATAAATAACTACACATCTAATTTTGTGTGGTTATTTATTTAATTACAATCTATCTAATTATGATTGAGATACATGGTATGAAGAAAAGTTAGAGTATCTCTATAGCTCTGGCTCAGTTTGATGAAGTTCATTTTGTCAGATAGCTTAGTTTGTTGAATTTCAAAATTTGTTTCACAAAATCAGTTTTAAATATTTTATTGAAATGATTATAAATCATTTACAGATTCTGAAGTTGGACTCCGTTGGTTCAAATACTGATCCTGCACTTAGATGTTTTGTGACCTTGGGCAAGTTACTTAACCTCTATGTGTCCCAATTTCATCATTTATAAACTGGGCATAATACTAAGCCACTTCAGAGGGTTGTTATCAAGAGCAAATGAGTTAATATGTGTAAAGTATGTAAAACAGTGCCTGGCACATAAGAGTGCTGTAGAAGTGTTAGCCATTATTATGATATTATCAGCATCCACATTTTTAATACTTCATATGGAATTTTTTAATATTTATTTTTCCCAATTCTTTTAAAAACCAACTTTATCAAGCTTTAATTTAAGTGCAATAAAATACATCTATGTTTAGCGAACAGATTGTTTCATAAATGTATACCCTATTAAATCACCACTATAATCAAGATATTGAACATTTACATCAGTTCCTCAAATTCTCTGATATTCCTCTGCTGTTACTTCAGATTCTTTTTAATGCATTTGTTTTACCAGAATTTTAGTATTTGTCTTTTAGAATGTTTTTAATTTTTTATTCATTAAAAATTTTTTAAATGTATAATGGCTATTAATTTGAAATACTAATTATATGATTTATTATAGTAATCCCTTCTGTCAGCCTTTTTTTCCTGCTAGTTTTAAATAAGTTTTCATATTTAATTTGCATATTGTTAGAAACAGAACATCAGCCTTTCACCTATGATGGGATTGATTCAATTACTTTGTCTTACAGTGTAAGGTTTATTCCTCTACATAATACACATATATAGGTAGGCATTTACTTCTTGCTGAAAATTTTTTACTATTGAGGGGGCAATGTTGGTCGGAGTGGAGGAGAATTCAGTCTTGACAGAAATGAATATATCAAAGTTTTAGCCTTTTCTCTCTTAGAACAGATTACAATTCTCAGCACCTCTGCTTTGCTAGCACCTGTAATTCTCATGAGGGGAGATGCCATGAGAGGGAAAGTACTAGCTGAGTGGTCCAATATTTGGACATATAACTTTTCCCTGCATTAATAATCGTGAAAGTAATAGTTTAATGAGAACTGACATTATGAAGTGCTTACTGTAAACCAGACACCGTGGTAAACCCTACATACACCTCATTTAATAATTCTTTCACTCCCACGAGTTTGATATTGTTATCTACGTTTTATTGATGATGAATATGAATCTTAGAGAAGCTAAGTAACTTGTCCAAGGCCACACGTAGTTAATAAATGATGGAGCTGATGGTGGACTCTACCCTCATGTTCTTAACATTGTTTCTTCCCTGAATTTAAAGCTTGAAGGCCTTGTTTTAATTTTTTTCTTTTTAATAATTATTGTCTACAATTTTATAGATTATTCACATCTGTTTCTCACTCTTTCCTCAAAATATCCATTTGGGTTAGGGAAGGAAATTCAGTTTTAGCTATTTGTGCAAAGTTAGTCAAACTTTTTCTGTAAAAGGCCAGATAGTAAATGTTTTTGTCTTTGTAGGACCATATGGTCTCAGCTGCAACTACTCAACTCTGCATTTATTAACTGGAAAGCAGCCATAGACCATATATATATATATGTGTGTTGAGTGTGACAGTGTTCCAGTATAACTTTATTTACAAAAACAAGCAGCAGGCTGGATTCAGCCAATGGGTTGTAGCTGCCAATGTGTGTGGTGGTAGACGAATCCACTTGGGGACACCCTGATGTGTCAGCCAGGGGAGGCAGAACCAGGATTCTTGGTGCCAAGTGCTGTGCCCTGTCTACTACCCAAATTTCTCTAGACTGCAGCATATAGTGCTCACCAGTGCCTTTAAGGAGAGTAAAATTCTAGCAATAGTACTGATCATTAGTAGTGTTTTGTATTGGATGCTTTGGTCTATATGCTCTCATTTAATCCACGGACATCCCAATGAGGTGGGAAACTGAGGGAAAAAGAAGGAAAATAGTATGCCCATGTTCATCAAGCTAAGTGAGGGGTGAAACTGGGATATGAACCCAAGCAGACTGATTCTGGCTCTTTGAGCTTAAGTCCACTTACCTTCTCTCTCTTGCATTCTGGGCTTTCTCAGCTTGAGGTCACCTTTGTAGCTTATTCTTTGGAAACTGCCTCTTCTTAGCACTTATTTTAAGAGAGGAGATTCTGTATTCTTTTTAAAAGACATTTACTTTGGAGCAGAGCTACAAGTAAGGGAATGCTAACTCTGCTAATTTGCTGTTAATGCTGAAAAGTTTAAGGATTCAACAAGATGATGCAAGAGACTTTTTTTTTGTTGTTCGTCCTTAGGCTGCACTGGAGACTTTCAACTGTAGAACCACTTTAATGATAACAAAAGAAATTACATAGTTGTGTCAACATTATGCTGGGACTTTAAATACATTTTCTCAGTTAAACCTCTTAACAGTGAAATAAATTAAGTGATATTATTCCTATTGCACAGATGGAAAAACTGAGCTTCATCTATGGGATGTTGGATAAGTTAATAAATTAAATCTCTATGAATCTAAGTTTCTTTACTTGAACATAACAGTATGTTTTATATTGTATGGTCATTATGAAGATTAAATGAGTTAATGAACATAAGGATTTAGAGCAGTTTTTGGCACTCAGTGATGTTACCTGTTGTTATTATTATTATCAGAACATAGTAGTAATGGAAAAGGTGAAATTATCACTTTTTATGATTGTGAATTAGAAATAAGCATCTAAGAGTGCAACATGGTACCTGGGTGTTAATAAATGGAACTTATAGTTATTATTCATAGGAAGAAGCTAAAGTTCTGTTTATTTTCATTTTAAAATACCTCTACTAGTGATGGTTTCAAAATTAAACTTTCAAAAACAGTTTCTTGGTTCTGTTTGTTGCTGTTTGTTTTGTGCAAAATTATTTTCCTCAAAAATGATATACCCTAAATATTCCTCTGTTTAATGTGGATTAGGTAGGATTGGCACTGGAGGACAGAAGTGCTTGACATACTAAGAGATTGCCAAGGTTCACTTTCCAACCATAAAAATAATAAATGAGGACTATGCATAGAGATGTAAAATAATTTCATTGTAAATAATGGAGTTGAAGTTGCAGCTTAAGGCAGGGGTTAAGGGGTTAAGGCAGCTTAATGTAGGAAGGAAATATTTTCCCCTTCATAAGGTGAAGCATTTCATTTTTCTTAACACGCTAAGCTATGTGTTATAGAAACTAGAGCAAAGCTGTGTAATGTAATTGTTTTTTGTGAGAGTGACATCTGGTGGTTCCTTTTTAATTCTCATGGCTTCTCTGTGTTTGTCAAGATGTTGTTAGAAATTCCAAAGAATCATTGTGTGAACTGCTTTGCTTGGTGCTTAACACACTACCTAACAATCGAGGATCAAGTTAGTATCACTGATACTGCTCAAACAATGAAAAGCTCAGCACTGCATTTAGATGTGGTCCTTCTGAATGCTAGCCTTTTCTGAGGGATTTTATTTTGGCTCATGTAATGGACAAACATCTGCCTCATTGGGAAGGATTTCTGTTTCATTCAGAGAATTTAGGATTTTGAGTAAGGGATGGTTTCTGTGCCAACCCTCTGCTTTACTCATGAGGAGGATAGAGCTCCAATTCATTGAATGTATTGGCCAAGGTCACATTGAGTTGGCCAAGGTTAATCCTGTTCCCTATTGAGCTGAGGTCCTGGGCTGTGTGCCCACAAGTTAAGTTTATCATGCTGGGCAACCCATTGAATAAATAGGGTCTGGGCATTAAAGAATAAAAGGTGAAGGCATTTTAAGACAGTTAAATTATTAACCGTAAAGGTGGTTAATATTTTCAAATACTTATTTGCTATAAATATTCCCACATTTGGCCTCTTTTCTCTCTTCCAAAAGGGGATGCAGGATCTTTTGTGTGAAACATTTGTTGAGGAAGTACAGTGAGGGATCCCAACTTCATGAGACCACATCCCACATCTGAGAAGTATCCAATAGAATTGTATTTTTTGAGCCTGTTTTGAATGGGGCCTGTTATATGCATTATCTCACTAGCATCCTTATAGTAATCCGGGGAGAAGATTGGAATCTCCCTAAGGGCTAGACCCATCCAGGGTCAGAGGTAGACCTGACAGGCATAAATATTATTTACAGGCCTAAATACGTATTTCCCATTGTATTGTGTTGGAAATGTACTGCATTACTACTGTAATGTTTGAGTGAATCATTGAATAAAACCGAACTCACTGACACGTAATAGTTGTTTAGTAAAGCAACTTATGCTCAATTTATGTGCTTAAAATAGTCTTTCCTAGTGAAATGATCATTCTTATGTATTCTCAATTTTCACTATCAGGTTTGTGACTTTTGGTAAATATAAAGCTTTGAAAAAAATATAATTTATTGGGTAATATTAGACCATTATCCTGGATAAGAACAACTAGAGAATTGTATTAAAGATATATTTGGAGAATGTGTCAAGTTATTTTCAATCTTAAGTGATGAATGTTTAAAATAAAAATTCTAAGGCACAATTTTTTCTTCTGGCAACTGATTTTATGGTTTGTATTATTAAAAATTTAAAAACTCTATTTTTGAATAATGTTTGAAAACCTTTAGTTTTTTTACTAAGTGTGGTATCCAAAAAAATTAGATTTTACAAACCTTCTGGCAGGTTCAAAGATGAACTCTGTCACGTTCTTTTCATTCTTTCTGCTATATTAGAGAATTATGTTGATAGCCTGATCTTTTTAAACCTCAGGAAAGTCACATTTTTTTCTCTGCAAGGGCCATATATGGATCCCAGTTGCTTTTCTTCCCTTTGATTAATAAGAGCTCAGTGGGTTAGTTAAGGTTTCACAGAGAACATGCTTTGGCATTATCCCTTTGAGGGGAGGTATGAGTGGTGTTTGCACCCTGCAAACCCAGTAGTAGGGATGCTGAAGCTGAGTTTTACATTTGGCTTCAGGGAGACTCAGGGCATTGACACTCCCTCATACAGTATGAAATTTTAAGAAAATGTAGCATGATGTGTAAGGTGCAATGGATGGAGCCCTCAGAATTCAGTTGGGGAGTTTAAATGCTCCAGAAGGCTATGAGCTACTTGTTGAGCTTGACAAATAGATTGCAGAGAAATGTATGGTGGATGTGAGCAGAGTGAAAAATAATTCCTGACATGAGTGCATGACGAATATATTTTTTAAAAAACAGTTCTTTGCCCAGTCTTTCTTCTAAAAGTTACGCCACAGACACATAATAAAGGTGCATTTTAAATTAATTAATCCCGATTTAGAAAAATCGACACTTTATTGAAGTTATAGTGGAGAATGATGTCACTTGTTTACATGTTTTTCATATGATTCCTTTAACTAGCACTGTGCCCTCTCCTTTTATGTATGAGTAAATTTATATTCAATATTTGAGGAGTCCTCCTGGTGTGTCACAATAATGATGAAGTATAACAACTAATATTAGTTTGGTTTCCCATTCTGGGTGTGAAGGCCATGCATAGGAGTGTTTGCAGTCCCTAGGACCTCAGTATCTATGACTCTTAATCCCTGCCCTAGTCCCATGGAAGGCTGGGGTATTCTCTTTATGCCTCATCTCCCTGAGAATAGTCCAGATGTGCCCTAGAGCCAGGTGTAGAATCTGTGACCTGTCAGAGTTCTCAGCAGCTCTAGGGTTCTTGGAGCCCATGGAACTAAACACAACTTCATTGTCAATAGATTGGAATGTTGGGTGAGAGCTCCAGTGAGGATGGTCTGGTGCTCTGTGGTCGTTGGGAATCGCTTCTCAGTGAGGTGGAAGGTGTATCAAACTTCATTGTCCCTGCCTAAAAAAAACAGCAATTAAGTGAGAACATGGTGGCATCAGCTCACAGATCTATGAAATCATCCATATGATTGAGGGAGAAAGAGAGGAAGAGACGGGGGAGGAGGAAGAGGAGGTAAGAAGAAAGAGGAAGATGCCGTAAAGAAGTGATTTGACTTTTGGGATTTGTGGGGCCTAGTTTTAATATTTATTATGTTCCTTCTTTTTTTCTTTTTCTTTCCCCTATTCCTATTCATACTACAAAGTGAACTAAAATTCAGATGGGGAGACCTGAAAAGTTTGTAAATCTCTTTGGTCTCTTTGGAAATTAATACAACTATCTAAATTATTATTGTTAATAGCATGTTTATCATCTTTTCTTTGCCTTTCCCTCATAGAGATAGAAATAATGTAAACTTTTTATCATTATTATCTTCATTATTTAAGCTTCTTAAATTAATTAAAGATTTATTAAGAACCTGCTGTTATTTAAATGCACTTACATGCATTTTTATACTCAGAACGTGGCCAAGTTAGCAAATTAACAGGAAAATTGTTTAGAAAAGGCTTAATAGTTAATACAGTACCCCCATCCCCTTTCCTTACTTCTGTGCCCCTTTCTGTGAGCAGGGTCCTCCACCCATCTAGGGACAGCCTCCCCACCCAGCAGGGAGCAGGCCCTAGAGTGCTAGTGTTGCGTCAGGAAGGTCCTCCAGGGAATCTTTCGCCTGACAGGGTTAGCTACTTGCTAAATTGCAAAATGAAACTGCTCAAGGTAAGGAAAATCCATCTCAAGACAAGGGTGCTCAGTCAGCTAGCCAACAATTATTTGCTGAGAGTCTATAAAGTGCAAAGTATTGTGCTGGGTTATAAAGTGGATTCTAAAAGCATATGATAGCTCTTGACTCTAGCCAGGGAGTCAGGATAGGCTCTTGAAAAGTCAGGCACCATTTTGAGGCAGTGTAGGATGAGGACCAGGTGTGGCTCAGTTAAATATTTGTTATACTGTGCCCAAGGGGAGCAGCTCCTCAAGGTTTTTGGCTCTAGCGTAGGAATGGGAGAGGTAAAGCAGCTTCCTTCAAGGAAGGAACTAAACCCTGAGACTTTCCTATGAGCACATTCTGTTGGTCAGCAGCATGAGCTTTTCTGTCTTATTTTTCTTAAACTGGAAGGACTCTGACTTTTGTATGTTTCAACTGGAGTCCACATGACGTGCTTACCCAGTACTGGGAGGTTTAAGGGAAACTGGTTTATTGTACTCACTGGGGAAATGAAACCAACATTGGAGAAGCATTGGGAAGTTGATGGTGAGTATGGAAAAGCAGAGCCCAGAGATAGAAAATTCTAGTTATGCTATGTGATGAATATATATGGGCATATTTAGTGCTTAGTAGGGTGCTGTAGACTAGGAGTCTCCTGGAGATCAAAGGCCAGACATGATGGGAACTCACAGAAGAAGCGAGCTTCCTGAGGCAGCAGCGGGAAGGGATAGATTTTGAGCTGGGTGTCAGGACCTAGAGAACAGAGGAAATGGAAACCATTGGTCCCTGGGTTTATGGTACGGGAGGTATGAGCAGACAGTCTCTTTCACTTCTGGCATTTAGTCCCCCAAATGGACCCATATCAGTTTTTCCAAGGAGCTGGGAAAGTGTATTTTCAGGTACCCAGGGAGAGAGTGTGTTGTCACTATCAGTGTCGAGGTATAATTTTCAAAAAGTAGAAATACGATTCATAAGGATATAAAGTGAACATGTCAAAATTTTATTTATCCCCTCAAGGTGGAAACCAGTGAGATGGTAAACTGACTCAAAGGATATTTAAGGAACCAGGTATTTTTAGGCTTAAAAAAAGAATGCTAGATTATGATTGCTAGGCTATACATAAAACTTGCTTAATGTCCTATAGGGTAATATAACTATAACCTTTGGGGTTTTCTAACATTCCTAACTCTATGTTAACATGTAAGTTCACAGTGTCTGGATTTTAATCAGATGGTAAGTAGCAAAGTCAAACACAAGTACATTCTCTTTGAGAATGAAATAATCCTTGGGAGTTTATTCAACAATGCTGCTGTACGACGTGAGAGGATATGCTGCCCCCTCCTCTCCCGTCCCTTTTTCACTCCTGCCCAAACTGCCTCAGTCCCAAGTTTTGGATACTTTTTTTTTTTTAACATTTAAAACATACTTTGGACTTAAGGAAGTCTGAGATTGAATCGTAATTTCTTCACTTACCAGTTGCGTAAATTGGGCAGGTAATTTACCTGCGACTAGATTTACTTGCTTTGAATTGGGAGGAGCAAATGAGATAGTTTTTCTAAAGTCACTGGCACATGATAGACAATCGATACATCTTTGTACTGCTGTTTACCTTTCCTCTTTTTAAAATGAAAAAAATTTCACTTTTTGTCCGACCTTCATAGACCATGTTCCCTCCCTCCCTCCTTCTCCCTCTCCTACCTTCTCTCCCTTCTTTCCTGCTGTTCCTCCCTCCCTTTCTTCCTTTCTCATGTCTAGTTAAGTAGAATAATGTCCTAGAACTTTGATAGATTTTCTGCAGTACTAATGGAGATATTCTATTTAATTTTCATCTAAATGGAAAAAATATATTTTAACATTTTTTAATAAAAAATCTTTTCTCAGCTTTATTGAGATATAATTATCATATAACATTGTGGAAATTTAAAGTGTACAACATAATGATTTGAGATATGTATTATTGCAAAACAGTCACCATGATAGAGTTAGTTAACATTAACACATCCATCATCTCACATATTTGCAGTTTTTGTGTGTGTGTGTGTGTGTGTGTGTGAGAATTTTTAAAACCTACTCTTTTAGCCACTTTCAGATATACAATGCATTATGGTTAACACTGGTCACCATGTTGTATAGTATGTTTTATTTAGAGAACCTCTGCTTATGGAAAAATGGAGATATGTTACTTAAGTGAAGATGAGTTTTTACTTGATCTCCTTTTGTTTTTCTTTTTCTGAGGTTGGTGATGGGGCTATTTATTGTTTAAGTGTAAGTATTAGCCTGGTCTCCTTTTAAATGGAGAGCTGGCCTCCCAGGTTGTCCTTTTTTCTGAACCCCACTCACTATTTTAGTGTCTGCTGTGTGTCCTTCTCTGGGTTGAGGTTGCCGAGGGTGGGAAGAATGCACAGAAACATCCAGGAGCCTGCTCTCCACGTTTGTCCTTACTTGGTAAAGGGCAGCCTGGGTGGGGTTAACCATGATGATGCTGTAGGGACTGTGAGCTGGTGTCTAGTACCAGCAACTGATCATCACAGCTAGATGTGGGTTTCTGGAGAGAGCAGAGTCTCACCCCTTCTCCACAACCCCTCTCATGAGAGCCTGTGTGCTGGCATGTGAGACATTGAGCTGTGATTCAAAATGACAAAAGCTGATTCCAAAGGATAAGAGCCTCTTCAGACTTTTGATTTGGAGAAAATAGCCTTTTTCTAGTTAGAAATTTTTATAGAGGCCATAGGAACATATTTGTACTTTTGACTTAGGCTATTCAGGACTAGCTCATTTCTCTTCCAGGAGCTAGTTTGTGAGCTTCTGATGTTGCTCCAGGATAGTGAGGAGAAGATGGAATTGCACTTGACCCTGCCTACCTCCCTTGCAGAATACAGTGCTAATGTAGATTAATAGGTCAGGAATACCCAATTTTAAACTCAGTTCTGCCATGACTCATAATGTTGTTTCTCTTTTTAGTAGTATTTAGTAGTAGTTTTTTCTTTTCTTGCCTAAACGTGGAGTTCAGTATAGCTTAAACATTGTTCCGTATTAATGGTCACACAAGAGAAAAGTTCTGTAACCCTGTTTCCTCATTTCTGTATCATAGTTCTCAATATGATGATACGATTGTGCTCTGACATTCCACGCACAGGTCATTCATTCATTGGGCAACATTTATTTATTGAGCAACATCTCTGTGTCAAGCCCTGGTGATTTTTCTGTAAACATGATTAATATGAAGCTGACCCGATGGAGATAGATTGGAGCCAAGTAAACAAACAAGATGATTAGAGATTATGATAAGATTATGAATGAAAGAAATCAGATGATGAAAAACTATAAGTAAACTACTATTCTCAGTAATCTTAATTAGGTTCGTCAGAGACAGTCTCCTTGAGGAGGTGGCTTTCTGAGCTGAAAACAGAAAGATGAGAATGAGTCAGCCATGGGAAGAGTTGAGTGAAGAGTATTCTAGAAAAGAGAGAACAATGCAGAGAGGTCTAGGATGAGTTTGGCTTGTTTAAGGAACAGAAAGACAGACCTGTGCCTGAAGTGGACTGAGCAAGGGGGCAGGTGGGTGGAGAGGTGGGAAGGACTTCATTGAAGGCTTTGTAGATCATGGAAAGAAGTTTGGGTTTATTCTCAGTGAATTGAAAAGCTCTTAGGTCTAGAGCAGTGGAATGGTATGAGCTTATTAAAAGAAGAGTAAGAAAGGAAAAGAGTAACTATGGCTGCTGTGTGAAGAATTGAATGCAGATTGTCAAGTGTGGGTGTAGAGAGACCAGTGCAATCCTTGTGTTTGGGCTATGCAGATGGTGGTAGGGATGTGAGAGAAAGATGCTTTGATGATTTGACTACGTTATGGAGGGTCCCAAATACCTGGATGAGGAGCTTGAATTTTATTTTTGTAGCTATGAGGGAGCTTTGTTTTTCTATGAATTTGTGAGTGAATATGTGTATCTGTAAGAGTATAAATGTGAGATTGTGAGTATGTGAATCAGTGTATATGAGTGTGGGGCACATGTGGATTTGTAAGTGGATATGAGTGTGTGTGTGTATTTTGGTTTGAGTTTTTCTCCTATTGTAGCTTTTGAACAGGTCATTGGCATGAAAGAAAGGGCTGTCCAATGTGTACAGATTTATGCCAGCTTCCTCCTCTTTCCCACAATTTAAGGGGGAAAGGCTGGTGACAGAAAGACTAGCTAGGAAGGCAGTAAAGTTAGATGTGAAACAAAGGCTTAGAGGATGTTAACTTGGCTAGCCATGTAGAAAGAGAAGACTAAATTGGGTAAATACTATTTGTTTTGTTCTGAGATGAATGAGACAGAGGAGTTAAAGATAACTCCATGAAAAAAGTCACACTCTTTCAAATTACCCCAGTTTGATATGATAGTAGCCAAGTATTTTACTAGTCTTTAATTATTTTTAAAAAATTAAACCTTACTTAAATTCATCTACTTGATTTCTCTGAATGACATTTTATTAGTGAGAGTTGAGTGATTCTGCTGCATCCCACCAGAACTGTTACCCACCCCTGGATACACCCACTTACTCATTTTTTTGTTTATATGTAGAGTTCTTAATTCTTGAGAAGCTCATTGTATTTTTTGTTCCCCTTCAGGACATCTTCGAAGATGCCTTGGAAACCATCTCTATGTAAGTAGTGACATAATGAAAAGCATGTAGTAAAGAAAAATTTATCGTTCTCTTATGTAAACTGTAAATATTTCTCTTTTTTTTTTTATGAGAGTAGTGACGTCAGAGAGAAGTGGATTTTCTGTAATTCAAGAGTTAGTATGTGGTTATATTTAAGAAAGGCTCTATCTAAAATTACTATCAGATATATTTTGAGTACTATTTCTTATAACATTAATTAAAACAAATGTTAATGTAAACTATAAATAAAACAAATATTTTCCAACATATTAAATTTTGTTTACAGCTAACTCTTTTATAAGTTTCCCCTGCTATCTGAAAGTGGAGTGTTCCTATGAAAACTTTCATAAGCTTAAATGGCGTAAAGAGAAGAAGCCATTACCATTAATTTATAAGAAAGATTTTGAGCATTCTCAGATCCCCAAGGTAACATACCAAATCATACCACTTAATACAAAAATATACTAAATACTAAAGTAAAAGCAGGCATGCAGAAAACAAATTGTGATAAAGCATAGATACTCACAGATACAGTCATGGTGACTTGATGCTGAGACACTGATTTGCAGATATATGAGTTGTGGTTCCTGGGGATGGAGCTTGGTGAGGCCACTGTCCCTGTCCAGGGCACATACTGCACTGAAAAACAAACGCTTAACACTTTTCACTTTTTGCCTTTTTTGAAAATGTGAAAATCTCTTTGCCTTTTTTTTTTTCATTGGTGAAAATACGTACTAATACAGTTCTTTTGTAAAAGTGAACTGGCATAAGGTGAACTTTCCAAAGTAGGGATCCCCATACATCTTGTTTGCTTACATGGTTAACCCTGTATTATAGATTTTTGCTTTTGGTTTGAATTAATTTTATTATAAGCATTTTATATAAGCCTACGTAGTTTTTGTAATAATTGTAAATCATATTATATTACATCAGATGGAACACCATATTTGTGAATTATCCCCAAAGATTAACTTCATAGATATAGGATTGCTGGATTAAAAGAGATGAATATTTTTATTGTTCTTTATATATCTTAAATTGCCTTTCTGTGTTAGTTACTTCAGGCTACCATAAAAAAATTCCACAGATCGTGTGGCTTAAACAACAGAAATTTGTTTTTTCACAGATCTGGAGGCTAGATGAGGATGCCAGCATGGTCAGGTTTTGTTGAGAGCACTCTTCCTAGCTTGCAGATAGCTGCTTTTGAGAGGAGAGGGAGGGAGCGCATACTGGCTCTAGCTCTCTGGTATCTCCTAAAGGTCCTAATCCTGTCAAGAGGGCACATTCTCAGGACCTCATCTAAACCTAATTATCTCCCCTAAACCTAATTATCTCCCCCAAACCTCATGTCCAAGTATCATCACATTCGGGGTTTGGGGGTTAGGGCTTCAACATATGAATTTTGGGGGACACAATTCAGTTCATAGGACTTCCAACAAAAGAATTCATTTAAATCAGTTTAGATGGCTACCAATTCTATATAAGTGAAGTGATTTAAAATGTTGCATCACTATCACTGGGTATTATTTGAAATAATTTTGTTACTTGCATAATACTCTAATTGTTTTAGTTTTTTAATGATTTTCTTTATTATCATTGTTTAAGACATTGTATTTCCTTTTGTATGAATTCTAGTCTTCTTTTCCCTGTTTAACTTTTTTCTCAATATTTTTCTTATATTCTTATGAACTTTAAATATACACTTTGATCTTTTGTCATATTTGTCATAGGTACTTTTCCTTAGTTGCTGTTTTTCTATGTTACAGTTACAAATTTTATAAAAGTTTTAATGTTTATGTTGTCAAATGTTTACTTATATAATTAAAAACTTAATTGTGATTAATATTGAAAATAACCTTTTATTTTGGAACAGTTTCCGATTTTCAGAATTATTGTGGAAATAGTACAGAGAGATTCTGTATACCTCACACTGGTTTTCCCTATTATTAACTTCTTAGATTATCACGGTACATTTGTTATAATTAATAATCCAACATGGATAGGAAAATATATACCAAGCTAGCTAACACTAATTAAAAGCGTAGGAGTAGCTATATTAATTTCAGATAGAAGACCTCAAAGTAAGGAAATTTATCCGATATAAAGAAGGGCATTACATAGTGAAAGCAGGATCAGTTCTTAAAGTGTATGCATTTAACAGCAGAGTGTCAAACTACATGAGGCAAAAACTGATAGTACTGCAAGAAGGAATTGATGAATCTGTTATCATAGCTGGCAACTTTACACTTCCCAGAAATGGACAGGTTCATCAGAGAGAAAATTAGTAAGGACGTAGTTGAACTTAAAAAAAGCCCTGAACTTAACCCAACTGAAGTTAATTTAGATCCCTCTCTCGTGCAAGCCCTAACATTACTAGCTCAGTATTCCAACATCAAGTCTGTGAAGGAAAGAAAATACATGTTAGATGTCTCCTTTATTAAATAATTTCATTAAAATAATAACACTCCGTTTCTGGGCTTCTACAGGTCTGTGTTTGTACAAAACTACTCTCTACTTGGCTGTTTTAGATGTTTTCAATATTAGTATGAATGATTTTCAGAAGAATAGCATTCAGAAATGTCATCTGTGATACAGATGTTTTGGTTATGTGACTATCAGAAACCCTTCATAAACTTTTAAAATGCAGAATTCTAAAGGCCTTGTTGCTTGGCTTCTTTTATTCTACTGTCAACCATGCTATAATTTTTCTTATCCTGAAGACAATAGTTCTTTAACACGAGCTACCTTTCTAATTATCTAACATTTTCTTTTCCATTCATTGCCTCTTTCAGCCTCACTTGGGCTATATTTATCTGCTGTTAGCAGCATTTTCTTTCGTCTTCACATTTTAACTTTCTTTCCATTGGTTTACCCATTTTAGAATTTATCTTGCTCTTGAAGGTTTCTGATGTGCATTATTTCTAGTATCCCTTAAGACCGTCTCATCAATAGTTTTGTGTTTCTTTTTCAGTGTTACCAGAGTGTTCCTGGTACATGCTCCTTTCACCTTATTTGTAGCAACACTTTATATACAGTAACACTTCACCTATTAGAGAACCTCACCTATTTGAAATAGAGCCCAAAGCCAGAAAGGTAGCCAAAGTATATATTAGAGTCCATGCTCCAAAAATCTTGCTCTTTATTTGTAGTAGAGGCTTCTATCCAGAGTCTATTTACATTTAGTTCTCACCTGATTCTGATAAATTTTGCTTTGTGGCATAATTTTGCCAGAGTTCTGGGAGATATGTTGAGGGGGTGGTTTTAGACTGAGTTTATTGATAATGGTGAAAAATGACAGTGAAAGAAGAAAGAAAATATGACATATAGTCATAGAACTCAAAAGCACAGCAGTGTGATTTTCTTTTGCTTAGGAGCACACAACTAGATGTACCTTCTTGGAGAGACAACTCTTTGGTCTTGACAGGTGGTCTTGACTACAGTCCTAGCCACCATTTACTGGCTGGAGGCCTGGGACCAGTTTCTTTGAGTCTCAGTTTCTTCATTCTCTCATAGATTTATTAGGAAGATAAAATGAAAGTTTAATATGATGATGGGAATAAAGCACATAGTAGGTGCTCAATAAATATTGGTACTTTATTGCTCCCCCTATCCAGTTGCTGTCAGTCTCCAATGAGCCAATAGTGTTTTTAATGCTGTATCTGAGACATGAGGAAAAGGTTAAATTAAATTTTATCTAGTATATTCTATTTAATAAGATTTTAGAATGTCTAAAAATGTTTTAAAATAACATTTTAAAAGTTGGTAGGATACTCTTTATTCACTGTGAAAGCTCATTTGGGTGGTTTCTTTTACTTCCCCAACACGATATGATGGATTTATGTCTCCTGTATTACTGACCTTTTTTGAAATTAAAAATATTGCAGAAGTAATGTTTTTCAACGTTTTTATTTTTAAAAATGTATGCTTTCTTTAATTAGAAATACATGTTAATTATAAAAAATCTTCAATTGTTTTTCATTTTCCCTTTGTTCTAATTTCAGGGTTTGTCAATATTTTTCTCATCTTTAATTTGTGATGCCACAACATTCCCTTTGTGAGCCATTCATTAGCTGCTAAATTCAGTAGAGCTCTTTTTGTTATGCTGTTTGAACCACACATTTTAGTTTTATGTTTCTAATGCAGATAGAAATGCTTCAACCTTTCTATAACAAGATTCGGTCTTCTTACCAACCCGATGATTAATTTCTCCCTGGGAAAAATTTCTCCTGAATTTCTAATGAGAAAATGTGAGGGAGACTTTAAATTGTTTCCACAAAAGAAAACTATTTCCTACTCTCCCTTTCTGCTTAATGGATTTACCACTGCAGACATAGATTTTCCTACTTCTGGATCTTTATGCTAACAACTGTGTTATTTTAACTAAATGTTTTGGAAAGTTGCTAGGTTTGCAAACTGGTAGATCATACAAACATCTCCACTGTTTAGAACTGGAGGGACAATTAGAGACTTTTTTTTTTTAAACAGTTACTGGCACATTGAACATGTCCTTTTTAAAAATCAAAACTGTTTATGAACTTTCTGACTTACTTGGCAGAGGAAGTGACCTCTTAGGGAGAGACTGTAAATTAGACCCATCTCATGATCTCTAGAAATTTGCCAGAAGATTAGCTGTGCTGTGGTCTCTTGTTTTCTGATTTAACAATTCCATGCTAGCATGTGCTGCTGGGTGCTCTGACGATTGGGTATCCTTCTTTCCCAGTGTTTGTTCACAAGTACCATTTCTAACAATATAGTGATGTAAATAAAGTCTGTTCATAAATTAACTGTGATAAGACATGCAAAGAATAAATAAAATGTTCAGGGGTTTCAAACAGAACTATTTTCTGATTGGGAGATAGGAGCAGCTGGCATTGGTTTTGGGTTTTGAAGGATTTCAGGGTTATCTGGGGAACATGGACAAAGTGAAATTTGGGTCACCGAAGATTCCGGCCTTTATAATAGTGTAGAGAGAGTGGACTAACCACTTGGAATCATTGTGACTTGGTAGTGTTTCCAATTAATCTCTTTCTCATAAAAACCACAGTGGGCAATGCCACAAAAATCAAATGGACTGGGGGGCCTATTTGAGTACTAGTTAATCAAGATTTTCTCTTTATGGTACTTTAGAGAATCAGAGGAGACATGAAATTTATGTTCAAAGACTGTTAGAACAGATGCAGGTTTAATATGTTCTCAGCAGTGATCTCGTCTATTCCATTACACCTTATTAAAAATTTGAATTTATCCTTACATAGAAATTCATATGTGTTTAATCAGGTCCTGAGGCAGTGTGAATGCAGTGTGGCTGAATATGTTTTTGTGCATATTCAAACTTGTCCTTACCTCTAGAAGTTGAAAAAGATGATAAAATGCATTTTTAGCTAGGTGATAAGAAGCTTACAATAAAAATAAAAATGTTTTGTAGCATAGCATTTCTCATGGACGTTTTCTTCTTCACACCATCTCTTGTGAACCATAAATTGTAGATTAGAATGAGATAAAGCTTTTAAGGCCATCCTCCCACCCTATCATGTTAGATCAATTAATTACAATGCAATAGTTTTGTCTGTTTTAAGGTTATTTAGGGTGAAAAATCAGTGAATGATAGTTTGAAAACATCTAGTTAATATTTTTCTTCATGGTGGTTAAATTATAAATAGTAACTATAGACAGAGTTGGATTTATTTTAATTTTTCTCTGATTTTTTTTTTTTTGGCCCAGCTTATCAAGGCAATACAGATATTGCTCAGATCTAGAGAGGGAACCATCCCCGCCACCCTGCCCACCTGATTTTTCTTAACCAGGTTTGCACTTAATTTTTTTTATTGGCTCTAAGGCTCCATTGACATTATTATCTAATATACCACTAAGGAAAGAAAAAACATGGAGAATTTTATAGGAGACTTTGCATGAGGGGAGGGAAAAATAAAATGGTCATTCAGAACACACAATAAGGAAACATGTATTTCAATCTTGGTACTAGGTGGGTGGCAGGGGGAACCTCTCATGAGATTTTCTGCTCTGAGAATTCTTTAAATAGCCTTATTGCATTATTTTTATATTTCATAAAAATATCTTTTTAAGTTTATAATTTATTGCAGTTTAGTATATATCTAGAGTTATATAACTGTCACTACAATCTAATTTAAAACATTTTATCATTTGAAAAAGAAACTTGGTACCTCTTTACAGTCACTTTCCTTTCCTACCCCTACCCCTGGGCAACCACTAAGCTAACTTTTGTCTGTAGATTCGTCTCTATAGACATTTTATAAAAATAGAATCGT
Source organism: Macroglossus sobrinus (assembly GCA_004027375.1). Classification (NCBI taxonomy): domain Eukaryota; kingdom Metazoa; phylum Chordata; class Mammalia; order Chiroptera; family Pteropodidae; genus Macroglossus; species Macroglossus sobrinus. The sequence continues at coordinate 1,182,591 of PVKZ01000089.1, read as the reverse complement.
AGGTGTCCTTTTGTGTCTGGGTTTCAAGGTTCATTCATGCTCTACCATGTATTAGTACTTCATTCCTTTTTATGACTGAATAATAATCAGATTTATGAACATACCACATAAGTTCATGACATTCAGGTTCTTTCTAGTTTTTGGCTACTGTGAATAATACTTTTCCAAATAATTATGTACAAGTCTTTGTGAACATATGTTTGCTGTTCTCTGGCATACCTACCTAGGAGTGGAATTGATGGGTCCTATGGGATGTCTGTGTTTAACTTCTTAACACTCTAACAGTTTGAATCAGAAGTTACAAGTGTGGCCTAGACAACTTGAAGCAGGTTATTAACAGAACCAAATGCAGATTCTTACCCTAAGAACTTCACTTTGATTTTGGCCAATTAAAGTTGCTGGCAATTTTAAGATGCATTCTGATTTCAGGGATATTACATATGAAAAATCATGTATCATAGAATCAATGAAATATAGTAAATGGAAATAGAAGTTCTCCAAAAAGTTCCAAGTGAGCAGTATCCCCAGTATCTTTTTCCTGTATTGAATAGCTTTTCTGTGTATTCTCTTTGGTGCTAATATGTCTCTTTTGACAGTCTACTATTGTCTTGAAACTTACAAAATCAATCATTCTTTACATAAAGCTATTGAGAGAGTGTGTATGCACATTTTGTTCAGTTATACATATTCCATATATGCTCCTTTTCATTATAGGGGAGTGACAAGATTTCATAGCTGAAGGAAAGCTCCTTAATGACCTTTTGGTCCAATTGTCACACCTTACTAAAAAGGCCCAGCAGAGGTAGAAGACTTGGTATTTTGGGTGGCAAAATGAATGATCTGGGAATCCCTATGGGCAGGGCCTTTGCCATTGTGGTTACCCTTATTTTGGGCTTAGGAACCTCTCTGTCACTCAACCCTGGGTAGCAATGCCCAAGATGTGCCTGAAAGCCAGAGGGACCCAGCTTCCAGTGCTGAATTTCTCACCACCTCCATCAGGGACTTTCTGGACTTGGCAACTGCTCTGTGCTGCTTTATCTTGAGACTTTTTCTGATAATTGCAATGGCAAATAGGTCCCATCATCGCTTATTTGATCACCCACTTAGATGTTTTGCAAATGCCTTAATTAATATGTTCCACATTGAACTCTTGATATCTGTCTCCTTGTTCCATCTGAAACCTTTCCCTCTCCAGTCTTCTCCATCTCTGTAAAGTCTCCACCCACTTGCTCAAGCCAGATACTTGGGAGACATCTTTGATTCCTTCCCTTTCTTTTATCTTCCATCTTACCAAATAAAGATTTCTATCTCCAAAATTTATTTTCTATCTGTTCACTTTTCTTTCTCCTCTCTCTATTACATTAGCTCTAAGTACTCTCAGACTTTGCCTAGATTACTTTAAGACCCTCCTAGTGTGTTTTTGCTTCCTTTGTTCATTCTCCTTCTACCTTCCTAACTGCACCCACTCATTCTCTACACAATAGCAAAATGATCTTATTTCTAAAGAAAATGTAGTATGAAAAAATTTAAAAATATTTTTAAATATTTTTTAAACATAAAAAATATTTTAAATATTTTTAAAACAAAAAAAATTTAAATATATATTAAAAATATCAAGGGTAGTAAACTGAACTCCTGTGTACTCATCACTCATCTTCCACTGTTGTCAACTCAAGATTAATATCATTTAATCTATAATCCATCCTTAGGTTATTTGGAATCATATTCTAGACATTATAATTTATTTCTACCTCTAATTACTTCAGTATGTACTTCCTAAAAACAAAGACCTTCTCTTACATAACTACTATTCAAATATCGAGGTCAGGAAAATAACATTGATATGAACTGTTATCTCTTATATGGCATTGTTTTATCTGTATTTTAATGTGCAAATATAAAAGATAAGTCTTTTTTTAAAAACATCGCAAGACTGTAATCACACCTGAAGAAATTAACAATATTCATCAACTATCCTGTCACTGTTCAAATTTCCCCAATTGTCTCATATTTTATTAATAGCATGTTTGTTTAAATCAGGACGAGTGATTCTTCTTGAAATTAAATTAGATGAGGTCACTCCCTTGCTTAAATCTGTCCATGAGTTTTCATGTCTCTGAGGATGAAGACCTTGATCTACCTTGATCCACAAGGGTTGAGGTACTCAGACCCACATATACTGCTTCCACCTAGTTAGGGCAACTCTTACTCTCATTCACTGCACTCCAGCCACAAGCCTCATGTAGTTTCTTGATTGAGCAAGCCCTTTGTTGCCCTAGATTTGTGCATGTAGGTGTCTCTGACTAGAGTGACTTCTTCCCACTTGTGCCAGGGCTGCTTCTGGCTATCTTCAGCTCTCAGCTGTGATGTCCTCCCACCTTTTTTAATGACTACCCCTAAATAGGTTACTACTCCCTCATTTCTCTGTCTGGGTTTCCTGTTTGTTTCATATTTTGTAGTTAATTGTTACTTGTTTTTTGACCATCTGTTTCTTTTTAATTTTTTTTTTAAACCCTACAGCACCTGGTATTCCTAGGTGGACCGTTTGTTCCTTTGGGCTCTAAGTTCCATGAGGAAGGGACTGGTTTATGCTGCTCATCACAGTGTACTCTGTACCCAAGAGCCATGCTTGGCATGTAGTAGGTCTTCGATACATATTTGTTGAATTTACATACTAATCAGAAAATATAGGTGGGTACTCAAAGTAGACTGCAAGGATTTTCAGTGCATTAAGAAAAAATCCAGCCATCATTTATTGAGAACTTTCCAAATATAGGGCACAATAATAATTGCTGTAATTGTTCAAAGAAAGAATGAGTTAAAGGATCTTTTGTTTTTTTTTTGTTTATGTTTAATGATGACTATAGCTATTTGTGTTAATCAACTTGAATACATACATAATTAGGTAATATCCAATTATTTGGGCGTAGTAAACACCATTCAGGATTGTGGGTTTCTCTTCTGCCATTTCTCAACTGTGGGCTGACTCACTTTTCATCTGGTTTATGTAAATGAGCTGTCAGAATCTTAAAGGATATAGTGAGCTTCACTGCCTTTTGTTAACTTTCTACCATTTTTTTTTCTGCTTTGTTTTGTGATACTTTCATCCACCTCTTTATAAAAATAACAACCTAAATGATAATAAAATTCACCCAAAGCAAATACTGTATGGGAGCATTGTCTTTTGAAATGTATCAGACTTCTCCATTGCCAATATTTTGAAAATAAATTAATCTCTCTGGTTCTTTCTCTTTTTCCTTCTTCCCACTCTCCCCCATTTGTGTCATCATGTTGTAGAACATCACTGAGAAATCCTCAAAGGCAGAATGATATTTGGGTTAAGAGTGTTTATGTGTAGTTTAGTATCATGTATCATATACATTTATTAAATAGTCTAAAGACTTAATAGCACCAACAAATCTAAAGGATTCTAAAATTTCTTAAAACCGAAGAGGTATTTTGGGACTTATGTATGACTTTTATTATTGAGTAAAGTAATTTCTGTGTTACTTATTTTATTTTTGTTGTCCAGAGTGAAAGCATTCAAACTAGTAAGGAATATTTTTCTTATTGCTTATAAGCAGGATGTAATCACTAGAACTCAAAATGTTAAAGCTCTATATAGCCCTGATTAATTAGCATTTTTAGAGATATAGGCATAGTTTGGTCACTCCTGTAAGCTTTAAGCTGAAGTTTCTATTTATTTTTGCATGCAAGGAAGTTTTCTGCAAAAGTAGCTTGACTTTACTTTTCTGCAGTTAAAAAAAAATAGTGTGTGTGTGCACATGCACACAACTCCTCTATTATTTTAAGAGATTCTTTGCCATTTAAAAAATTTGACTACAAAATAAAAGAAATTACACCAAAATGTATTGTTTGCTTTGATTTAAATAATTTTGTGTAGTTGCTAACAAGACAATTAATTTCATAATCAACTATTAAAAGCATATGTATTTTGAAAGAATATTTTCATTATCTCAGCATAATTGTATTGTTTAGATATATAGATGGAGCTTATATTTTCTGTAGAACTTACAATAGTATAAGGATGCCTTTTCAGACAATTCAGGGTAAGTTAAATTATTTTGTAATTTTTGTACCTATGAAAAATTTTATTTAAAAGTATTTTATAAAACTGCAAAGTGTAAAGCAGATATAAAAGTAATATATATATATATATATATATATATATATATATATATATACTGATTACTTAATGTACAATTGTGTTGGGAGCACTGCTGCTATTTCTCTCAAAGTGCAAGAAATTTTCATATAGTTATTTTTATAGAGTCTTACAATGGCTATCTCCTGATATAAAACATTAAAAAAAAACATTCAAGAAAAGAAAACATTTTGTGAAATTTAACTATTATTTGAGAAATAAGAGTAATTGTTATCCTTGTCCACTTCCCCATGTTTGAGGCCCACCTCGTCAGACGAGGGATAAGGGGAGCGTGCCTACTTTGCATGGTTTAACAAATGTTTTGTCAGGTACATTCTCTACATCAGGCATTGAGTTAGTTTGGGGCTGAGGGGGAGAGACTTGACAAAGGGAATGTGGATCTGGATGGGAGTCTTCAGGAAGTTTCCCTTTTTAGCACTTCTCTAACCAACTCTTAATGTTGATATGGTCTAGGGGCTGAAGAGTGGCAGGATGCGTGTGTGGGGATATAATGTATGGCTTTGCATTGTTCTTAGTAATAATGAAAAAAATGTTGACAATTTTATTGTTTAAATATTAAAAGAAATTCTGTATTGTTTGGGTTGGAAAGTGTATTTTAAGTATGACAGTAATAGGAAAAAACATAGTTTTGACCATTTTGACAAAATCCTTGTAAACCCAGTTAAAAGAGAAGTAACTGGGAAAAAACTTGAGCATTTTTGAAAGAGGATTAATTCCAAAAAAAATCAAGAAAAAACACTTCGATGGAAAATTTGCAAAAGGATATATGAAGATAACTGAAAAGAAAAAATAGGGGTCAGTAAGGCTACTGTATCAGTTTCTGATGGCTACTTTAACAAATTACTACAAACTTGGTGGCTTAAGCAATACAAACTTATTCTCTTACAGTTCTAGAGGTCCGAAGTCTGAAATGAGTTTCACTGAATCAATACTAAGGCTTCGCCATGACCGTGCTCCCTTAGGAAATTCTAAGAGAGAATCCATTTTCTTTCCTATTTCCTGCCTCAAGGGCTGCACTCTGTTTACTCCTTGGCTCATGGCCCCTTCCTCTGACTTTAAAGCCAGTAGCATAGTATTTTCAAATTCCTCTGTTTCCATGGACCTATCACCTTTTGCCTTCTCTGTCAAATATCTCTGTGCTTCCTTGTTATAAGGATACTTATGATTGTATTTAGGGTCCACTCAGATAACCCATGACAATCTCTCCACTTCAAGATCTTTAAGTTAATTATACCCACATAGTCTCTTTTTTCATGTCAGGTAGCACCATAGGTTCCAGGGATTAGATTGGGACCTGGATATTTTTGTGGACCATTATTCAGCCCAACATAGCTAAAAATAGCATTCATGGTAGAACAACACACACACACAATTATTTTATTTGGAATTGGTTATCAGCATGGTAGGACTACAGGTTATTTATAATTTCAAAAGTCCTTTTATATCTTTATGCAATGTCAAAATTTTTATGGGATGTATTTTGCTAATGACCAGAAGAAATAAAATTACTTTCAATTTGGGAAAAAGGATTAAAAAATAGACTTTACTTTTTAGAACAATTTTAGATTCATAGAAAAGTTGAGATGACAGTGCAGAGAGTTCCCTATGCCCAGTTTCCCCTCTTATTAACATCTTCCATTAGTATAATAATTTATTACAATTAATGAAACAGTATTAATACATTATTACTAACTAAAGTTCATACTTTATTCAGATTTTCTTAGTTTTTACCTAATTGGCTATGATCGTTTCTCAGGCTTATCCTTCTTTTTGAAAATTTTGAGTACTAGTTAGATATTTTGTAGGATGCCCCTTTATTGGAATTTGTTGGGTGTTTTTCTGATAGTAAGACTGAAATTTTAGGTTTTTGGGAGAAAGAGCACAGAGATAAAGTGCCATTTCATCACATCATAGCAAGGACACACGCTATTAACATGATATATCACTGTTGATGTTGGCTGTGATCACCAGACAGGGTTTGTGTTTGTCAAGTTTCTTCATTGTATGGTTACTTTTTTTCTGCGTGTAGGGGTTATGTTCCTTCTACACGATGACAAAGAATCAGAGTATCTACATACATTTGAATATAATTTTTTTCTCTTAGATTGCATCAAGATGGTCATTTCAGAAACCCATGTCAGATTGTCATATTTCTTCCAATATTTTCAAAGGAGTTTTTTTGCTTTTATGAAATTCTGAGCATGGATTAATTAATTATAGATTGACAATCTTTTAGAAATATGTGATAAGTCATCGTTTTAGGGATGTCCGAAATTACCTATTTCTGTGGTCTACCTTTTGTAGTTTTTCAAAGGTTATGTTTAAATACAAGGTAGATCAATTATTTTCTTACATGTTACACATTATTTATAAAAATATACCTGGATTTAAAGTTTCTTTTGGTATAGGAAAAAGAGGATTAGATAAAAGATATTTATTTGATGGGAAAATTTAGGTGTGAAATACACCATACTAATAATTTTGCATTTGGCTTTGCCATTCTTTTTTTCTTTTTTGAGAGACCCTGATTTTCACAAGGCCAGGTCTCTTACATATTTCTTAAGTGTCCCATAGTTCTCCTTTGAAGTATAGTACCTGTCACATTTGCTGTCATTTGGTGAATATCTGGCTTCATGGCTGGACCAAGAGCTCCATGGGAGCAGGGACCATGGTTGTTTTCTTCACTACCGTATCCCCCGTAGTAGGCACACAAATCATGGTGACTGTCATCGCATATGCTCTTTTGAGCACTTTTAGAAAAACAGGTGATTAACAATGGGTCACATTTATCATAACATAATGCTATGTGAAAAAAGTAGGGTATAGCAATAGAATTCAAGAAAAAATGCATGTGTATATCTGTGGAAGAAGATGATGAAGTAAATATTGCAAAATATTAATAGTAGTTATCTCTGGGTTATGAGATTATGTCTAGTTTTAATTTTCTTCTTTGTTTTCCAGTTTTCTCTTAGGAGATTATTAATTTATAATCAGGAACATTACCTAAAATTTTTGTAATCAGATAAAATGGTGAGCCCCATCATAAAAAATGATTCAGTTCTAGTATGTGCAAGAGTCCTTAAGTCAAGACAAGAAAGGTGCCAAGTAGGTTACTGATCATCTCTACGCCTACTTAAAAAAAAATTTCATTAAAACAAGTTCAAATATTGTTTATCTGATATTAATTTTAAAGTGCTATTGCTGGTGACATTAGTATGACTATCTTATGTGTGTTTAATTGACTTCACTAATTTAACTTCTGGATTTAACCTGTTAGACTAAAAACTTCAGAGATCATGATTTACCCTTATTTAGATTTTCAAAAAGTCCATGGGATATAAAATCCAAGTCTAACCTGGGAGTATCAGCCTGCTCTTAACATTTTTCCTGAAACAAAAGAAGTAATTCATTGTATTCTGCAACTGGCCCTTTTTTCGTGTAGGTAAATCCCTGGATTATGTGAAAAATCATCAAAAGACCCTGTAGATTTTGTAAATCCAGGCGATTTGTATTTTTCTTGCCCGTTTCCCTAGGATAATTAAACAGTGATGGATTAGCATTAGGCTGCAGGAGAGATTGGGGAGAAAATATCTCCCGGCATTCCTTCCTGCAGAAGCATCAACTACAGCAGTGAGTGTAGCTGCCACTTTAACTGACATGTCTTAAATTCTGCCCTGGGAAGCTCTGGGATGCTGTCAGCTGCCTTGGCAACTTCTTTTCTCATGCCTGGTAATTGAGAGTCTCACTGGAGACCAAAAAATAAAACAGAAATTGAGGATTTTTGTTGACTTTAAAAATGAGGACTGTCTCTTTGTTGGCTTTTTAAAAATCTGGTAGAAGAGAGGGAAAGGCATCTTCACAGTGGGGCTAGATTCATTCCTCCAAAGTTACAGCTGGTCTAAATCTGTGAGTATGTTGTATTTATTTAGCTGTTCCTGGGGGTACGCTTGCAACGTTCTCTATAGATCTGTGAGGATTTAATTCAAGGAAAGCGATGCCAGTTTTAAAAATCGGAGTTAATTTCCTTAGAGATCTGCAGTTTTGTTAGTTGACATTTTCTTCTTTAAAGGTTTCAAGTCAAGCTTGCCAGGGCGTTTCTCCCTCCACCCCTGCCCTCCACTTTAACCCCCTAAGGGTGAGTGCTGAAATCAGAGAAAATAGCAAATCGTGCTGCTGCAGAGGCTGCGGTTTTCCTGGATGCCATGGCTGGTTTATTAGTGCTGCAAGATATGCATGGGGCTGTAGAACAATAGAGGGATGATGAAGACTCACTTCCTGTTCAGTGTGTTTGCCTTATGTCCTTTGCTGGCTTCATTATAGGGTTTTGTTTTGTCAGGGTGATTAAAACCTTCAAGAAAGATTGAGCACACTGACATGCTCTCAGAATAGCGTGGGTGGGTTGATAGTCAGACTTCACCCCTCACCTTGCTGTGTTGGCTTTACCCTATCTCTCTGTAGCAGATTACAGTAAATGGGAGTTACCAAAAAATGACCTTCACATGATCACCCTTTTCTAATTGTGTATTTGAATCAGTGCCATTTTTTTTTTTCTGGTGACGCAGACCTTTAAGTCTAAACATCTGTCCTTAGTCATTGTGTCCCACTTTCCTCCATTGGAATTCACTGGAGGCTAGAACTGTAACCTTGCTGAATTATTATTGAACCAATTTAAAAAATTTTGTAAAGATAAAGGTTAAATTTTGGTTCCCACCATAACCTCCATATGTTCTTGATTTGTTTTTGTTAAATGAAAGTCTTATTATTTTAGTGAACCTGATTCATATCATTTTGCTACTGATATCATTCCTTTATCTTAAAATCATATTAGTTAAAGTAATTTCTGAAAGTTGCTGTGTTCGGAGATGAGAAGTCAAAATACTTTTAAACACCAACTGGTAACAGTTATCTTTGGAGATGCAGAATATGTTTGACTTAAGGTGACATATGAGCTTTGTGGGTGCCAGTATTTTGGTGGATTTCCTGCAAATTTAAAAATTAAAAAAAAAACAACTTTCCACCACCCAGAGATCAATCATCTGCTGTTTTTATTTTTAGTAATTTTGTCATACTTAAATGCAGTACCTTTGAATTTAATTAGGAAGGAGTCCTAAAAATTGGACCTTCTGCCTTACCTAGACTTGCAAAAAATTTTTATTTATTCACTAATTCACTCATTTTATTCATTCATTCAACAAATGTTTACATTTTTTGCAAAGCTTTTGCTATGCTCTCAGATATGATGCTGAATGAGATATTATATCTTCCCTCATAGAGCAGATAATTTTAGCAGATAAGGGGGGCATTCCAAAACTGCATAATTATTTTATTACAAATGTGGTAATTTTTCAGCTGTAAAAGTATAGATACTTAGTAGTCAAATAGACACAGGGCATACAAATAATTACAAGTAATTCTGCCCCAGATCTGAAGTTAAAGATCCTTAGAATGCTTGAGTTGGAAAGAGATTTTAGAAATCATTTAATTAGTTAATTGATTTAATCATTAAATCATTTAACCATTTCATAAGCATGTGATAGGCACTGTATAAAGTTCTGGTTTTAGATCAGTAAATCAGCAATAGTCTCAGCTTTAGAGGAGTTGACATCCTAGTTGGGAAAGGAAGGGAAATTGGTTATGTTAGTATATTTTAGTAAGTGATTGGTTTATTAATTCAATGATTACTTACTGAGCGCTGTAATGCTGGGGGTGTTAACATGGGCCTTGTGCTGGGCACTGTGCTGGGCACCAGGGATGAGGTAGAGAATAAGGCAGAGATGCCCTGCCCTCTAGATGTCCCTAAGGGCTGTGGTAGAGACATGACAGGGTGTTGAGAGATATACAGTAAGGGGATAAGGTTTTCACTATCATTTACTGAACATCTGTTGTGTGTCAGCTACTATTTGGTACTCTATACATGAATCTTCCCTTCATTGCTGTAAACTAGTTACTATTTCTCTAATAAGCAAGTAAACCAAGGTACAGAGAGGTTAAGTAATTTGCTTAAGATCACACAGGAAGTGAGTAGGGGAATTAGAATTCGAACCCAGATGTGACTTGATTTCAAATCTCTGCCCTTTCACAGTGGTCCCCAAACCAGGCTGCTCATCAGAGTTACCTGAGCTCCAAAAGGGAAACTGGTGACTCTGGGCAGCTAGGTGTAGGAACCATCCTTATACGATTTCCTCCATTTATAGATGGGAGGAGAGGAAGGATAGAGATTATACAGTAGTTAAAATAGAGCCAGGAACTAGGTTTTCTGATTTGCTAGCCACCGTTCATGCCATTACAATATCTTAGAAGATATCAAGATGCCAAAAGCAGAATAGAAAGCAAACAACAGACCAAAATTAACTAACCGAATAACCAAATCAAACCAAACCAAACCAAAATAATAACATGATCACCCTGAATCTTTATTGGTGTTCGGCTGGTTTTGTCTCTTAAGAAAAACCCCTGGTGGACCTAACCCATCAGCCCTGACAGCCCTGAATCGGAGGTCTCCCTTTGCTGCCTTAAGAATGAAAAAAATTTTTTTAAAGCAAATATCTTGGCTTATTAATATTCACTCAGGCACTAATAGTTTATTAGGGGATACACACAAGGAACTCTGTCTTTGGGATGTAGTGGGATATATGTGTGGAGCAGGTCAGGGTTCTGTGGAAGCAAAGATGAGAGGTGACCAACCTAACCTTGGTTGATGGGCAGGAGTCCTGGAAAATGCTGACCTTTTCGGGCTTTTTGGAGATGTCTGAAGTTAGGCAGGTATTGCTAGATACCTGGGCAATTGGGTCTAGCAGGAGAGTTTATTAGTAAGTGCAGAGGCCCTAAGATACGAGATGTTATTGGAAGAGAGTAAAAACTTTCTCCTATACTATTTTAGGTTTATTTCCTGGGGCTTTACAAATTAAATGAACAAAAAACAGGTAAGCAAGAGAAAAGAATACACACAAAGTTCAAAGGAGTTCACAAAGAAATGTGCCTCAAGGAGGTGGTTAGAATTTGGGACTTATATACCATCTTAACAAAGTATGATAAAGCTTGTTGAAAAGGCTAGACACAAGAAAAGGGATTTTGGGCTTCTGGATTGGGGTAGGTTACATGAAGGTGACTAGGAAATATATGGTAAATAAGAATTAGTTAGTAAGATGTGTTATGCAAGTAAGAATCCTTTTCTGGTGATAAGAGTTATCTCTGGGGTAGTTTTCTTCCTAGTGTGGCAGAAGGCTACACCTTTAGAAGAGAAAATTTATGCCCTGCTGTTAGATAGAAATGAGGAGGGCAGAGAGCTAATTGCCTTAGGCTCCAAACAATCTTTCTGTCAAAATGGCATATTTTTGGGTGACCTACTCTGATCCCCTTCACTATGGTCTCTTCGGGGTTTGCCAAGCTTGGGAAGAGGAAGAGAGATGCTAAGGTGCCTTGCCAAGGAGCTGTGGCAAAAGCAGTGATAAACCACTGAAGTGTTTTCATCATGAAGATTACATGGATTTATATTTAGACTGGACTTCATGGCCACAATGTGAGGACTAGGAAAGGGGAAATGTGCTGCGATCCTATAATATGACACCTTGCTCCTGGTTCTAAGACTCTAGCCAGAGTTATTAATAATTTAGGGCTTAAATAGGTTTTTATGGCCTAGGTTGAGAATTTAACATGTGTGTGCATTTCTGTATGCATGTATATATGTACACAAGACATATGCATATAGTTACAGATATATTTTAATTATTATCTTTATAGAAAATATGTTTTAATTTTCAACTCAGTTACTTATATACAAAATTATAGGAAATAACCCACTAACAACTTATATAGTTTCTAATCTCCCATTTTTTGCATCAGCTCTCTAAATTAATTAGCAAAAGGTTCTGAGTCCTTTCACGAGATAGGACATTCTGAGGCTCTGTGTGGTTTCCTGATTATGGCAGGAAAGGTGGTTTAGTCCCTTTTTGCTGTGTCATCATTATATCTCATTTGCGAAAACATGAACTAGAGTCTTTTAAAAATGTCTTCTGTGCCAGGCCCAATACCTATGGTAAATCTGTCTTAGTATCTTCAACAACTTTGTTAATTGTCATTCCTTTCTGCAGATGAGTAAGATGAGGTGCACAAAGGTTAAATCATTTGTCCAAAGCCATTTAGAGTGCTTACCATGACTCCATGGCACTAAAAGTTGGCAGATCTGTTCTTGAAGCTGTTGAATTGTGTCCATTATAGCCATAGGTTGATGGGGGGAGTGCAGGCAGTCCTACACTATTGTTATTGTTATTAATCCACAGTGCACCTCTGGATACGTGTGTCATGAAAAATGCTTAGTTTTTTTGGCTTCCTGTCCAGAGATATTCCTAACATTTTGCACTTGCTTTCCACTTTTTAACACTACATTTACACTTATGTTTTTGGCTCATTTTAGAAAGGGAAGGACTGCATAAACGGACAGAGTACGTGAACATGAGTTTGATATGAATTTTATTCATGGGTTACTTTTCTTTTGATATTTCATCAGTTTGCAGGTGCGAAAAGTCTTTAGTGATCATTGAAGTGGTATGAATGTATTTCTCTGGTAATTGTTTTAGATTAGTGGGTTATGGAATATCTTATTTCAAGTCATTATAAGTGACTTGTGTTTTAGACAGCAGGGATGTATGGGACTAAGACTTGCATTTCCCTTGGGTTTTGGGCTATAGTTATTATCTTATTAGTGGGTGAGGCAGAATTTGAGCCTTTCCAGGATCCAGCAAGGCAGACCCTACTGTATAGCATTTATGTGTCATCACCCCACCCTTATATTAGATTAGGGAGTTTTGTTTTTGTTTTTTTGTTTGTTTGTTTTCTAAGCAATATCCCTGTATAGCAAAACCATTTTGTGTGTTTGCTTCATATTATAGGCTGAATAAATACAGCATATTAACTATGAAAACAGTTTACACATTGAAGATCTAAAGAAAATTAAACTTGGCACTTAAATACCTGAGTATTTATATACTTCTTCTCTTTTGTTTGTCTTACCTAATAGATGCTTGTGGGGAAAGCCCTTGTGTTTACTGAAACTTGCTTATTTGTGAATGAAGGACTGACTCTGTGATAATATATTCATGGGTACTTTCCATGCTCTATATATGTGACATAAAATGCCAAGTATCATGACTATATAGAGCACAGGGGTGCTAATATAGAACCAATAAAAATATCATTAATTTAAAAGATCATCGAGCATCTCTTGGCTAAGCCAGAGAGTTCCTGTCCTTAAAAGGTTTATAATCGATTCACTAAAATCGATTTACTACTAAAAAGTAATCCAATAATTAATTATATGATGAGTTTTAAATTCTAATCAGTGAACCCAGAGGAGAGACACGATAACTAGCCTGAAAAAAATGACTTAGCTAGTCTTTATTTCAAGAGCCAAATGAAAGGAAAACTTATTTTCAGCATTGCTTTAAAAAAATTTCTTTCTTTTGCTACTCATTGTTTCATGTTGTGATGTTTTAAAAGAAATGATAAACAACTTCTTCCCCTTCAGTGTCACAGTGAAAACCCGCATTTGCTCTGCATCCCTCCTTTGAAGAACTTAATGAAAATGGCAAAGTATTGCTTTAGTGGCCTCTGCCCTTCAGAAAATGTGGAAGTGCTGAGTAGCAGGAACATAACGGTCTGTCTAATGGGAAGTTCTTGGCCTTAGTCACTTAAATCTGTAACAACATCAGCACCACATTTGTTATGTTTCAGTTTAAAGAGTGATTTTTATAAAATTGAATGCATTCCCTTCTCCTGTGAGGTAAACAGGGCAGGTATTGTTATTTCTCCTCTGGCTTGCATGTGCATGTGTGTGTGCATGCACCCCCCCCACACACAATTTTTTTCATCGTGGTAAATTACATATAACGTAAACTTTGCCATCTTAACCATTTTAAGTGTACTGTTTAATGGTAGTAAATACATTCATAACACTGTGTAATCATCACCACCATTCATCTCTAGAACTCTCTTCATTTTATAAATCTGAAATCCTATGCCCATCAAGTAATAGCTCTCCCCTCTCCCCAAGCCCCTGGCAACCACCATTCTACTTTGTTTCTATGATTTGTATCCATTCTCTGATTTTGCAGATGAAAATACTGAGGCCCATCAAAGTGAGTGAATGGTACAGATTCACACTGCTTGCCAGTGATGGGTTCACCTAGGATAGAAACCCCAGTATACTGACTGACTTGTGTCCCAGTTGAGTGGTGAAAAAAAGGTAATTAATAAATTAGGTAGAAGTTATCTGTTAGAAAAAGAGAGCCCTCTGCTATGGAAAATATTTTTTTTAATTAAAAAGATCAGCAAAGAAAAGCAGCAGACTACAACAGGAGCTGTACATATCTCTTTCCAATCTAACATTCCATTCTTATTTGTTTTCAGTAATGTGAAGGAATATGATTTGCTTTGCCTAAGGAAAGAATTTGAAGGGACACAGGATCTGGTTTTAGTTTACACTGTCAGTGATTTGCTTTGGCTGTGGGCAAGAGAAACAGCATTTTCTTCTTTCTAAATAAATGGTAAATTCTACTCTTCGTTTTCTTAGTGAGCAGGGTCTGAGGCATACATTATATTTTACATGAAAATGATTTTTTTCAACTGTTCTCAATTTGCTCTGGAACTCTCGACCACACTGAGGATGGGGAAAATACATTGTCAATTAAAGATGACATCGTCTGCTCAGATTTTGGTCTTTTTTGGAGTGACTCCAGTTTTCTAGGGGGAGCGAGAGAGGCAAGTGCCCAGTCAAGGACTTTCAACTCTGCCTCAGTCCTACCTCTCTGTTCTCAAAGGTTTCCCCTCTCCCTCCTTCCCAGATGGCATCTGGGTACAGGAAGAAGTGGTACAGTGATGGAACACCGCTCTGGGTATTGCTCTCTGGTTGAAGGCTTCATCCAGTTGTTTCTGTGTTGACTTCTGTTCTTGCTGCTCATAGATAGGACAAAGGTCTCAAGGTCTGGGCAGGTCCTACTAAATGCTATTCTTGCTAAATGTTAAAAAGTAGCACAGTATTTTGCAGATGCAGCTGTAACTGGATGAGTTTGATTAGAACCCAACCAGATAAGTTTAGTCAACTGCAAAGAAGAGATCAGCATGTTTTAACAAATAGTGAATATAAGCAATGGCTAAATCTCTCTTTAGGGAGACAGAGCTCTGGATGTGAATCCCCTTTACTTGCTGCAAGTACATAAAACTACCTGATTGCAACCATGTCTGGTTCTTGAATAGGACACCCCAAGCGACGAACCCGATGAACCCATTGTGTTTGGTTACACTGTCTCTGCCACCCAGGCACCTGTGATGGCTGTGCTTGTTGGTGTGACCATGACCCTGAGGGCTTAGCATTTTCCTTTAGTATTGGCTGGTCCAGTGCCCGAGGTCCACTGACCGCTCATTTGATCCCTATCTCTGTCCTTTGTTACAGGGTCATCTAGGCTTTTAAAAACATTTTCTTACTTCACTAATTTCAAACTTAGCGGAAAAGCATGAGAATAATACAGAGAACTTAATGGATACCCTTAATCCATTTTTAGTATTTTGCCACATTTGTATTATTATTCACTCTCTGTGTATACATTATTACCTATTTCTTTGAGTCATTTGGGAGTAGCAGCTCTAGAGAAGATGGGTTGGAAGGACAAATGGAAACTTTCATGTGAACAAGGGAGGGAGATGTCTCAAAATAGCTTTTATGTTCTTTCCTTTTCTCTGCTTTCCTCCAACTCTGTTCTTTCAAGTAGCTTCTCTACTTCCTTGAACTCTTCCTGTTATTGAACTGGCTTTGAGTCCTTTCTGTCCTTGACTGTTGACTCTAGCTGCCTTTCCGATCATTGGTCATCTTAGAACAGTGTGTCTACAACATCAGATAGACCATGTGTGGTTGGTCTGACCGGATGAGAGTGGTGCTAGTCACCATTCGCTCGTTTGTCCATTTATTCAGTCAATCAGTATAGTCTTATTGAAGATTTCTGCTTGCAAGGCAGATCTGCTTAGGCAGACACTTGGCACATAGCTTGCTGACGTCGCATGTGCTCTGCTAGGAGCTGTGATACAATCCTGCCTTCAAGGAGTTTATACTTTGACCAAGAGATGATTATGTATTTTAAAAAAGAGCCAGTTAAAAGAAACTTAAGGCAGACTATTACTTTTTCCTTTCTGGATATTACACTTCTATTAATACAGCTTAAGTTTTATTAATATCCTATTGTGTTCTTAGTTCACTTTACAAAATTCACAACTTTTTACTGCCATGTTGCTAAATCATACCTTTTTCATATTGCTTTTAGGTGGACTTTAGTTGTCCAAATTCAGGAATTTATAAGCATGATAAAAAAAGATGTTACTTACAACATGGTAGTAAAAAGTTGTGAATTACTTAAAATTTACAATTTATTCTCATTCATATATCTTTGAGAGTATGAACTGTATCATTTTATGTATCTAATACCTGATACAGTGCCTATAATATGGCACTCCTAGGTGTTTATGAGTGAAAATTAAACTTTAGTTTACCAAATTTATTACCATCTATTTAGTACATTATCTGTTTTTAGATTATGGTTCATTCTCTAGCATCTTTCCCAGCTTAATTTTTTCTACAAAGTTTATCTTGTTTTTATATGTTAATCCCAATTTCTGATAAAAATCTAAAATTGGACAGGGTCAAGAGAAGTACCTTTTACGTGAAGGTCTTCAAAATAAATGCATCTATTTTAGTGGACCTATCACTCCCCATCTCGCTTATAGATCCAGGCAGACACGTACTTGCTGACATGCACACAGACTTCGTATACTGCATTTTTTTTCTTATCTGCCAAAGATAGAAATGGGGCTGGTGTAGAGAACTCATGATGGTGCCTACTGATTGCTACCAGCAACCTTCCTGTGAGCGCCAGTTCCCTCCAATAAAAAATAAGTCATTGTTAATTTTAAGTAAAGGTAAATGCATTAAAAATCAGTCTGGGATCATAAATGTGTGTGTGTGTGTGTGTGTGTGTGTGTGTGTGTATATATATATATATAAAAATATATATATATATATTTATATATATATTTATATATGTATGTGTGTATATATATGTGTGTATATATATAAAGTAATATATATATAATATATATTACTTTATATATATAAAGTAATACATATATATATATAAAGTAATAAATTTGAATACAATTCAGGAATATGATATTACTGCTATTTTAGGTTTAAAATTAATAATAACATTGAAGCATGTTATCAATGTAGGAAACAGAAAAGGCTAAATGAAAAAAACCACCACTTAAGAACTGACTTTTTAAAAGTAGTGACAATTTGGATGAGTTCTAAAAGATATAAATTCATGTTAGAAACACATTGGGTAGTGTTTCTAACTTCTTTACATGGAACAGGCTAAAAATAGTATACTGTTCTTGCATATTTTTCAGAAGCATTTTAAGTTATGTGTGATATAAAAGGAATGATCAGAGAGTGTTTTCTTAATTTATATTTAAATATTCCCTTTGTGAATTTGAATTTAAATTGTTCAAAATATATACTACTTAACTTTTCCCCCTGATTATTCAAAATAGTATATGATCATTTTTGAAAATTTGAAAAAACATAGAGAAACACAAAGAATGTAAAAATCACCCAACTCCTACAAATACTATGAAGGTTTATAATTTTGATCGAGGAAGTCTTTGTAATAATGTCTAAGCATAGATTATTTAGGGGTAGGTTATGTA
This sequence comes from Macroglossus sobrinus, assembly GCA_004027375.1. NCBI lineage: Eukaryota > Metazoa > Chordata > Mammalia > Chiroptera > Pteropodidae > Macroglossus > Macroglossus sobrinus. Next base: position 1,164,656 of record PVKZ01000089.1, on the reverse strand, counting down.
GTTCATAAATTCACTAGTATCTCATTAAATAATTATATCATTGGTTGGTGGTTGCCTTTTGGCTTTTTAGCTTTTTAGGTCTTTCCTTCTAAAGGAATAGGACCAGAGTGGCGAGAAAATGTTGAAATTTCTTTCTTTTGATTCTGATAGCACTGGTGACAGGCCTGGGGTTGAAGCTGACAGTAAAAGGTCTGTGTGGTGTACCTGGTGATTCCTGGGCTGTTCTTGCTCTCTCAGCTTCACCTGCAGCTGTAGTACGTCCCCTCTTCCGCTGATCACCAGTCATGAGAATGACTATTTTAAGGAATCACCCAGTAGGCAGAATTTGGTCTGGTGAGCAGTTTTCTTTAGTAGGAAAGACAAGTTGATGATATGGTCAATAATATTAAACATGGACTTTCTGGAAATCTGGTGGTGGTATCCACTGGAATCAGATAATCGTAACTCTAGTGGACACCATGCAGACTGTAGATTATATAAGTGGTGCCTCCCATAGTATAATAGTTGGCCTATAGGCATCTATTCCTTTTTGCCTCTAAAGGGAGGTTTTTAAGTTTGATGAAAAAGCTTGAAGGATATTTTATTATTATCTTTTTATTATTTTTGGAAATTTTATTTTATTTTTTTTTTCAAAATGGTCTAGCTTTTATTTCATTGTGCAGGAACATAGCACAATGTGTTGGATTTACTAGGGAAATTAAATTTGAATTGATTCTGCTAATTATGATTTGAATGAGAAAAAATATATAAACACAGATATAAGCTTTTAATTTGAAAATAGTTCTACTTCATGATTAAAAATTAGAGCAGTATAAAACTCAATACTAAAAAGGCAAATAATTCAATTAAAAAATGGCCAAAGAACCTGAATAGACATTTCTTCAAAGAAGATATACAAGTGGCCACTAAGTATATAAGGAGTGTCTCAACATCGTTAGTCATTAGGCAAATGCGAGTCAAAACCATAATGAGATACTATTACATCCACTAAGATGGACAATGACAAGTGTTGGCCAATATATGGGGAAATTGGAATTCTCCCATACAGTACTGGTAGGAATGTAGAGTCACTCAGCCTCTTTGGAAAATGGTCAGGCAGTTCTTCAGAATGTGAAACATGGAGTTACAATATGATTCAGAAATCCTACTCCTAGGTAATACCCGAGAGAAATGAAATATATGTCCACATAAGAACTTGTACATGTTAATAGCAGTATTATTCATAATAGTCCCAAAGTGAAAACAATCCATATGTCCATCAACTAATGAAATAATAATTAAAGTGTGTTATATCCATACAATGGAATATTATTTGTAAAAAAAAAAAAGAAATGAAGTATTTACACATGCAACAACATGAATGAATCTTGAAACCATTATGCTAAGTGAAAAAAAATCCAGTTATGAAAGACCACATATTATATGATCTCATTAGTATGAAATGTCCAGAATAGGCTCAAATCTACAAACATAAAAAGTAGATTAGTGGTTGCCTAGGACTAGAGGTGGAGAGAGAAATGGGGAGTGACTGCTGATAGGTGCATACAGGCTTTCTTTTCGGTAACAAAAGATTATAAAATTAGATTGTGGTAACAGTTGTAACACCTCTATGAAAACTCTAGAAAACATTGATTGTGTACTTTAAATTGGTAAATTGTGTAGACTGTGAATTATATCTCAATATAACTTTTTAAAAGCCTTTAAAAAATTAAAGTAGTAAAAACAGGGCAAAATAAGGGTACACTTTCTAACATACTAACACCCATAATTAAAATATGACATGTTGTTTTCTTTAGCTCTGTCAACCAAATAATATTTTTCATTAGCTAAAAAAGTATTTCTTCTAACATCTTAGTATAACATCTAGGTTATACTTAGGAGTGGAACAGGCAGGTCATTCTATTCAGTTAGATTTTTAATAACTGTACTTACTTTGGTGTTACAGATTCTAAAACTGAAGCAATATAAGAAATGTTTAGCATGGTTTTTTTTGCGAGGATATATGTATCTCAGTTCAGTGTTCCATATTAAAAACTTAATTTATTGAAGAAAATAAGAGAAGACCTTAATAAATGTATATAGGTGTGAAATCTAATAATGTAAAGATAGCCATTCTCTAAAAATGTAATAGTGTCCCAGTAAAAATCATGGCAGAACTTTTCCTGTAACTTTATAATAATTTATTCTAAAATTTATAAATGAGAATAAAGGTGAGGTAATATTAGTTCACTGCCCTGTCTTACTGACCCAAAGAGCATTTAATAGAGTAGAGGACTTACCCCATTGACATAGAAAGCAAGCCATGATAATGAAAATTATGTTACAGGTTCAGAGAGAGGCAAATATATGCATGGAACAAAAGAGTTCCCGGAAAGAGATCAAAATATGAAAAATTGCCCTGTGTTATAGAGATTGCAGTATTATTCAGCAAGTGTTCTATTTGTTCTGTTTGTTCATTTATAGAATGAACAAATGTCAAAAATTTATTTATCAGTGAGGAAGTTAGCAATATAGTAAAACTAGTTCCAAGAGTACTTGGGGAACTGAAGAAAGAATTGTTACATATAAAACTGGCTAATCTCCTACTATGCAATAAAACCATATCTTTACTAGACAGAAATTATTTGCATATTTAAGAGAGAAAAAAATCTACAAGTTAACGTGTAATTTTATAGAGTATAGGCCTCAGTCAATACTAAATAGCAAATCAAAGTATCTCCCCTAGAGAATGAAATATTCCTTGGGTGGGCCTGTTAGAGAATGATGGCATTCAAAGGACATCCGTTTTCATGTTCTTACTCCCAAGCTAACGAGTAGCCAGAAGATGAGTTATTCCTTGGTGTTGGGATCATTGCCTGCCCATGTGGGAAACAATTAAATTTGTACAGCTCACACTACTCAAAGAAATGGATTCAGATATACTCACTTGTGTGTTGTGTTATTTTCTCCATGTAGTTGAAACATTTCTCATAAAAAAATGAGAAAGTACATTCTTGGTGAAGTATTAGAGAGTGATTTAGGTGTGGGTGAATTATGTCTATATCAAAAAATACTGTTGAATAAAGAAGCAGTTTACAGCATGATATACTTATTGTGATATGATTGTAAACTTTAAAGTACAACAGAATTTCTGGGGTTTGTGTACATGTATATAAAAGCATAAAGGACTAGAGGGATCTAAACTAAACTTTTATACCTCAGAAAAGATGACAATTATTATGTTGTTAATATTATAAATGTTATTATTTTATTAATAATTATTAATAATTATCAAGTTCTGTTAAATTCAAGTCTGTTGTGCCAGACTTGAATTTAATATAATCTTGAACATAGTCATAGCTTTGAAACCTACAACAGTTACCTCATACAACATACTTGATTTTATCAGAACTTAATAAAAAGTTTAATGTTTTATAGTGTATGTCGAGTCTTTGGGGGAAAAGATGTGGTTTTAAAAAATTATCTAGGGAAGAATGGCCAAAGATTAAGAAACAATGCATAGCATTATTTTGTGCCATGTACTAAAATTATAAAAGGATCAAAAATTAAATATTAAAAAGTAGCAGCACTGGTAAAATGATGTTATATAATCTTTGTGGAGGGAAGTTTTTCTAAGCATGTCCTCCAAATCAGAAATGTTAAAGGAAAGGGTGATTGGTTTTGATTAAATGACAACTAAAAATTTCAGTACTAGAGAGAATTTTGTAATTAAAGCTAAAGTCAAAGGAGAAATGGGGACATTTTTACAGTACATGTCAGAGACCATGGTTTTCTAGTCCTTATAAATGAATCTGTAAGAGAACAAACAGGCAAGGATGGTCCAAAAAGGTAGACAGCTTCTTGAATCTTTTTCCTCTTTCCTTGTTTGTAAACAGATGACAGTTGCTGCCCCAAAGCCTTGTTTGAGTAAGTGCTCATTGCTTCCTCCATTCTCCTGGTAAAAGTTATGATGGAACATAACCTGTTTTCAAGCTGCATTCCCCCTTATCTGTTGAGTTGTCTTTCTTCCCACCCTTATTCCCCACCACCCTTGTAAGAAGAACTTTGATTTTCCTGTAAACTGATATATAAAATTTAGGAAACTTGATCTGTTCAAGATAAAATGAACGTTGAATGTATAATATTAGAGAGTATTGGGAAGTCTGAAGAGTGCAATATAATCAAACTCCAGTTAATTGAGGGCACTGTATATCTTAGAATTAAAAACAAGTTTCCTTATAGGGTAGTCAGTAACCCTTTTCTCTCTTTAGGAGTTGTTTACTCTTAAGTGAGTGGAGCAGAAAGAGATTGCTGATTCTAATGCAATGCGGGGGGCGGGGGTGGGTGGGTGGGGCTTATTCGTAAACTCTGTGGGAGTTTCTTTCTCTTGAGTAGGCCTGCCTCTATGGTGTCTATGGAGGTGGCTCTGGGTCAATAAAGTAGCCTAAGATTCTGTAAACCAGTTTGGTATTTACCTCCTCAATGCCACTTCAGCACTCTGTGGTGTATATATAATTGGACATGAAACAGTTTATTAAAAAATAAGATACCCTGTATATATGTACCATATCTTTTTTATTCAGTCATCTATCAAAGAACACTTGAGTTGTTTCCATGTCTTGGCCGCTTTGATTAATGCTACAATATACATCAGGGGACATATATCTTTATAGAGAAATGTTTTTAAATTTTGGGGGTGAATACCCAGAGGAGGGAACACTGGTTCATATGGTAATTCTATTCTGAATTTTTTGAGTAACCTCCATGCAGTTTTCTGTAGTGGGTGTACCATTTTACATCCCCACCAGCAATGTATGAGGGTTTCTTTTTCCCATAACCTCTCCAACACTTGTCCTGTTGATGAGAGCCATTCTAACAGGTGTGAGGTGGTATCTAATTGTGGTTTTGATTGACATTTCCATAATAGCAAGTGAAGTTGAGCATCTTTTCATATATCTGTTGGATGTTTATATGTGTTACTCAGCCAAAAGAAAAGAAACAAATAAGACAAGTGGACAAAAATCAGGCACAAACAACAGTTTAGTAGTTACCAGAAGGAAAGGGAGGAGGTAGAAAAGGATAGAGGGGGTCTAATATATGGTGACGGAGAGTGATTTGACTTGGGATGGTGAACACAATGCAATCTACAGAAGATGTGTTATAGAATTGTACACTTGAAGCCTATGTAATTTTTTAACCACTGTCACCCCAATAAATTTAATTTAAAAAAGGATACAAAATACATGCCCTTTATTTCTAGAATTTATCCTCAGGAAATAATCGTGCAAGGGTATAAAGGGACTTATTACAGTATTGTTTGTAGTCGCAAAACTTGGGAGTAACCTGCATGCCCCAAAATGAGGACTGAGAAATAAATTAAGCCACTTCCATTTTGTAGAATTCTGTGCAAACAGTTACTACAATAAAGTCACTCTGTATTTATCGAGAAGAAAAAACATCACCATAAATTAAGATTATAATAAAGGAAACCAGAATATGTCACCCCAAAATAGGCTTCTTTGACATAAAAATTATTTGGAGCTGAAGCAATTAAGAAGCAATAAAAGGCACTCTCTTTTCTGCCTAAAGGCAGGAAATAAATTCCTTCAGATGCAGCCAGGGACCTTAAATGATCAAGGAAAAGTTTTTGCTCCTCTACAATAACATTCAATTTTAATAATATATATATATATATATATATATATATATATATATATATATATTTATTTGAGAAAAGATCTGGAAGGATATATACAAGATACAATGCTATCTTTGGGTGGATAGCCTTGGGGGTGATTTCAGTTAATTTTTTTTGTGTGTACTATAATAAAAAGAAAAATGTTTATTTTATTGGGGCTGTATTTTATGAATGTTCACCACATAACTAAGTAGATTTTTGTTATTTGTTTTTCAAAATTGCTGAAAAATGGAGGTGAGGTGTACTAAATAGTTGAAGGGCTTGTGGTATGTACTTGAATTTATGTGGATTTTTTCTATAAGACAAATAAATAAAAACCTCTCTCTACCTTTTTTCTTAACAGGCCTTCTTGTGCAGATATGGCAACAAGCAGCCATTCCTTTGCATCATGTCATACAAAACAGGAGTCTGGACAGCACAGATCATCTAATGTGAACAGGTCAGGAAGGGGGTGCGGGCATCGCTAGGGGACCAAGGGAGAGCAGTCCAATCTTTGGGTTTACTGTTATATCGATGTTAGAATAGGGCTATTTATTTTACTCACCTGCAGGGTGGAGAAAGACCTGGACAGGTGTAGTGCCCTTTTTACAAATGAGGGAAGGAAGCATGGAGCTGCCAAGGAATTCAGTGAGTAGGTGGTACTGTTAGATAAAAGCAGAAACAAAACTAGATTTGGCTTTTAGAAATAGATTTTGAGTTTTTTTTTTGTCTAAAAAAATTTTAACCATTAATTTTATAATAAAATAATGTAACACATCGCCAAACACTAGAGAAAATAGAGGACAGGAGAAACATAAACCATGTGTTAAATTATGACCATTTTAATACAGATTATTAGAATTTTGTTATATTTCATTCCACTCTTTTTCCTAGGCTTATGTTTCTTGATACAAATGTAACCATAGGGTTTTTCATTGAATATTGTATTATGATATTTTTTCTACTTATATTCTTCTTATATCCTTGGCTTAAAAGTACATTTTAAGAAACATTCATTGTAGAAAATTCAGGAAACATAGAAAAGTACAAGGTAGAGAATAAAATTGTATTATTATTATAACTACTTTTGGGGTATGTATGCTTTTTTTGACTCTGCATATACAGAGATTATTTTTTTACTTGCTGAATTAGAACAGATTAAGTATACTATTTGGTAACAGTTTTGAAATTTAATATATCATGATATTTTTCCTTGCCATTAAATATTTTTTATAATATCACATTTAATTGATAAAGTGCTGTTGTGGTCCTGCCCATTTGAGAATTAATTATTTTTTTCTTTTTAAACATGTAAGTTGTTCTTTTATCAATTATTAAGGCAACTCAGTTATAACTGTTTTTTAGTACCATGAGAAAATCCTTTGCATCTATCCTTGATGTTTATTAAACTTTAAATTATACAGCAGATCTTTAGCATTTTGGATTTTACATTTGAAATTTCAGTTAATTGTGAATGTATTCATAACACTCATGGACTTGGCAGTTTTTTTTAGGACTCAACTCTCACAATTTAAAGAAGGAGTGGAATAATGTAAAGACTGGGGGATAGAGATGAAGTTGAAAATACTTTTAAGGATATTAAGGCATTTATTTTCCACATTACTGTTTTATTCCATATGTCCGTGTTCATGGAAATCTGAACTTTCTTCAGAGTTATCATCTAACCCATCTGATAGTTTCCTAGGTAACTACTGCATCAACATTTATCTTACAGAGCTTGAAAGTTGTAATAAAATAGCTGAAAAATATATTACTGAAAGCAGTAGTAAATAAAGGTGTGACATTTAGAGAGAGCTCTGGGCTGAATCTGTAGCCTGGAAATCTTCAACCAATAGGTAGTTGTCGAAGTCATGACAGCAAATGCTATTTCCAAGAGAGGGAGAAACAATGGAGAAGAGAATGGAGGAGGAGTCTTTTGGGAATACAAACAGTGAAAGGATGGCTGAGGAAATGAGAGTGCAAGTAAGACCTAAGGAATGTGTGTGAGAGAGGAAGACTCCATGAGACAGTGGCTGGACGATGGACAAGGGGTTTGGGGTGGGGATGGGTTCTAGAATCTGGTCAATAGAGGCAGATGTTGCAAAGTTCTACATGCGTGTGCGTTAAAAAAATATCCTTTGTGTTTATACTTTTGTTTGGAGGGTTTCAAGCTAGTTGGGGCAGAAGCCAGGCTGCTGTGGCTGAAGACGCATAGGGGGCGAGGGAAGTAAGGAAAGTGAGTGTTGATTCCTTTTTGAAGTTTTTGTCTGTGAAAGAGGAGTGGGAAAAGTTGTGTGTTAAGAGAGAAAACAGAATTGATAGACCACATGACAGGTCACAAAACTAGTCTCGATAAATTTAAAAAGACTGGAATCCTATCAATCATCTTCAATTACAATAATATGAAACTAGAACTCAATTACAGTAAGAAAATTAAAAAACATACAAGCACATTGAAACTAAATAACATGATACTAAATAGTGAATGGATTAATAATGAGATTAAGGAAGAAATCAAAAGATACCTTGAGACAAATGAAAATGAAAACTCAACAACCTAAAGTCTATGGAACACAGCAAAAGCAGTTGTAAGAGGGTAATTCATAGCAATAAAGGGCTACTTCAGAAAACAAGAAAGTCTCAAATAAACAATCTATATTATACCTAAAGGAACTAGAAAAAGAACAAACAAAACCCAAAGTGAGTAGACAGAAGGAAATAATAAAGATCAAAGTAGAAATAAACAAAACATAGTCTAAAAACAATAAAAAAGTTCAATGAAACCAAGAGCTGGTTCTTTGAAGAGATAAACAGGCTTGACAAATCTTTAACCAGACTCATTAAGAAAAGAGAGAGGACCCAAATAAAGAAATTCAGAAATGAAAGAGAAGCGATAACTGACCTCACAGAAATACAAAGGATTATAAGAAAATACTACAATTATATGCTAACAAATTGGACAGTCTCAAAGAAATGGATAGATTTCTAGAAACATACAATCTTCTGAGACTGAATCAAGAAGAAACAGGAACCTGAACAGACTGGTAACTATTACCAAAATTGAATAATCTAAAAACTCTCAATAAATAAAAAGCTTGGACCTGATAGCTTCACAAGTGAATTTTACGAAACATTCAAAGAAGAATTCACACTTAATCCTTCTTATACTATTCCAAAAAATTGAAGAGGAGGGAAGGCTCCCAGTCTCATTTTACAAGGCCACCATTACCCTAATTCCAAAACCAGACAAAGACATTGCCCAAAAAAAGGAAATTTACAGGTCAATACTCTGATGAACATGGATGCAAAAATCCTCAACAAAGATATTAGTAAATCAAATTCAGTAATACATTAAAAGATCATGGGAGGAGATATTCACCAATGATACATTTGATAACAGATTACTCTCCAAAATGTATAAGAAACTCATACAACTTAACACTGAAAAGACAAATAATCTTATTAAAAAATAGGCCGAGGACCTGAATAGACATTTCTCCAGATAGGACATGCAGATGGCCAATAAACATATGGAAAGATATTCAATGTCGCTAATCATCAGAGAACTGCAAATTAAAACCACAATGAGACCCGAGGATATGGAGAAAAGGGAATCCTTGTGCATTGTTGGTGAGATTGTGAATTGGTGCAGCTGCTATGGAAAACAGTATGATGATTCCTCAAAAAATTAAAAATAGAACTACCATATGACCTGGCAGTCCCACTTCTGGTTATTTTTCTGAAGAAATCCAAAACACTAATTTGAAAAGACATATGTACTTCTATGTTTATAGCTAAGATATAGAAGCAACCTAAGTATCCATTGATAAATAATTGAATAAAGGGAAGTGGCACATACATACAGTGGAATATTACTCAGCCATAAAAAATGAAATTTTATGATTTGCAACAACATGGATGGAACTAGAGGATATTAAGGTAAGTGAAATAAGTCAGACAAAGACAAATGCCATGTGATTTCACTTACCTGTGGAATCTAAAAAAGCAAAATAAATGAACAAACAAAATAGAGACAAACTCAAAAATACAAAGAACAAACTGATGATTGCCAGATAGGAGGGCTTGGGGATAGGTGAAAAAGGCTAAGGGATGAAGAAGTACAAATTGTCCATTATAAAAACAGTTACAGGGATGTAAAGTATAGCATAGGGAATATAGTCAATGATATTGTAATAACTATGGTGTCAGGTGGCTACTAGACTAATCTTGGGGATCACTTTGTAAGTTATACAAATGTCTAATCGCTATGTTGTATACCTGAAACTAATACAATATTGAATATCAACTGTAATTGACAAATACAAAACAAAGAAAGAAAGAAAGAAACAAAATAACAAATAACTCCTCCTTCCCCAAAAAGATACCTAAAGTAAGAAACAGAGGGGAAATTTAAGAAATTATTTAGAGGCATAGTCAAGTATATAGTATAAGTGTTTGTAGATTTCATGGACTTTTTCATTTTGAAAATTAAATGAAAATTTCTACTCTGCCTTTTAATCAACAGGTCTTTTAATGTGTTAATAAAAACAAACACTTTTAAATATTTTGTGGAGCAAAAAGAACATCTGTAAAGTGGAACAGAGCTTCAGATTTGGACAAGTATGTAGGTAGTTAGACTGCATAGAACAAAACAACACTCTACCTGATGTGTTACTCTTCCTGTGACTCTGCACCCCACAGATATCCAGTGTATTTGCACCTCAACAAAAAGTTGTAAGGCAGGCAAGGAGAGAGCCTTGGTCACTATTGAACAAACAAGAAATACCAGATGTCACATGACATACTTAAGATGCCACAACCAGGCAGTGGTTGAGTTGCAACTTAATGATCAGTCTTCTCATTTTCTGGCCAATGCACCTTTTGTAAACCCAGTTGCCTCCCTGATTATAATCCTTCTCATTTATTTGGTCTTACAGTGTGATGACAACAATGGTTTCTTTTGATTGTTATTCAACTTAAAGAGCCATGAGAGAGTCTTCCCGTAAGAGGATCTTAATGTCCAGAGAAGCATGTGGGTAACTAAGAGGTTGTGCAACTCTGAAATTTTTTGAGTTTGAGTTATTCCCAGTGTTCTTACAGGAAACCACTGACACAAAGTCACAAGTTTTGTGTTCATCACCGTAAATCTGTTGACACACTAGTTGTTGAAACAACTGTATTAAGGTCAGTTCTGGAAAAATGAGGAAAGACTTTTCACTCTGGCCCATAGCTATTGCATCACCTCCTACGTGTACCAAATCTCTTTATTATTTGGGAGACATATTTGGTCTTCAGAAATATTTTTTCCATGGGAAATGTTATAATGACAAATCTCTGAGATACAGTATATTTTGTCCCCTTGATCTACTTGAGATAATCATCAAAAGCAGGAAGCAGAAGAGTGGTCTAGTCGGTCTCAGGATTAAAGGAATGGAGACAAATCTCTTATAGACATTTTAATCCTTCACTTATGAAGCCTAGATTGTCAGCTCAGCGTGGCACAGACCATTGGTAGCTTTAGTTACTTAATGAAGGTCATGTTGGAGAATTCTAGAGCTATGAAGGGAATTCTGATCATTCAGGAGGCTGAGTTCCAGAGGGTGCTTAGTGAGATGAAGTTTTCCAGTATCTGAATCATTAAGGTTATGGCCAAATTTTGACTAGGGGCTTGTGAGAGAAGAGGGGACCCTCTCTCTTGGATTGATTAGTAAATAATGAAGGCTAGAGGGATTTATTGTTTAATGGGTACAGGGTTTTAGTTTGGCACGATGAGAATTTTGGAGACTGGTTGCATAACAATGCAAGTGGACTTAACACTCCTGAACGGTGCACTTAAAAATGGTTAAGATGGTAAATTTTATGTTATGTTTATTCTACCACAATTAAAGAAAAGTAGAAAAAGAATGCCCTGACATTAATATATAGAATTCAACCTAGATTTCTTTGACTTTCTTCTTTGTCTTAGAAGGGTGCTTGTAAAGATCCCTCCTAGTTTAAGAAGGAAAACAATGGACTGAGCTCAGAAAAGCTGAGGCAGGGTTATTGTATGCATCTCACCTCCTTGCTGTACTTACCTTTTATTCTTTCTGCTTGCCTCTTCTTAACTCATTTGGCATTAGCCTAAGGAGCTTTTGCTTTGTGGCTTCTGGTTGTCCAGCATCTTCACAAGTAGGATCAACCAGGGGTAGTTGCCAGTCTTTGCCAAATAACATCCATTTCAAAACAGGTGAATTTATATAGAGACCTTTGCGGCCTTGCTAAATTATAACCATGCCAATGAGATAATGAGGTTTTAAAGAGCAGCTCATATAATTGTGCTTATTAATAAATCAGGAGAAGAGGAAAAGGCATTAATGTGCAGGTAATTTAAAGGAATTTGATGTGTCATGTTCTGGCTTTTGACTAAGTGCTTTATAAGAAAAATTGATGAATATCCCACTCTTCCTATTAATTAACAAATCTACTAAAATAGACATGACATGAAGTACTGTGGCCCCATTGGGGTAGCTCTGGATCAGAAGTCTGCTTTCCTATTTGAGTGAAGGATGAACACAATTCACATGGGGAAAGACTAGCCACTTTTATTCTTTTCAAAAATAATAGTATTTACCTCATTTTTTTAGTGCATTATAAGTAACGTTTTTACCTCGTGCTGTCTTTTGTGTTCCTCATAACGGCACTGTTAATGCTTATTGAGTTGGTATTGTTATGTCTTCATAACCTTTTATAGATGAGGAAAGAGAGACTTGGAGAGGTTAAATGACTTGCCTAAAAGCCTCACCTTCTAACACAGCCCACCAGAGACTGTGAACTTGGATTTTTCCTTCCTCTTTCTGAGGTTATTAACAAGAAGTTGTACCAGGAGTCTCTGTAGCTTGGTTGTTTAGCCATAGATACTTCTGAGCCTCTGGACTCCACATAGATGAATTAATAGACCTGAGGCAGGGTGGCCTGAAGCTATCAAGGGCAGGGAGATCTGGAATCTTCAGTATAGAAAGGATCTTAGATTTGCTTGGAAAAGAACCCCAGATACTCCCACACATGTCAGTAAAGGTATCCGAAGGGTAAACTCTAATTCTGCCTTTATTCTATGCCTATTAACCCTGTGTTTAGTTCTTGCTTTGAAAGAACTTCCTATTTTTAGCCTGTGTCTAAAACCAGTTGAGATATCGGTAAAAGAGTCAGATGTATAGGGATTAAACCACGAGCCTTATTATTTTTATAGCCAGTCTTGGCTATATATGGATGGAGAAATGGGCTTTTGACACAGCCCTGAATAAGATTTAGGCCCTAACTTGCAAGTGTCCCTTGTGAAGATGGTGATGGTTGTGGGGTAGACCCTGCTTTACTTAGCTCACTGCATCACTGAAAGCATAGGCTATTATGAGCCCTCCTTCCTTATAGTAAAGGATCTGGACCACTCATGCCCAGTATTCTTCCCAATTTACCAATCAAATAATTCCTCTCCCAGGGAAGGAATGAAAAGAGGGGAGAGAATCCAGGAGTGTTAACCCACTAAATTCTCCCTCAGGTAAATTTGAGGAATAGGAGGAAATATTCTTCTCTCATGGTTGTTACCATCGAGCTCATCTGAGAGTTTCTTAAGTAGCTACTGTAACATTTTTGATGTGCATCAACATTTGCAATGCTTACCTATTCTTAGTTGAAAAACTGATTACTATTGAGCTTTTATTACATAGAGGTGGATTTAAAATAAGTTTGTATTAGAGGTACTTTTGGACAACTCTAAAATATTAATAGCTATTACATTGAGAGTGCAATTATTTTAAATAATTGATGTTATCAGGTAAAGGAAGCCAGTGAAAATGAAAGAAGTGATTTAGAGAAACTCAGCATTATCATATATTGGTTTTGTAGGCTTTTATTAATTTTAACACCAATCATAAATATTCCCTACCTTTTTTTTTTAATCAGCAGGTCCTGTGAATCAGGTATGGTAACAGTAGGTCATCAGATTATGAGCAAAATGCAGAGAAACTTTGCTCTGTCAGAAAGTATGATTGTATATGTGGTTTTTATCACATGAAGCTGAATACTCCTGGAAAATTATACTAGTGCCTCAATATAATATAGTGCTTATACTTTTATTTCCATGAGGTTGCTTAATTTTTACAACTACCTTGTACAGTAGTAACAGCAGGCTTGACTGTCCCCGTCTTACAGATAAGGAAACCGAAACTTAAAAAGGCGATGTGGTTGTTCATGGTTATAGAGCTGGGAAGTGGTGAAAAGAAGAATTTTCTCTTTGTTTTTCTTTAAAACATTACTTTTGTGTTATATTATTTATATAAATATTTAAATCATAAAAATGACATGAATAGAGTTTAAATAATTTGGAAAGAGGAGAAAAAAGTCAGCATGATTTCTCTACCCAACGTAAGTCAATATGAATTGTGAGTTCTTACAGGGTAAAAACAAAATCTCCAATAAATAATTGAAAATGGTCTTGGGAGCTGAGATCTGGTTTCCTAGGACCACAGTTTCAGTGGAATCAGTACATTTTGGAATTCTTTGATTGCAGCTCTTGGGGTACAAGGGGTCCTGGGCCCCTGAGTAAACTGGAAACTTTCTCTTGTAAAGAATCCAGAATTCCTCTTTTCTATCTGCTTTCTTGATCCATAATAGTCCTCTTCTCCCCTCACCATGCACATATCCTCATATTGTCTTAAATAATAAAATTCTGGCAATCTGACTATCTTAGAGGGAATATGACCTTTATGCCTTTGTTTCTCCTGCACAGGTTGTGAAATGGGAAGGCATTTCAAAGATGAGGCAGTGGACTCAGGGAAGTTAAATGACTTTCTGAAGGTTCCATGACTAGAGAATGACAATGCTGACTTTTGATTTCCAGTCCAGGAATTTTCATTACATCATGTCTGGCTTGAGGAAGATGCCATGTTGATAAGCCTCTTGCAAGATACTTGGCTGTTTTTAAATAGCCATGTTCATCACTCTAATCTGGTTAGACACTTGTAGTGGGGTTAAGCAGAGGAGTAGCTTCATGTGGTAGATGTGGGCAGCCATTTTACATTCTTAACCTGGGGAAGCAGTATGGTTGAACATCTGTTTTAGGAGGAGTAGTGTGAGAGTGGTATCCAGGACGAATTAAAGAAGAATTAGTATTGTTTGGAAACTTGTTGTCACTGTACCTCCCAGGCCTACTGAGTCAGGAGCTCAGTTTAAGAAGTAACACTGACTGAATTTGGTGATGGACTGATGGGAGGTATCAAGCAACTTTCTAGTGAAAAATCTTCCTGAGATAGGTTTGTGAACTTCTAGCATTATTTGACCTCTTAATTTACTGGAAACTTAAGGGTAAAGCAGTTCTGTATTGTCAGCGTTCTCCAGAGAAACAGGACCAATAGGATATATAGATACGGAGATTTATCATGGACATTGGCTCATGTGATAGTGGAGGCCGAGAAGTCCCACAGTCTGTTATCTGCAATCTGCAGAACTAGGAAAGCCAGTGGTGCAGTTCAGTGTGAGTCAGAAGGCTTGAGCACCAGGCACACAGGAGAGTGGAAGATGGATAGCCCAGCTCAGGGAGAGCACACAAACTCTCCCTCTGCTTTTTCTTCTGTTCTGGCCTTGCATAGATTGGATGTGCACCTACATTGGGGGGCGGGGGGGGGTCCATCTGCTTTACTCAGTTCACCAATTAAAAGGGTAATTTCTTTTAGAAATACTGTCATAGACACACCTAGAAATAATGTGTTACCAGCTGTCTAGACATCCCTTAGCCCAGTCATGTTTACACAAAATTAACCATTATAAGTCTTAGCTCTTCAGCTACCCCTTTACCAAGAGCTTGTCTCATTTCTGCACTGCTCTAGAGGAGAGGGGCCTTTAAACTCTAGGCATGAAGTTTCTACCCAGATTAGATCTACCAAACTGCCCACCTACCTATCCATCCCTCTACTTGTTCAACAATACTGCGTTTATGTCTTAGGGAAGAAAGACAGACAAAGACAAACATGTCCACAAATACTACATGGGATACTTTGGTTGGTAATAAGTGGTATGGTGCAAACATGAGAGTCAGGATGGGGTAGGGTCAGTGAAGCAGCTCTGAGTTGGTGCTTCTTGAGCTGAGATCTGAATAACAGGAAGGAACCGGTCATGAGAAGTCTTGGGGGCAGAGCGTTGTTCCTTGTAGAACCTTCAGAACTCATTTCTTATAGTTGAGTAACGGTGAGATTTTGTTTTTATGCTTGAAAGATTGAATTTGGAGAGGCTGGAGGTATGGAAATTAAACTTTAAGTACTTTTAAATAAATTGTTTATTTACTTACTGAAATATTTTTCTATTCAAAATTGTTACACCAGATATTTTAGAGATGGCTCTAGTTTTAAAGAGCAAAATTTTTATCAATCATAAATAATTAACATCATTTTCAAAAAAGGGTAAAATCATGACTCTCATAGAGATATAGAAATGAGCACATGGTAAAGACTTTAATTAACTCATGGATCAATGAGGAACCAGGCCACTGTTATAACAGATTCAAAGGAGAAATGAAAACAGCACAAATTTATATGATGTAAACGAATGTTGAAATGGATATGCAAATTAAAGAAGAATTAGTTCAGTTTAAAGAACAGTTCAGTTTTCTACTGATACACACTTCTCCCCCTATATAATCTAACTAAAACAAAATAATATCTGCTCCCCCATGAATAAAGGTAGTTCCTACACTTGTGGTCTTTGAAGTGATGGGGAGTTGGGGGATCATTTATTGAGTGCCCACTATAAGCATTATTTGTCATTTATTCCATTCTTACAGTAGCCCCTGAAGTAGATGGTGGTGTTCCCATTTTACAGATAAGAAAATCAGCTCCCTAGCTCATTTCTAGGAGGTTCAGGACACTACTACTAAGTGGCAGAGTTAGAATTCTAGCCTGTCTTTCTGCAAAATATGTGTATGTGTGTGTGTGTTTGTACACATACACACACACACACTCTCTCTCTCTCTCTCTCTCTCTCTCTCTCTCTCTCTCTCTCTCTCTCTCTTTCTCTCCCTGTGACAACTTGCTAATAGTAAAAGCTATTTTTTTTCTTGACCTTTAGGTCATCATCAGTCAAGATGGATCTCGAGAGTGGCCTGGAAGAATGTGCAGTAGCATTGAACTTATTTCTAAATAACAGATTTACAGATGCCTTAGAATTGCTTCAACCATGGTAATTAACTTTATTTCCTTTAGGTAAAATATATATATTTTTTAGATTGTTTTGAGGATTGTCTTTGATGTCATGCTTATCAGTTAACTTATCTGTAATTCCACCTGAATATTTCGCTGAGACCCTTTACTGTTGGTTAGTTTTAATATTCAGTTAAGAAATTTGACTTTTCAACTTTAATCAGTAGACAATTTCTGATTCTTTCTCATATTTTAATTTCTGTACTTGTTCAAATAGTTTCATTTACGTAGTTTTGTAGAGATTCATTTTGCTTTCTTCAGTGAAATATTTTTATGGATTTCCTGGTAAGCTTAAATATAATTGAGAAAAGTTTCCTTCAAAATGGGAATGAGAAGAACTAGAATATGCTAAGCTCAAATGCTAAAAAATTTAAGATAATACAAATATTATTGGAATTTCTTATGTATGTGATAAACAAGTTAAACAACTTAATTTTAATTAAGAGTACCTGCATGTTTTTAAAATGTGGCAGCAAAAACTATGCTCAGTCTTCTTACTGGGCCTCACTTTGACCACAGTCTTCAACCCTACAGTGCGACTATAACTTGGAATATTTACTCTTAGATTGTGCCTTCATACATAGTCACTTACTTGGATGAAGCTTAGATCTCATATAATAATTTTCTAGTGGGTTAGTTGGGCACAAAAGAGGGAATCTCATTCTTTTGAGTGATCAGTAGGGTGACATGACTTCAGTCATTGACTTTAAATCTTAGAAATTAATTTACCTACTGAGAAGCTGCTCCGGTAATTCTATTAAGATTTAGAAGACCTTGTTCAATTAGCATTTCAGAGCTTAAGAACAGATGTTAAAAAGAATGAGGAAGCCACAGCCTAAGGAAATTGTCCATTTTTGTTGTTTCGAGCACTTGTCTCACAACCCCTACCTTGCCTGTCTCCTGTCTTTTTCTCAATGACGTCTCCATCTTCTGTCTTTACCTCCCTTTGTTTGCCTGTCTTTTTCCTTTCTTTGTCTCTCCTCTCTCAGCCTGTGTGGTTGTCTCCTTCCTGTTTTATTCAAATAAGTCTCCTTTTTTTTTTTTCTTTTCTGCTAGTGACACCCAGGTGGACATAATATGGAATGAGAATAAACGATTTAGTATTATATTTAGTGGAGTCCTGTATTCTCTGACCTTTACGCATGTTTCACTCTTAAACATATGTTTTTCCCATTTTTTACCTCTTGGAGGAACTTTCGATTTAAATATGAGGTTTAAAACCATAGTTACTGATTAACTTTGGGCTGCTCTTATTCCTTGTGGTTCTTTTGAAAAGCCAGTACCCTCACTGTTCAGGACCAAACGATGTTTAGACTCTATTTCCATGAGGGAAAAGAATAAAGTGGCTTTTATTTGTTTTGCACAGCAGTTATGTGCACTATATTTGAATTAAGAACAAAACTGTGCATTGATATTTTAAATCTTATAAATAACATAAGAAGTTTTGAGAGAAGTAATAGTGAGGTTTTCACAGTCTGAGAATCTGGGATGTCTGCCACACATTAGGAATAACTAACCTTAAGAATCTAATTCTCACTGATCACTTGATAACTTGAATTATCAAGAATTTTAATCAGAACTCTCAGATAATAGGATTAGGTTAGATTAGATATGGAGTCTAAAATGTTCTTTTTTCAGGGCCTCTTGTGGCCAACCTAGCTTATTGCAGAAATCCTGCTTTATCTTGGCCTCTGGCTGGAAGAAGATAACTATTTTAAAGGGGACTTTATCTTTCGAAAAACACATCAGAATTTGTCACAATATATATTTCCAGTGGCTTTTACTTTAGCACTTATTCAGAGCTAAAGATAGTACACTGCCCCTTGTTGGACTGGGAAAAATTGGTTTGCTTTAAAACATTTCCTAAGAAATGAATCCACAGGCTGCTCCCTTGTGTTCAAACAGGGAAAAGCATCTCTCCCTGCTACAACCTGGAACATTTGTGTTGCCTGTGTGTGGGCTTAAATTGGAAAGTCCTTGATACTTGAGTGTTTTAGGGCCTGTCTTTCACAGTACATTTTATTTCAGTGATTAGGGTAGAGAAGTAAAGATTATCACTTTGAAAGTCAAGGCATGCATTTATTAGGATTTCTCATGATTTCATACAGACAAGACTTAAATGCTTCTCAGTTGTATTGAAATGTACTAATTCCCTATGTTACCCCCAGGGCTAAGAACAGTATGTACCATGCCTTGGGCTACAGTACCATTGTGGTGTTGCAGGCCATAATGACCTTCGAGCAGCAGGACATCCAAAACGGTATTTCTGCCATGAAGGACGCCTTACAAACCTGCCAAAAGTATGAACTGCATAATTAAATACTTGAGTTATGACTACAAACCTTTATGTCTGTGTGACAAAATGAATGCAGTGTGTCTGACTGAG
This sequence comes from Macroglossus sobrinus, assembly GCA_004027375.1. Taxonomy (NCBI): domain Eukaryota; kingdom Metazoa; phylum Chordata; class Mammalia; order Chiroptera; family Pteropodidae; genus Macroglossus; species Macroglossus sobrinus. The sequence continues at coordinate 1,145,392 of PVKZ01000089.1, read as the reverse complement.
TGCACAATTTGAAGCTGGTCACAGCTGTAGGAAAGGACTTGAACTTCAAAGCTTTTGGGGGGGCCTCATTTAATTTTATGTAATAGAGACAAAAAAAATTTCTATTAGGAATTATAGTGTGATTCTCATTTGACCAAATACTTGGCTTCTATATACCTTCTACTTTCTTTTTTTTTTGGTAACTTTAGGTACAGAGAAAGGCTGAGGGAGATTTCAATGAGTTACAGTGAGCACCTCTTAAGGGTCTCTGTGTGGTAGATGAGTTTAGGTACTGCACATCAAGCCAGGCCAAGCAAGGCACATTTTTCTTTTATGTCGGAGATGCTGCAAATTCAGAAGGGAATGCTATATTTGCTTTAAAAAGATGTACTTGGTAAAAATGAGATTGATTTTCAGTTTTATTTTAATCTTTGCTCTGGGTATATAGAAATACCCTAGTAAAAGCTTTTAGTTATTAGCATTGATGCATTTTAATATTGGTGAAATTATATCCTCATCTAACTGTATTACAAGCCCCACAAATGAAGAGAAAGCTTCCAAATATTGTATTCAAGTCCATTCTTTACCTGTGGTGGTTCTTACCACAGAAATACTGATTTCAACTATAGAAGTCAGGGAAGGTGCTCAGCAGAGTTAGTGTTCACTGTTTGTGTGGGTTTATCCACTCACATGTTCAGTTAGCAGTGTTGAAAAGGGTGGTCTCTGCTGTACAGACTTTAGGGTTTAGAGTTTTACCTTGGTGACTCTGGTGTGATTGTGGCTAAAATGAATGTCAAATGAAAATTTATTTAACCTAATTTATTATTATTTTTTCCTTTCTATTTCCCATCTCCCCTTCTACTTATTCTATGAAGATATAGGAAAAAATGCACGGTTGTAGAATCTTTCTCAAGTTTTCTTTCTAGAGGATCATTGGACCAGATGACTGAAGGTAAGAGATATTTAAAAAGTTAATTTTTTCTCTTTCTTTGGTAAATTAAAATACAATACTGCTCATAAAATTCATTACTTACATATATCATATGAAATAAATGGAATATATTTTTCCCTTCCCCATCATACCATCCAGAAGTAACCATTGTTAATAGTTGGTTATGAAGCCTTGCAGGCTTTTCTGTGTCCATATATAAACTAGACATAAAGTACACATAAGGTTTTTGTAGTTGTTCATGTATTGTTCACCTTTTGCATGCATAGAATTACATGGTGCATATTGTTCTATAACATGATTTTTTAAAAATTACTGCTTTTTCTCTATTGAAGGACAGTTGCTTTATCAAAAATTTTTCACTATTACAAATACTGCTGTCCTAAAATTCTTGTACATAGTTTTCATGCATTTTTGTAAGTGTTTCAGAGGATAGATTCCTAAAAGTGGATTATGAGGACTTAAGATTTGAAAATGGATAATATTTATAGGAATCGCCTATTTTTTCTTCAAAGAGTTAGCTCAGTTTTATATTCTTACCATTCATGTATGAGAGCTTCTATTTTTTCACAAACTATTAAAATTTTTTCAAGGTGAAGTAATTTTGATACCTTGAAAAACAATGATAATGTTTCACAATATAGATGTTTGGTGTATGGACATTTAGGAGTAGTCAAGAATCCAGGAATAGCTCTAGCCTCTTGAGCAGATGGATGAGAGGAAATGACTCCTTTGCTGTCAGATATCTCTTGTCCCTACTGAGATTAGGGCAGATATTCCATGATCAGCTCTGGTTTAGAAGTGATGCACTCTAGTCAGAATTGTTTACAAGAAAAGAGTATCCAGATATCCTGCGGAAGAGAAAATGATGTCCTTCAGATGTGGCCATTCTAGAATAAAGCTTCTCCCATCTAAGGATAATTTGTGTCTGTCATTGTCAAACTTACTCTCTGGAAGAGGTAACAGTGGCTGTAGCTGTGGCTGATTAAGGCAAGGGCAATTCTGGATCCCACTGTCAGTCATTCCTAGTCTTCAGGTGTATGTCAGACATGTTTTTGAATGTACTTTATTATGAAGTTTTGATTATTTTTTTAGAAGAGCATTATTATCAACTTGTGGACATTGGAGAACTCAGGAACATTTGCATGATGTGAGGCTAGGATACTGATTATTGGCGGGGGGAAGACTATGGGATTTGTTCTAAAAGGGTATTATGCTGGCCTTAAAACCATTATGGAACAGAATGGCACTTCATTTGTCACTCCAGACAGCCAAAGCCCATCTTCTCTTTTTCTAGAAACTGATTTGTAAGAATCCATAAAAATTTATTTATCCCCTTGATTTTGGGAAGAATATGTCTTTGTATTTTTCATTTTGAGCCATTTATGTAAATTGGGCTTAGTAGTTCTAAAGTCCACTAAAGTAGGTAAATGGGAAATTAATGGGCCCCAAAGAAAATGGACTCTTTCATTTATAGTCTCCTTTCTGTTTTTCTCTATATGGTTCCTCTCCCGTGGCATGTTGCCTTCTGCCTTCCTTTCTCTTTTCAATATGAAGGTTGACATTTGAGATTTTTTTACCTTAATTTTGGGAAGAATAACATGGTATTTTTTGTGTAAATATAAATAATAATAATTTAAAAAGTAACAATAATGCCCTATTTTTAAAAAGTACTCTCTCATATCAGACACGGTCCCTGGTGCCCTCTTTAACGTTATTCAGTCTAATCTGTGTAACCTCTTTTTTACAGGCTAAGAGCTAATGTTCAGAGATATTAAACACATGGCCCAAGATTATCCGCCCAGCAGAGCAGAGTTCAAACTTGATCTCCTTTCCCTAAGCCACAGCTCCTTCCATTGTACCCTAAACTTGCTCCTGTAGGCATGTAGAAAAGGGCATAGAATGTGCCATATATGAACAAGGAAAATGTTGATTTGTTTCTTTGTTAGACATCTTGAAAATAGATGGTTCTGTGTTCTTATCTTTTTGTTATGTCTTTGGATATAACACTTTAGAAAATCTTGAATAGGCAGAGAATTTTTACTAAATACTAAAAAATAAAACAACAGTGAGATACCACTACACATTATTAGAATGTCCAAAATCCAGAACGCCGACAACACCAGGTGCTGGCGAGCATGTGGAGCAGCAGGAACTCTCATTCGTGGCTGGTGGGAATGCAAAATGATGCAGCCACTTTGGAAGGCAGTTTGGCGGCTTCTTACAATACTAAACATACTGTTGCCATACATTCCAGCAATTGCTCTCCTTAATATTACTCAAAGGAGCTGAAACTTATGTCCATACAAGAACCTGCAAATGAATGTTTATAGCAGCTTTATTTATAATTGTCAAAAACTAAGCAACCGAGATGTCATTCAATAGGTGAATAGGTAAACAAACTGTGGTATGCCCAGACCTATCAGGCCGTGCAAAGACATGGAGAAATCTTAAATGCATATTACTAAATGTAAGACATCAATATGAAAAGGCTACATGCTGTATGATTCCAAGTGTATGACATTTTGGAAAAGACAAAACTATGGAGACAGCAAAATTTTAGGCAGTGGTTGCCATGGCATCGGGTGGATGGGTGAATAGGTGGAACAAGGAAGATTTTTAGAGCAGTGAAAATAATCTGTGTGATACCATAACGATGGATACGTGTCATTATACATTTGTTCAGACACAGAGAATGTGCAACACTAAGGGTGAAACCTAATGAAAACCATGGACTTTGTGTGATTATTATATGTCAGTGGAGGTTCATAATTATAACAAATGTGTCACTGGGTGGGAGGATGTTGATTGTGGAAGAAACTATGCATGTGTGAGGGCAGGGAATATATGGGAAATCTCTGTACCATCCTTATTTTGCTGTGAACCTAAAACGCTCTAAAAATAAAGTTTAAAAATAATAAAAATAAATTAACTCATGACTATAGCCTATTCTAAATAGGTTTATTTAGATTTTTATATCTAAAGGTATGCTCAACTAGCATTTCAGTTCATAGTGAAGATATTTCCTTAAGTGAACTAAGGAATTTATAATTAAGAGATGTTCTGGTCAATACATACTCATAAATGCCAAATGGCTAATTCTGAGAACCAAGAAACTATCCAATATAAATCAAACAGAGTGAAGAAATAAAACTTTTATAAATTAAGTTGCATTTCATTCCTAATGAGTTTGGCTGCCACTGCAACCCAAACAGACTTTGTGTTCAAGGGAGCATGTCAAAACATTGTAGCTTTAGTATGTGATTTGTTTTTCCTCTTGGTAATTTTCATTTACATCCTTGAGTGGCTTGTTGTCTGTAGGAGTGAGTATTTAATTAAACTT